>CM066739.1:112219541-112561541 GCA_033961575.1 Aselliscus stoliczkanus | reverse complement strand
TTACAAAGCATTTAAGATGCAAGGGGGATCTTCAGTCCAAGATTCACAAACTGGTTAGAAGAGCAATCAAAGCCCAAGAGCTAAGAAACTAAAGATCAGGGAGGAGACTTAATATTTCTATACTTAACACTTCTATAGAAAAGAAAACATTCAAGTTTTTCAGTGGTGGGGGTTGTTGTTGCTCAGTTGGCCAGTAACAGGACCAGGGGGTGGCTAAGAGGCCACCTGGGGTCAAAACCTGACCATGTGACCCCATGAATGTGACCTCATGAATTGACCTCATGAAGTCCACTTAACCTTTGCTAAGTGCCTCAGCTTCCTCAGCTGTAAAATGGAGGCAGTGATCACAGTTCCTCGCTACCAGGGTGGGGGGTGGGGTGGCTGTGAGGGTGGGCCGCTGGGGCATCATTAGTGCTCACATCACTGGTTTTCATCCCTGTGCCACCCACTGGCCTGGGCCTGTGGCTGGGAGGGCATTCTTTCCCTTCCAGGCATGGGGATGTTGCTTGGTCTGGACATGAGATGAAAAGTAAACTATGAAATGCTACAGCGGGCAGGGAGTTCCTGTCACCAGGGGACTCCCAGAGGCCAAGGATTATATTATAGAGTCAGTGGCAACTTGACAGAGGGCGCCCCTCTCCCCAGCTCCTGCCTATGGCAGCTCCATGATTGGGGAATAATAATAGCAGTGGCTACCATACATTAAGCAAATCCTGTGTGCCACGAACTTTCTAGAGACAACCTGTAATCCTCCCAGTGACCCTGCAAGGTTGGTTTTATCACTCCATGCCTTAACCTCCCCTCAGGGGCACCAGCATCATCCTCCCCCTCTAACTTGTCTCCTGGCCAAGGCTTCACTGAGCTTCAGGCTGACGCTGGGCTGACACTCCTCTGGGCGCCTCTCTCACTTCCCATGGGCCAGGTCTGCACACACCGCTACAGTGTCCCCTAAGCACTCTGTACTTACCCCTTGTTAACACCATCACACTTCATATTTATTGTATTTTTTATTTTATTATTTTGAGGGCTAAGTAATGCATTCACATGGCTCCAATCCACAGCAGCAAGAAGGAAAGCATGAGGAGTCTCCCTGCCCTCCCACCCAGGTCCCCAGCCACTGAGTTCAGCTGCCTGGGGCGAGCAGGGCTGTCAGTCTCATCACACTGAGTTGTGATGACTTGTTTGTCTGTCTTCTGTCCTTTAGGAGCCTGTGCCTGCCTTAACTGCTTCACCTCCAGGGCCTGGCCCAGTGCCTGGCACATAGTAGGAGTGCTTTGTAGGTAATCAGTCTATTTACCTATCTTTCTATCTTCTATATATCTATCTATCTGTCATCTATGATTTACCATCTATCATCTTCCTTTCTATCATCCATCATCAATCATCTTTCTATCATCTATCTATCTATCTATCATCTGTCTATCTATCTATCTATCTATCTATCTATCTATCTATCTATTTTTCTACCTATCTATTATCTATTTATCTATCATCTACCAAGGGATATCCATAAAGAGATTTTTGTTGCTGGCATTTGTTTGTTTGCCTGTTTGCTTGCTTTAATGAATGAGACTCAGAGAAGAAGGTAACTTGCCCGCTTGGCTCTAGTTCCCCAGACAGTGCTCACTCTGCAACTCTGTTTATCTGAATTTTAAAGACCATCTCCCCCATCTTCTTGGACATTTGAACATCCTGTGTGAAATAGATCTCCATTTAATTTTTGTAGTTTCATTTTTTAATTAGAGCAGAAACAGTACCCCTTAATCAATGATCACAAATCAAAGAGCCCTATAGCAGGAAATAGAGCATCACCACACTTCAGAAGCCCCCTGGTGCCCACCCAATCCTGACCCCATGCTGTGTTCAGGATGTTAGTGTTGCTGCTGTTCACCTGAGGCCTTCCTTTCCCCATGTGTGAAATGGGACGGGGTCTGTTAGGTCTCAAGTTTCATGGATCACAGACTTCCTCTCGGTTTTTATCCCTTCCAGCTGGTACTGCTTTATGGCAGCACCAAAATGAAATGGTACTCTGTCTGAAAGCCTTTTAATTAAAAGTAACGCTTGATACCAATGCAGCCAATGCATGAGGTGGGTCAGGACAGGTTTCTCCACACCAGCCAATCTGGCCACGTCCCTAGTGCTGGGCAAGGGTCAAGTACACACAGCTGTAGGTCCTCTGAAGCACTAGAAGAGAGGCAGGAGGAGAGGCAGGTGGAGCTGAGAGGTAATGACCACCTCGGGGAGGGTGGGGTGGCCCCTGAGCCATCTTCACCAGGGGACCAGCAGGCCGCTTTCCAGCTGCATTAGCCCCTTCCCCACCTAGGGCTACAGAAGGCGGCCACCATCTGGGGAAGCGCCAGGGTGGGGATTCTGCAAAGCCTTGTTCCTGGTGGGTGAGGCAGCCCGGGATTCTGGGAGTTAGGAAAGGGAGGAAGAGAGAGTGAGGGGAAGGAAAGGGAGGAGAGGCAGGGGGAGAGAGGGAGCATGGCCAGTGCGGAGCCAGTGTGTCAGGAGGAGCCATGGTGCTCACTAACACAGGAAGCCTGCTATGGTAGGGTGCTGCTGGGTCTGGACATGGGGATGGGGAGAGTATGGAATGCAAGACTCACAGGTTCATTTATTCATTCATCTTTTCACTCATTCATCCAATAACGATGCCAATGAGGGATAATTGCTAATCAAGGTATATGTAAAACATAAGAAAATGTAAAGGGAGAAAATAACTTTTTTTTTTTTTTTTTTTTGAGGGCAGTGTCACTGGCCCTCACATGTGGGACCGAACCGGGGCCGCTGGCTTCCCAAGCCGGCGCTTAACCGCCGCGCCACTCGGCCGGCCCTGGAGAAAATAACTCTTTTTTTTTTTTTTTCAATTTTTTTTTTTTTTAAAGATTTTATTGGGGAATTGGCGGAGGGGAACAGCGTTGAGGAATCGGGGAAGGGGAACAGACAAGTTGCTGTCTTTTTGTTCTTCAGTTTAGTTGCGGAGGATGTTGCTTCACTGTTGGTATCGTCTTTGCGCTCTTCCCGGATGAGGCAGATCGGTCGCTGGCCTCTGGATGTCGCTCACCGCGGCTATTGACAGCTCACGCTTGGCTGCCAGCCGCTCACGCTGGCTGCGGGCCACTCACTGTAGCCTATGGCAGCCCACTGCAGCAGGGGCTGCAGTCCACACCATCACCCGGGTTCGCACAGCCCAGCTCCAGGTGGAGCTGTTGTTAGCTGTAGAGGGCAGTGTCACTGGCCCTCATGTGGGATCCGAACCGGGGCCGCTGACATCCCAAAACCAGCGCTTAACCAATGCGCCACTCGGCTGGCCCATAATTTTTTTTTAAATTAGTTTCAGGTGTACAACACAGTGCAATAGTTATACATTTTACTCCTCAAAGTGACAACTCCCCACCCCCAATACACCACCCCACTCCCCCCCCATATCATATATATCTATTACTCTTCCTCTGACTCTCTTCCACAGTATAATACACATCCCGTGACTATCTATATATATTCAATTACAGTAGGTATACCACCTCCGCTTTAGTAATACAGTGCAGTGATCAAACCTCTACTCCATCCATGAAATGGTCTCCCTAACAAGACCTATGATCATCTGACATTCCACAGAATATTTACAACATTATTAATTCTATTCCCCAAACTGTTTTTCCTATCCCAGTGGCAATATTGTAGTTGCCTATTTTTGGTGTCTAATCCCTTCCCCTTCTCCCTCATCCCCATTCCTCTCCCAATTAGCAACCCTGATTTTTCCTCTATATCTATGAGACAGTTTCTGTTTACTTTTCTCATTCATACAGTTTTTCAGATTCCACATATGAGTGACATCATATGGTATTTGTCCTTCTCTGACTGACTTATTTCACTCAACATTATAGTCTCTAGGTCCATCCATATCATTGCAAATGGCACGATTTCATTCTTCTTTATAGCGGAGTAATACTCCATTGTATAAATATACCACAGTTTCTTAATCCAGTCATCTACTGATGGGCATTTTGGTTGTTTCCAAGTCTTAGCTATTGTAAATTGTGCTGCTATGAACATAGGGGTGCATAACTTTTTTTGAATAAGTGTCTTGGTTTTTTCAGGATAAATACCTAGGAGTGGAATTGCTGGGTCAAACGGTAGCTCTATTTCCAGTTCTTTGAGATACCTCCATACTTACTTCCATAGTGGCTGCACCAATCTGCAGTCCCACCAACAGTGCAGCAGGGTCCCCTTTTCCCCACAGCCCCGCCAGCACTTGTTTGTTGATGATAGCCATTCTGACTGGGGTGAGGTGGTATCTCATGGTGGTTTTCATTTGCATTTCCCTAATGACCAGTGAGGTTGAACTTTTTCTCATATGCCTGTTGGCCATCTGTATGTCCTCTTTAGAGAAATGTCTCTTCATATCTTCTGCCCATTTTTTAATTGGGTTGTTTGTTTTTTTGGTGTTGAGTTTCATGAGTGTTTTGTAAATTTTGGATATTAACCCCTTATCAGATATATTGTTGGCAAATATATTCTCCCATTCAGTAGGCTTCCTTTTTGTTTTATTAATGGTTTCCTTTGTTGTGAAAAAACTTTTAAGTCTGATATAATCCCATATGTTCATTTTTTCTTTTACTTCCCTTGCCCGTAGTGATGTATCAGTAAAAATATTGCTCTGGATAATGTCTGCAAATGTACTCCCTATATTTTCTTTTAGGATTTTTATGGTTTCAGGTCTTACATTTAAGTCTTTAATCCATTTTGAATTTGTTCTTGTATAAGGCATAAGGAGATGATCCAGTTTCATTTTTTTGCATGTGTCAGTCCAATTTTCCCAGCACCATTTATTGAATAGACTATCTTTACTCCAGTGTAAATTCTTGCTTCCCTTGTCATAGATTAACTGTCCGTAAATGCTTGGATTTATTTCTGGGCTCTCTGTTCTGTTCCACTGATCGATGTGCCTGTTTTTATGCCAATACCAAACTGTCTTGATTACTGTGGCCTTGTAGTAGGTTTTGATGTCTGGTAGCGTGATCCCCCCGACTTTGTTTTTATTTCTCAGAATTGCCGAGGCTATTCTGGGTCTTTTATGATTCCATATAAATTTTAGGATTATATTTTCTATTTCTGTGAAAAATGCCCTTGGTAGTTTGATAGGAATTGCATTGAATCTATATATTGCTTTAGGCAATATGGACATTTTAACTATATTAATTCTTCCTATCCATGAGCATGGCAGGTGTTTCCATTTATTTGTATCTTCTATTATTTCTTTCTTCAGTGTCTTATAATTTCCTGAGTACAGATCTTTCACTTCTTTGGTTAAATTTATTCCTAGGTTGCGGGGGACCAGCCTCCGCTGACCAGGGTTCGAGAAGGTGGACACGGCTTAGGTGATAAAATAAAGACAGAAACAAGTTAATAGTAAAGACAGAAAATGGAGGAAGAGCTCTCCGATTTATTTCTTGCAGGCTTTATATACATTTTCTTAAGTAGGGGGTACGTGCAGGGATACGTGTAACATAACAAGAAAAATATGCATTACCTCAGTGAATAGTAAATCTTTAACTATTTACCAGAAACTTATAGGTCAGTTAAACCTTAGGGGGTCAGCTTCTCAAGACAATTTTCTTCCATTAACCCAGATAGTCATCTTTCTTTTGTGTCCCAAGGAACTGGCCGTCCTCACCACATACCTCAGTAAGTACTAAGCACCCTCTAGGTACAGAAAGAAACAATGAAAGCAGAAAAACTAGTTTATGCTTCACCAAGCCCACTAAAGCCAACTTGCAAGCCCCTCAATATTGGGGACCATGGCCCTCAACATCTCCCCCTTTCTTATTATTTAAAAGCACGCCTGTGACCCCAGGCGGCTGCGAGTCACAGTGCCTGTCTTAGGTGTCCCTCAATGAAATAACAACCCGTCATCGGCACTTGATCCTCTGGCGATCAAGCCCTGCCTTAGGTCAGTTACATTCAAAGAGGTCCTTACCCGTCTTTGGCTAGCCTGTCCTCGCTGAAGCTTAGGGGTAGTGAGGCTAATAAGCAAGTGGCTAAATTCGAGACCTTGACTTTAGTTTCATCTCATGGATGTTGGCTTGGACGTCCAATATCTGCTTAAGGAAACATCTAATGAGGATGGGGAGTAGGCACAGAACCAAGCAAACACAAATGCCCAATGTAAGGAATGTCACAATGGAATGGCCAATGTTGGGCAAAGAAGGCAAAGTATTTTTTATGATATCAACAAACTCAGAGGCAGCTTGAGCTGCATCAAATTTTAAGGGTTCAGCTTCTCTCATGTTTTGAATTTCATCATGAAGCCGGAACATGTCTAGAGACAGATTAGCATCATGCCAAATTCCTTGAAGATGTAAACGAACTCTATTCCAATCATGTTGACTATGATTATACATTTTTGGGGTTACACAAATCCAATGATAATCTGAATGACATTGTAAATGAGACTTAACTTTTAAACTTTGAATTTCATCACCTAAATATTGAACCATATCATACAAAGCATTTACCTTTTGTTCTAATTTCTTATCTATATCCTCTTGAGTTCCTAAGGCTAGAGTGACATTTTTTGAAAGGGTGTTAACGTACTCAGCATTTTGAACAGTCTGTGAAAGAGCCACAGCAGCAGTAGTAGCAGTTGCAATCAAAGTAACTAAAGCCATAATTCCAGCAATCAAAAGTCCTATAAATCTTTTTGGTCTACTTAAAGCATACTCAATTTCTTTAAAAATCTGTAGACTTCTCTCATCATACCAAGGTCCAGAAACATTAACAGGAAGCATAACAAAAGATGGTTGATGAAATATCATAACACGGGTCCCAAGGGGTACCCAAGAAACACAATTTGTTAAAGTACAATTATAACATGATACATAAAATCTTGAACCATCAAAAGTAATAGACAAGTTTCCAATCATAAGTACATAAGGAGAAGGAACACAGGCAGATACAATAACAGAACGACTAGTTGAAGTACAGGGAGTATCTGGTCTACAAACAGTCACGGTTTGAAAATTTTCACCCATTGCTCCTGCAAGTTTCCAAAGAGAGTTTTGTTGGTACTGAGTGTCAGTTTTCCATATTACAGCAGCCAGTCCCCTCGTCCAACTTGTTTTGTTACTTTGAGACCAGTCCAGAATGTACCGATCCACTCCAGGAATGTTGTATCTCACCGGCATGTTACCGTGGCACCTTTTCCAGGGGACAGCTTCAGTGTTCATAGACCGGGATTTTTGGGCTCTCCCAGACGGACGGATGGAGGATGAGAACTGGGTGGCTGAGCAGAAAGCCTACTCCGGAGCAGTGGAGAAGGGAGGGGAGTCAGTGGCCGGTGGACTGTAAGGGTTGCGGTGGCCTGGGCACAGCAGCTGCGTGCGGTGGGCAGATCAAACGATCTGGAATCCAAACTGGAGTGTCTGTGTCCTGAGGAAATACTCAAGCATACCCTCTTCCCCTGGGTTAACAGTATGTCCGGTCCCTTTCAGGTACCAGTTAACAGGTCCTTTTATTTTACTAAAGCCCTAGGCTGACACAGGTCAGAGTTTCAATGTTTATACATAGATGAGTGTTTTGATGTATCTATATTTAAAATACGACCGGAGAGTCAGGGGTTAACATTGCAAGGGCAGTGGAGCTGAAGTCCAACCCTGTGTTTCCTGGGGTTGCTCTGAAGAGCTCAGGGACTGATTTAAATTGTTAAATAAGTTGTTGTTGCTAAATGGGTTGCAAATGGATGTCCTATTGTTGCCTGGGCCCAAGGCTGGTGCCCTGGGGCGTTTCCCAGGTTGGATGAAAAAAGACTTTAGAGTTAAGATTGTTGGTGGCAATAATTGTCCATTTTTACGATATTTGGAATGGCAGTCTATCAGCCAGTGAAATCCCTTGTTGTATTGTGGACATATAGTCTGTGGCATCAAGGATGAAGTTTGTTGTGAGACATTAGGAACACTTTGTGGCTGTATATCTTGTGATTGGGGAGCTCGTCTAGGCTTAGGACACTGTCTGTTAAAGTGTCCCGGTTCCCCACAATTATAGCAATTGTAGCCACCGTTTCTGTTATTACTATTGGGAGTGTCCTGCATTGACTGAGTTACTGTCTTAACATCCCCTTTAAGGGTGGCAGCTATTGCTACTCCTTGAATAAAAGCTGGAGAGACATCAGCACATTGTTCTACATAATCATTAATAGTGTCAGATTTACTGATAGGCTGGAGTAGATTTTGATATGTAGAACTTGTGTTTTCAAATGCCAACTGTTTGATTGAAATATCTGTGGCTTCATCGTTGGTAATTACTCTACGAACTGCTTGAATGAGCTGAGGCAAAAAGTTTTGAAAAGGCTCCTCACCTCTTTGTATTACGGTAGTTAATGTAGTTGGCTTTTCCGTGGAGGCGGGGAGTGCTCTCCAGGCATTAACAGCACAATCAGTGACTTTTTCTAGGACCTTTTTAGATAGATACATCAGGTCTTGTGTATGAAAATATTTACCTCTTCCCATAAGCATATCTGTAGTAATTGAATCATGTTTACTGACAAATTTTTCTGTCTTATCATCATATTCAGTCCTCCAAAGGAGATAATCTCCGCCTGTTAAGCAGGCTTTACAAACTTGAGTCCAATCATAGGGAGTCATCCATTTTTCTGCCAATGTATCAATTAAAGAAAGAGTATAAGATGTTACAGGTTCATACTCTGTACATGTAAATTTCAGCTCTTTTAAGATTTTATAGGGCAGGGGCTCCCAGGAAGGCCATTCATCTCCTTTCCGATCCATATCAAAGGCCACTGGGCAACAAAGAGTAAAATTAAATTTTTTGTTTGCCTCTGCCTCCTCAATGGCTCTACGAAACCGAGATGTGGGTTTAGAATTACGTGGAGGCATAGGCATTATAGGATGCTTTAAAGGAGGTTGGGGTTTCATGTGTTCTTCATTTTTAGTTGAATATTTTGGGGGACCTGGCCCCTTATCCTCCTTTTTAGTAATGGGAAAGTCCCATAGATCTTGTTCATTATATTTGGCTGCCTCCGTTTCCAATTTGGCAGCATCTGGGGGAGGGAGGTTTTCTCCCTTATCAAGTAAATCATCATTAGAATCAGTATATTTTTTAACTGAACTGGCCAAATTAGTTTTAGAGCGAGAGGGGGATAGTAACGGCGTATGTTTTTCAGATAGTGTCGTTGGCACAGAAATAGTCTCTGGAACGAGTGTGTCTTTAATTAAGTTCCAGAAGGCAACAAAAAGTAGAAATTTAGCTATCTGAAAAGTTCCAACCTTTAAATCTCTGGCTGCAAGAGAGCAGCTAATTAAGTTAATAAAGAGTTTAAGTTTCTTAGATCCGGTTTGACCCATATTTAATGTTAGTAAGTATAAAGGATAGAAAGAAACAATCACTCGATGTCCACTCTGATGCTCGTCTGGCCGCGCCCCTCGCGGGACTTAGTCTGTCTTGGCAGAAGCTCTGCGGTATAAGCCCCCGCACTGGTGGACTGGGGGCGACCCCGGAGAGTTCCAGAGTCGGCCACTCACAGCCCAGTCGCCGTTTAGCCTTACGACAGAGAACGGAATCGCAGATTAGAGCCCATTCAAGTTCCGTAGCAAAAGCCGTGGAACTATATGCATTCACTCACACAATCACACTCTTGCACACGAAATGGTTAGTAAGATATATGTGTTCTAAGGACCTATTATTTATATACTAAGCTAAAACAGCACCTTATTTGTGCTCTTAAAATCCTATGACTACTCCAGCACTTCTTATATTGAGTGCAAATATTTATACTACTCCAGCACTTCTTATATTGAGTGCAAATATTTGTGACTACTCCCGCACTTCTTATATTGAGTGCAAACCCGCACTTCTTATATTGAGTGCCAAGATTATCCACTATCACACCTGGCGTCACCAACCAGGGGGTCTGCAGCACCCTCAGTGGAAGCCTAACCGTGTTGCAAATTAGAGGACTTACCTTCAGGTCCCTGTTCGGGCGCCACTTGCGGGGGACCAGCCTCCGCTGACCAGGGTTCGAGAAGGTGGACACGGCTTAGGTGATAAAATAAAGACAGAAACAAGTTAATAGTAAAGACAGAAAATGGAGGAAGAGCTCTCCGATTTATTTCTTGCAGGCTTTATATACATTTTCTTAAGTAGGGGGTACGTGCAGGGATACGTGTAACATAACAAGAAAAATATGCATTACCTCAGTGAATAGTAAATCTTTAACTATTTACCAGAAACTTATAGGTCAGTTAAACCTTAGGGGGTCAGCTTCTCAAGACAATTTTCTTCCATTAACCCAGATAGTCATCTTTCTTTTGTGTCCCAAGGAACTGGCCGTCCTCACCACATACCTCAGTAAGTACTAAGCACCCTCTAGGTACAGAAAGAAACAATGAAAGCAGAAAAACTAGTTTATGCTTCACCAAGCCCACTAAAGCCAACTTGCAAGCCCCTCAATATTGGGGACCATGGCCCTCAACACTAGGTATTTTATAGTTCTTGACGCAATTGTAAGACAGTTTTCTTATTTTCTCTTTCCATTAGTTTATTATTGGTATATGCAAATGCCACTGATTTCTGAACATTGATTTTATATCCTGCTACTTTACTGAATTCGTCTATCAGTTCCAATAGTTTTTTGATGGAGTCTTTGGGGTTCTCTATATACAGTATCATGTCATCTGCATATAATGACAATTTTACTTCTTCCTTGCCAATGTGGATGCCTTTTATTTCTTTTTGTTGTCTGATTGCTGTGGCTAGAACTTCCAGCACTATGTTGAATAAAAGAGGAGAAAGTGGACAGCCTTGTCTTGTTCCTGATCTTAAGGGGAATGGTTTTAGCTTTTCCCCATTGAGTACGATGTTAGCTGTAGGTTTATCATATATGGCTTTTATTATGTTGAGATATGATCCCTGTATTCCCACTTTGCTAAGGGTTTTTAACATAAATGGCTGTTGGATTTTGTCAAATGCTTTTTCTGCATCTATTGAAATGACCATGTGATCTTTATCCTTCATTTTGTTGATGTGGTGTATCACATTAATTGATTTATGGATGTTGAACCAGCCTTGCGCACTAGGGATGAATCCCACTTGATCATGATGTATGATCTTCTTAATATATTGCTGAATTCTGTTTGCTAATATTTTATTGAGAATTTTTGCATCTATATTCATCAGGGAGATTGGCCTGTAGTTTTCCTTTTCTGTGCTGTCTTTATCTGGTTTTGGAATCAGGGTGATAGTGGCTTCATAAAAAGAGTTTGGGAGCCTTCCCTCCTTCTGGATTTTTTGGAATAGTTTGAGAAGAATAGGTGATAGTTCTTTTTTGAATGTTTGATAAAATTCACTTGTGAAGCCATCTGGTCCAGGGCTTTTGTTTTTTTGTGTTTTTTTTTGGGGGGGGAGCTTGTCAATTACTGATTCAATTTCCTTGGTAGTAATCAGGGTATTTAGATTTTCTGTTTCTTCTTGTGTTAGCTTTGGAAGGTTGTATGCTTCTAGAAAATTATCCATTTCTTCCAGATTGTCAAATTTGTTGGCATATAGTTGCTCATAGTAATTTCTTAGAATTTTTTGTATTTCTGTGATGTCTGTAGTCATTTCCCCTCTTTCATTCCTGATTTTGCTAATTTGAGTCGTCTCTATTTTTTTTTTTGATGAGCCTGGCTAGAAGTTTGTCAATTTTGTTTATCTTCTCAAGAAACCAGCTCTTGGTTTCATTGATCTTTTGAATTGTTTTTCTGTTCTCTATATTGTTTATTTCTGCTCTGATCTTTATTATCTCCTTTCTTGTACTCCCCTTGGGACTCTTTTGCTGTTCTTTTTCCAGTTCCCTTAGGTGTAAGGATAACCTGTTGATTTGAGATTTTTCTTCCTTCTTTAGGTAGGCTTGCACTGCTATAAACTTCCCTCTTAGGACTGCTTTCACAGCATCCCAGAGATTTTGGGTCGTGGTGTTTTCATTATCGTTTGTCTCGAGGTATCTTTTGATTTCCTCCTTGATCTCATGTGTGACTCATGGAGAAAATAACTTTAATGGGCTGCAGGAGTGGGGAAATTAGGGGGGCCAGCAAATTTCACCAAAGATATTTACTCCAAGCCATGCAGTAAGCAAAGGAGAAGCCAGCGCCCAAGTCCTGCCCAGCTCTGTGGCCTCTGTCTTCCCAGACCTCCAAATCCCAGCCTGAGGGGGACCAGCCTCCGCTGACCAGGGTTTCCCTCAGGTGGAGACGGCGTCAGCGGGGGAGGAAAATAAAGAAGGGAGACAGTGGAGACACCGGGGGAGTTAAAGAGAGAAAAGTGTCACCCTTTATTGCCAGACCATGTTCTTTTATAGGGATTCTTGACCATTACCTCAATCACATGAGTTTGGTGGTTTCTAGATCCCAGGATTTACTATTTACTGAGTCTTTACTTCCCTGTAATTGGTTTCTCTAGGGTACACTGGTCTATTCTATGTTAAGGATTCACCTATCTCTATATATCGCCTAAAGAGTGGTTACCATGACTACCTAGCCATTATCCCAAATTCCAGTAGCTAGACTCACAGGGCTATACTAAAAGACTAGGAGTGGCTGTGTTTAGGGTAAAAGCATCTAAAATCTATTTCTATGTAAATACAATCCCTAGTAGCTAAAGGAAGTCTTAAACATCTTTTGTCCTAGGAGGGCTACATATTTACAATAGAGGGTAGCATCTCTTTCTCAGTCAAAGCTTCAGTATCTGTCAAAGAATTTAAACAAAGTTGTTAATTAACATAGCCTATGGTTAGCAAGTAGCCTCCTATGGGAACTCTCATGGCCTGAAGACCTTTCATCTTCCAGGAGACCATTCACAGCAGGGCCCTTAGGCCACAGGCAGGCTTCTTGGCCTATGTTGTCAGAGGTCTGTGCCTCAGTTTCCAAGGGGTTTGAGTCCCCAATATCTCACTTCAGGAGTCCCCTCAGGTTGTAGCCTGTTTTAGGGAGTTTCCTTCTCTTTAGGAAATCTTGCCCCATCGTTGACTTACACAACCAGCTATCATCAGGGTACCACAGGAACTTGTCACAATCGCAGTGAATGTACTGTCTCCTATAGGAGGAAAGACACATGGATTCATAGAGGCAGGAGACATTACATGACCAACCATAAGGCAGCACTCGAAACATCCAGTGCTGAGCAGGGCAATATGACCTTGTCAGATGTCGGTCCCTGGCACCAGCCTGGCTGTTCCCCTCAAGGGTTTGAGGCCTAGTTATACCACATACTTGCTGTGTGATCTTAGGTAAGTGATCTAACCTCTCGGAGCCTCCATTTTTTTCAGCCACTAAGTGGGGATGACACCAACTTGGATGGTTGTCATGAGACTCCAATACTGCGTGAGGCGCTCTGCAGGGCGCCTGGCACCTGGATAGAACATGCTCAAAGCAACCCACCATTGGCATTGTGAGTGGCAGCAGCAGCAGCAGCAGCAACTTCATTCACCAACCCTGGGCCTCTGTCTTCAGGCAGGAGAGGAAAGCTGAGGCTGTTCCCAGCATCCCCATCCCTGGCCCAGTGTCCTTGTGAAAACATGAGGAGCAAAGTTTGAGGATCTAATGTGTGCCCCCCTATGCCCCTTAATCCTTCCGAACTAGGGGGCTGGGTATGGGGGTGGGGGTGGCCCCTCTTTCACACCTGCGCTGCTCTGACATCTCCTTTCTTTCGGCAGAGTTAGCAATTTCCGAAATGACATGTTGCCAACAAGCAGAAAACAGCTTCTGGATTAAAATGTGTTGGCACCAGGTGACCCCAGGCTCGTGGAGCTGGCTGCACCAAGACAGCTGAGATTAGGGCCTGTCAGCCACAGGAGGGGCTGTGTGAGAAGAGGTGCAGGCACCCGGGGGCTACCATTGGCTGCCCTGGACTTGTTCGAGAGAGGGGTAGGAATTCGGATGCTGGGTCAGCTTCTCCTGCAGCTCTGATACGCCTCCACCTCAACTGTCCACTCTACGTTTTGGTTGAGGGGCAGGGGGAGTTGGGGCTTGAGGGCTCCAGCATAAAGACAGCAATGGGCCTGAGAGAGCCAGGGAGGAATGTGGGCCCCACAGTGCCTGGGGACTCAAGGAGGGATGGGAGTAGAGGGCATAAGAGCCTAAGAGCATGTCAGCCTCAGCTCTGCACGTATGCAGGCAGCAGAGAAACGAGTGGGAAGGAGAGGAAGACAAGAAGGAGGAGGACAGAACAAAACGGAGGAAGATACCACCAGCCACACTGAATCCTTGCAGTTCGTCACTGCCACCTTTTCCCTGGTCCCCGGGCCTTTGCAAAAGCTGTGCCCTGCACTAGAGGAGAATAGGCTTTAATTTCCAGCCCTGTATTTATTGTGGGACCTTGGCCTTGGCAGGGAACCTCTCTGAGTTTATGTTTCCTTATCTATAAAAGGGGATCATGGTTTCTGTACCTCTAGGTTGCCATAGTTGTAAATAAGATGATCCGAGGAACTGGCCCTAGGTTTCTGATGCAGTCAGGAACCTCTCCCAATGCTTAACAACTAGTGATCTCTTTTCCTTGTCTGTCTCCTTATCTGTGACCTCCATGAAGACTCAGCCTGAGTCTTGTCACCACAGCACCCTGGCACATGCCTGGCACACTGTAGGTAGCCACATAATTACTTCGGTGAGTGAGCGGTTACAAGAAGGCAAACCAAGTGAGAGAGTGTCGAAGTAGAGTGGGGCATGAGAGAGAAGGGTAGGAGGTAAGCAGAGGACCCCACCCCATGGCTCTCCCTCCAGAATGTCCCTGCCCCCAGACATGGGTCATCCCTCTGGTCTTGTACTGCCCTTCTTCTAGAGCAGGGCTTGGCAGGCTATGCTTACTGGCTAGGCAGTTACCATATTCCCCTCCTGGAAATTGGACATATGGGATCATTCCATGTGTCTTCTGGAGTTGGTGGGGGTGGAGTAATTGGCCTTGGGCCCATCTCAGTGGCTCCAGGACTTGGGGTCACCACAGTCATCTCAACAGAGCCAGGAACCTAGCAAGGACCAGAGCAGAGCTGAATCCTTAGGGAAAGCGAAGAGGGAGGCTGTGGCACTGCTGAGCCTCTAGGATGGGGGTTTGGGGAGGCAGGAACAGGGTGTCTCATGATTTCAAATGGGGAACCTCGCCCCACTGTTAGCTGACAGGGTTCAGGGCTGGCCTGTGGAGGCAGTGGGGGTGTACTGGATAGGAAGCTGGGGCTGAGGGGTGGGGCACTACAGTGAGGGAGATGGAAGAAGGCCAGGACGCCCCAGCATGAGTGCAGGTGTCAGGATCCTCAGCTGTTACCCTGAAACCAGAAGTGCTGGGAAGGATCTCACTCAGGCCTGGAATCTGGATCCAGGCCCCTGACTCAGGAAAGGGGGGTGGGGATGCTCCTAAACCAGCAATGGCCTCCAGGGTCTGGTTTGTACCTCCTCCTCGGTATAAGAGGGAAAAGGGTGTGCTGGGGATCGGGGAGCCAGTTTCTCAGGAGCACCCAGCAACCTAGATACCACAGACCTGTGGAAACCACCAATGGGCATAGGTGTGGGGGCTGGCACTGCCACATACTCTGAGAGTGCCCACAGCTCATTTTCTTACTGTTGACATGAAGACGGGACCTCGTGGAGAAGCTCAGCTCTCCTGGGAGGACCCGAGCCCCAAGGACATTGGATGCGATCTGCGATGCAACATAGCGTGATGGGGTGGCGAGATGATGTTTGTGATGGGGATGGCAGACAGGCTGAGAATCCTGACTGTCCCACTCTTAGCAGGTTGTCCTTGGGCTTAGTCACTCGTCTGCATATAGGAATATTAATGGCTACCTCATAATGGGGGCTCATGTGCCCATGATCTTGTCAGTCAATGGAAGTGAATGGTCAGGAGACAGAAGAGCTTAAGTGGCTAGAATCCAGCAGGCCTGCTATGCAGCTCAGCTCTGCCCAAGATTAGTTGTGTGACCTGCAGCAAGTCACATCACCTCACCAAGGCTCTGCTCTCTTACCTTCTGGGGATGAACAACACCCATCTCGCAGGTGGCTGGGAGCCCACGCATGATGCAATGTATACAATGTGCTGACTGCACAGCCTGGGACATAAAAATATGGCAGCTGAAGTTCTATGGTTGTTAATTAGCATTGCATAAGACCTGGGTCTTGTCCCTTCTGATTCAGCTGATGTGATTGTTAGTCAAGGACCTGGTGTTCCTAAAGAAGTTATCGGAATGAGCATCTAATTAACATGGAATTGCCAGGTCATTCATGCACACAGCACAGCCTAATGAATGCTGGCCCTGCAGCCAGACAGAGAGGCAGGTGCCGGCCTCATGGAGACACCAGGGCCCGGTGAGTTAGGTAGGCCCTGCTTCCTCTAAGCCTCAGACCCCACGAGTGTAACAGAGGTGAGTGTGCCCACTTCACAGGTCAAAGGCATTCATGAATGCTCAGTGTCTGGCACAAAGCAGCTGCTCAACAAAGGTTGCGTCTTTCTCCATAAGCAGCTCTCAGAGTCAGCCTGTAGCCGGGCAGCTTGTTGCGATTCTTGCTGAAGGATAAAGATTGGCTTCCCCAAGGCTGGGCCTGCCCCAGTTCACCCACAGCTGCTGGTCCCCGGTGCTGTTGCAGCTGTGCTAGCCGGCAGCCACCACTCACTGACTTTGGCTTGGATTCTCTACTTCCCCTGGAACTTTCCCATGCTCCCTAGAAACACCCTGGCTTCTCCTCAACACAAGCTGTTGACCCTCTTATCAACACAGCCTGTATCCACTGTCCCCAGATGGGTCCCTTCCGCATAAAGAAGGGCTTGCAGTCTTCCTGTGGCCGCTCACCTTTAATGAAAAGGACAATAGTATTTGCCACATGTTGAGGGCCGTGTAGCCCAATATTGAGGGGCATGCAGGTTGACTTTAGTGGGCTTGGTGAATCTGAAAGTACTGTTGATTAGACATGTGTTCCTCAAATTTGTATTCCCTTGAAGCCTGTGTTTTTATTACAAAATGTATGTTTTGTTAAGGTTTGTGATAAGTCTTGAGAGAACTTTAGGTACAGTTAAGCCAAAATTAAATATCAAAAGTGAGATTCTCTTTAGTATTCACACCCAGGATTACAGATTATGTAGAAACTGAGTCTGGGTCATAAAGAGATTGTCATAGATGGGATTATAGAAAAGGTCACAGTGTGCCCTAAGGAGAACAATTATAGGGACTAAAGGTCTTAAGAGAAAAATACATCAAGACCATGTGGAACTTAAACTTGTAATTGGATAATGGTCAAAAGTCCCTATAAAAAGGACATGTTATTGTAATAAAAGGTGACACTTTTCTCTTTAACTCCCCCGGTGTCTCCACTGTCTCCCTTCTTTATTTTCTTCCCTCATTTTCTGTCTTTTACTGCAACAAACAGTTTCTGTCTTTCATTTAACCGCCGACGCCGTGTCCACCTTCTTGAACCCTGGTCAGCAGAGGCTGGTCCCCCGCAGCCACATATTGACCCCTTCCTGTGCTTAGGCTGACACCCTCTGTCTCTCAGCCTCACCTCTGTGGGTATGTGACAGTTTTCCCATTTCACAGATGAAGCTTGGAGAGGTGAAGGAACTCAGTCAAGGTCACAAGGCCAGTAAGTGGCAAGCCTGTCTGGCACCCAAGTTTCTCTACTGTACACACTGCCTCTTAGCCGGCCCCCTTCCCTCTTCTACCTCAAAAGGCCCAGGTTCCCCGATTGATTCTGACATGCAACCAAGTTTGATAACCATTGTATTAAAAGCAGTGATTCTTGGGCTGGCCGAGTGATGTGGTGGTTAAGAGCTGGCTTCGGACGCCAGTGGCCCCAGTTCGGATCCCACGTATGAGGGCCAGTGACACTGCTATCAAAATAAAAAAATAAAATAAAATAAAATGCAGTGATTCTCAACATTGATGATGGAATTCCCAGGAAAGATATTTTAAATGCTGGTGGGACGAATGGGGGAAAATATACAGGTGGGTGGAATTGGAGTAGAGAGTAACTAGAAGGGGACATTCGGGGCGTTCTGGGGTAGTGATATTGTTTTATTGCTTGATCTGGGTGCTGGCCACTGGGGTGTGTTCATTTTTTGTGAAAATCATTGAGCTCAGGGCCGGCTGAGTGGCGTGGTAGTTAAGCACTGGCTTGCGAAGCCAGCGGCCCCGGTTCGGGTCCCACATATGAGGGCCAGTGATACTGCCCTCAAAAACAAAAACAAAGAAAAACTACTATTATTGAGCTATACATTTAAGATGTGGGTACTTTTCTACCTGCATTTTATACTACAGTATAAAAAATTTTTTTAATAATTTTATTTGAAGTGGAAAGAAAAAAAGGCAGTTGTCCGTAGCCACTTTACTGCCTCCTGGGCACAGGCAGCCTGGCCCTGGACACATAGTCTCGAGGATGCATTTCACAGCACCAAGCAGTTGCTGGCCTTGAGTCTGTGCCTATCTTGACAACAAGCACACCTGCTGTCTTATCCTGACACTTCTTCCTGGGCTGATGCCATGTTGAGCTATCAAATGCCACTGTGGCTGCAGTAGCAGGTACTCCCCAACAGCCAGGCCTCTACAGCTCCTCCCTCCCCACAGTTGGACCCATCTGACCCCATCCTGCCCGAACCCCAGGACCTAGGGCAACAAGGATGGGAACAGCTACAGCCCAGCACCTGGGCCTAAGCCGTGAGTCCCCCGCTGACCTCTGCCTGAGTACTACATGCACTGTTTAGCCCTGTGCCTCACACGCTGGGAGGGCTCAACATGCATCAGCAATAGTTTTTATCGAGAGGCCTGCATTGTAGCATCCCATGGGTGCTCCACCATCATCCCCCACATCCCAATTAAACCTTCTTTTCCTTACAAAATTGATCTTTCCAGTGCAGCATTCTTTAGCATGGTCGCCTAAGCCTATGATGTGCCATGTCTGATGCTGGAACCTTGCCTTGCTCTATAACTGTGGGGTTTCAGGCAAGGTGGGCGGTCAATATGTAGCCCCCAACCTGGGATGTCTTTCAGAGGCACCTTGAGTGTCAGAACTCTTTGGTGCCATCTCCTGCTACTTCACCTCAGCCCTGCAGATGCCAGCCTGGAGATGGATGGCTGTTGCCCCACTGCACACAGGACACCCCTTTAAAAGATATGGGAGCACAGGGAGTTCTCTTGGTATTGAGGGAACAACAAGGTGGAATCGGGAGGAGGGCGACCACAGCCCAAGTCCCAGCTCTACTACTGTGCACAAGGGACATATTCACTCCCAGCTCCCTGGCTAGTCAGGGAGAGGCGGGAATTCTTCTGTGGTCCTGGTCTGCAACCCCACTTCCTGTGCACGGGCGGCGGCTGCCCTCTAGTGGCCACTGGATACATTGCACAGTGAGTTAGCCTGGAGATGGGCCTGTGGGAGAAGCTATCCCATAGTTCTGTGTACCTGATGCTGGAGCTCTCAGCCTTGACAGACCCAAACTCCCTTTTCATAAACGGATATCAGCAGTATGAGTTCATAAACTTGATATGTTATTGTCATTTCATGGTTTAGAAACATGTTATTCCGGATTTTTATTTGCATTTGACCCAGTACTTATATAGGTAGGAAAGTTCTGTGTGTGTGTATGTGGTTGCGTGTTCATTTTATAGTTACAAGAAATTGGATTTTTAATAATTGTTGCCAAAGTATGGGACCTGTATAATTTCTCCTCTGGGGAAACTTGAAGTATTATTTTTAGCCGATGTTTATAATCAATTTGTAAACAATTGGAGAAGGAGTATAGTCTCTGGGTAAAGTACAAGCCTGATGATAATGCCAAAAATTCACCCTCATTAATATATGGTGTGTCTAAGTGGTGACTGTCCTTTTGTGTATTTTTCTTGGGACATAGGATACCTGACAAATCCACACACGCCCTTTTTTCAGTATAAGTCTCTAATCTTCATTGTCTGGGTCCGTCCTCTTTTGTCTCACTGTTTTCCACATGCCTTTTGGAGACCTTCTCAAATGGGCCCTTAGAGCCTTAATGGACTTTTTGTGCAGTGTGCTCTTCTGCCTGCATGCAGGTTTCATTTCTGTCACTGGACTTTATTTCTTTGTCTTCTGCATTTCTGCAGTCAGTATCATTTTGGGGGCTTCTCATATTTCATTGCAAACTCATAGCAGGCATTTCCTCCAGTTTTCCTCTGTTTTCTATAGCAATTTCTTTCCAGAAGCACACTTTTCCAGTACTGCCTTTAGAACTGGCGAGCGGAGCCCCTAACTGGGCACTGTGCTTTCGAGTCCCCACATTCAAGATAATTAGACTTACTAAGGACCACAGATGCCTCTGCACTCAGGACCTGGCGCTCAGCACTGGCACAGCAGGGCCTATCCCGAAACATCCACTCCCTGGACTAAAAGTGCTCAGGTCCCAGGGAGATGCTTCTTCATCTCTTACCCCATGTCCATGGGGAAAAACTGCAACTGCTTCTAAAGGCTTGATGAGAGCTTAATGGGGCCCCCTACTCAGTCCCATGTGGGAGCGCAGAGAGGCTATGAGCAGAAAAGTACTCAGGTAAGAGAAGACAACTGAATGAACTTGTCAGAGCTTTCCCCTCAGATGGCCTGATAGCCTGAATTCAATAGAAGTGAATGCAATGAAATATCGCTTTCTAGTAGTGCTGAGTGTACAATTTCTTCTTGATTTTGTGTTCCTAGTAGCAGTATTGGAGGTACACATGCATTGGGACAGTATTTGCCTCATTTGTAAATGGAAGCTGGGGACATTTTAGCAATACTACATAAGACACATTGCACATTACGCCTTTTTTTTTTCCCCTTCAGATTTTGTTGGGGAACTGGGGAAGGGAAACATTGTGTTTTTCCAGGACCCATCAGCTCCAAGTCAAGTTGTTGTCCTTCAATCCTAGTTGTGGAGGGCACAAGCTCAGCTCCAAGTCCAGGGGCCGCTTTCAGTCTAGTTGAGAAAGGGGGTGGGGGTGGGATGGGGTGCAGCCCACCATCCCATCCCATCCCATCCCATCCCATCCCATCCCATCCCATCCCATCCCATCCCATCCCATCCCATCCCATCCTATCCCATCCCATCCCATGTGGTAGTTGAATCGGCGACCTTGTACAGCTGAGCCATCCGGCCACCTGTTTACAGCTCAGCAGCACCTCAGCTCTGATGAAGCTCACTGGCCCTTGTGGGAATCAAACCGGCGACCCTGTTGCGCAGAGCTCGAGTTCTAACCATCTGCAAAACCCACCAGCTAGACATACTCTTAAACTTGTCTATATCTAGACTTTAGATATAACATGATACTGATTTTTTTTTTTCCTTCATGTGAAGTCGAACTGGCAGCTTTGCTCTTAAGAGCCACTGAATCATCCGGGTAGCAGCTCAAGGTGCTAAGTTCAGTCCTAGTGGCTAGATTGGCATAGCCCACCATCAAACAGGCAATCTTGAAAGTACAAGCATGTGCTCTCACCAGCTCAGCCATCCTGCCACCTGTGGGCAGCTCAGTGGCAGCTTAGCTCAAGTGCAGCTCTGGCAAAGCTTACTGGCCACTGTAGGAATTGAACCAGAGACCCTGTTGCTCATAGCTCCTGCTCTTAAGCAAACTCTAAGCCACTGAGCCACTCATTGGCCCAATACTGATTCTTTACATTGGCAACTAGATGGACATTGACTGCTAGAATTATGAATTTTAACATATTTATTTAAAGAGTTCCTGAAGTATTCAATTTAATTTTTCAGTTAAATGTATACGTAAGTAAAATATAAGTTAAGTCTTAAAATTACAAGTTACTTAAAATTGAATTAAACTTTTAGAATGAAATGAAATGTTTGGATGTAGGTAAATAATTTTGATATAAAAATTTGATATGCATTATTATTATTATTAGTTTTTAAAGATTTTATTGGGGAATTGGGGGAGGGGAACAGTGTTGGGGAAAGGCTTTATTTATTTTTTATTTTTTATTTTTTTTCAGGGCAGTGTCACTGGCCCTCATATGTGGGACCCGAACTGCGGCCGCTGGCTTCCCAAGCCAGCGTTTAACCACTGCACCACTTGGCTGGCCCTGATATGCATTATTTTTAATTTGTATGTTGCCATTTAAATTATTAAATACTCTTCAATATTTAAAAAAAAGCTAATTTTGAGGGAAACATTGGAAAACATTTAATTAAAAATTTTAACATAAGGGCGGGTGGAGTGGCTCAGTTGGTGAAGAGCTCACTTAAGAGTGGAGCTGAGGGCCAGCCAAGTGGTGCGGTGGTTAAGCGCTGGCTTGGGAAGCCAGCTGCCCCGGTTCAGTCCCACATAAGAGGGCCAGTGACACTGCACTCAAAAAAAAAAAAAAAGAGAGTGGAGCTGAGCTCAGCAACAGCAGTTCCATGTGCAGCCCAAGCTGAGTTGCCGCTGAGCTGCCAACAGTTGGCAGGATCCCTCAGCTAAAAAGAAAAAATTTTAACAAATTTATATTTTTATCAAAATATAAATTTTTGCACTTTGATTATAATTGCTTTTAATCCTTAACTATAATTTAAAATCTTGATAATGACATGATTCACCATTTTGCTGAAAAGAAGAAAAATAAAATTAATGGAATAGTTTTAATCACTTATTATGTGTATAATTTTGTCATACACAGATCATAGCTTTATACACAATTAAACATTTTATCTTTTTACAGAAGTTTTTGTCAGAATATGAAGATCAAACACAATTCATTTAACAGCTTGTTACTTTGATTTACAACTTGTAAATATTTAGACAAATGATCTAAATCAATTGTGGCCTCCATTTGCCTTCTTGCCCAGGCTGTGACTTTCAAAATTTATTTATGCCCCCCGGCTTGGGTTTTCCAGTTCTTTGAGTTGGTAGTGAGACGCTGGTGTCTGTCACAGTTGGGGAGGTGAGGGTAGAGGGTCCTTCCGGTCCCCCTTTGAGTCTGACATCATCCCCTCTAAGATTGAAGCTACAGGGAGAGCCTCCCCTGGCCACATTTCCAGCAAACGGTCCTGGGCTATGGAAGCCTCTTCCCTCCCACCCATCCCCTCCATCCCCAGGGCTCTACTTCTGTACAAAGGAATTTATTTGGGTTATCTGAGGCACCTATAAATTTTTGGCCACAAATTGCTGCTCATAAAGCAGTACCCTAAGAAAGCCCTCGTCCCAGGGCTCTACCATCCCCAAGTTCTCTCTGGCTTCCCATCCCAAAATGTAATATACTGCTGCCCAACTAGGAGAAGTCCACAGGTGGAGGGTAGGGGCAGCAAGCCCACTTAAGAAATCACTTCCTAATATCTTTCTGTCACACCCTGCCATCCGGTTTCAGAAGGTAGAGTGGGGACAAAACTTGCTCTGGCCTCCTTGTGTTACAGTTGGTGGGAATGACTCCCAGCCACCCGTGGTGACTAATGATACCAAGATGCGTATCCTGCATGGGGAGGTGACAGGTTGTCAGGTCATGATGCCAGGGATGGTTAGCCCCACACCAACTCTACTAGGCAAGTCTGTTTTGGGTTCAAGTGACAGAAACCCAACTCAAACGTGCTCAGACAAGAAGGGACCTTTATTGAACTGCAGGATTGCAGTCAGGGCAAGAGTGTGCTTAGATCTCAGAACAGGCGGACTCTGGGCCTGGAAGACTGTCTGGACTCTGCTCCCTCCTCAAAGAGGCTTATCCTCTCAAGTGGGCTGCATCCACAGGATCCCAAACTGCTGGCCTCTGGCTTCCTGTGAGAAACTGAGCTGCTCCACTGAGTTTCAATTCAAACTACACTGTCACCTGGAGGGCCGACCCTGTGAATGGCTGCCTACTCTAAAACAACCCCCTGGGGATGCAGTTCACCCAAATGTGGTACTGTTCCCAGAAGGGGAACAAAGTGGCAGACAGAACCCACCAGCGCTCTCTACCCTTTCCCACACAGTGGTCCTCATCACAGTTGTCACCTATCCCTCCAGGCCCATCTGCCTTTTCTGCCTGAAGCTACAATAGGCCTCAAAACAGGGCCATTTGCAGGGTTAAGACCAGAGCATTTCCAAGAGAATCAGTCCCAGAACTGGGATGCCAGAAGGCGGAGGAGGGGGGGTTCAGCACTCCCACCTTCGTTAGAACTTGGAAAGCTGTGACCTGGGTGAGGCTTAGAGAGGAAAAGGAGGCTCCTATCCATAGAGCTTTGTTCTATAGATTCTCATAGGAATCCCTGGACCGGCTGCTACCTAGAGTCAGAGAGGGGTAGGAGAAAGATAAGCTTTGGAAGGGGAGGTAGGGATGCACTGTATTACTACAAGGGGGACCACAAGAGGGGGCATCATGGACAGAGATGGGGCTCGCTGCTTCCCAAGACTCAGTGACATCTGAAGGACCCTACTGAGTCAGGGCAGGGTTGGGGTGCAAATGTCTATCCACATGTCTAGGGGAAGAGCATTCTAGGCAGAGAAAGCAGCCCAGGAAGAGCAAAGGCTTCATCCTGCTGCGTGGTGGGGAAGCTCCCTTTGTGCAGAACTTGTGCAAACTCTTTTATAACACTTTCTCCCTTAATCTTCCCTCATTGGTCTCTCTGGTACATATCTTCATTCTTATGCTATAGGCCCCCTGAAGACACTATCTACATTTGACCCAGCTGAATATCCCTCACTGGGATTTGCACTGTTCCTGGTATACAGTAGGTGATTACTAAGTGCCAGAAGCAAGGATGGACAGATAAACAGATGAACGGTTAGAGTGATGGTAGGCGGATGGACCAAAGGATGAGAGGAGGAGCTAAGGGGTATTTCCAGATCACTAGCCCCATGTAGCTTCTTAGGCCTTGGTCCTTCCTTTCTCCTCCATCTCCCTCAGCTTCTAAATATCCTCTTCTCCCTGTTCTTTTTTGTTTGTTTGTTTTGTTTTGTATTTAAAGATTTTTGGGGGAATTGGGTATGGGAACAGTGTTGGGGAATTGCAGAAAGGGAACAGCAAGGTTGTTGTCCTTCAATCTTAGTTGTAGAGGGCGCAGCCAGCTCAGCACCAAGTCCAGTTGGGCTGCTCAGCTCATGGCGCTGTTTGTTCAGTTAGTTGCAGGTGGGTGACCCATGTGGGGGTCGAACCAGCAGTCTCATGTTTAAGAGCATAAGCTCTATCCCCTAAACCACCCTGGCAGCTCAGCTCAAGATGCCGAGTTCAGTCTTTAGTTGTGGGTGGGCATAGCCCACCATCTTGAAGAGGCAACCTTGTTGTTAGGAGCACAAGCTCTCACCAGCTGAGCCATCCTGCTGCCTATTGGTAGCTCAGCGGCAGCTCACCTCAGTTGTCCTGTTGCTCAGTGACCCTGTTGCTCAGAGCTTGCACTCTTGAGCAAGCTCTTAACAAACTGAGCCACTCGGCCAGCCCCACCTTGCCCTGTTCTAAGGGCTGTGCCTGGCCTTTATGGAAAGCGACTTCAACACATTAAAGGTCAATTAAAATACAGACGGCAGCTTTAACTATGGCACATTCCAGATCAACAGCCACTCCTGTGCATTGATCACCAGAGCCACTCAGAAAACATTTGCCACCTGGAGTGTCAAGGTCTGGCCAGGGCCCCAGGGTGGGAGAGGTGAGAGAGATGATCAGGTTCTACTCACACAACTTCTCTTCCCACTCACAACCTGGGAGTCCCCAGAGGGGTGGCCTGAGGAATCAGGGACTTCCTATCCTCAGCAGAGGCTTTGACTCGTGGCCCAAAGCCTGGGCAGTGAGGAGATTCTGCAGTGTCTTTGAGCAGGAGCCAGAAGGGCTCTGCACAGACAGTAGCAGTAGAGCGGCAGCAGCAGCCAACAATTATTGAGAGCCTGTTATACACTAAGCATGTTACACGCGTAGCTCATTCATCCAACTGTCCATGTAGTCGAAACTATTAGGATCCCTGCTTTTCACATGAGCAAACTGAGGCTCATGGAACCAGGGCTGAATGCCAGACTCCTGGAGGCACAGCAGCTCTAACCACTAAGTCCTACTGTCTTTGGTTGATGGTCCGACCAGAGGCCCAGTGCAAACTGCCCACCTCAGAGCTCCCCATCCAGGAGGCTCCACAGGTCCAGGACTCTGTGCCTCACCTCCTCGTGCATGTTCTTGGTAGAGTCCCTGCCTCTCCACCTGAAGAGCCTCCAGCATGAGGCAGGACTGCAGCCTGTTTTGCCATTTCCTTTCCCTAGAAAATCCTAAACTTTGGGTGAAGCACTATCTAATCCAGTGAGGAACTACGGTGGTAAACAGGACCAAATCTCAGTTGCCTTGCCCCTCCTACCCCCACCCTTGGGCTCCCCTACCTCCAGCAGCCACTGCAGAGGACGTCTTCATGGGCCTGTGGGTGTGAGGCTTTGCCTGATCTGGAAATGCTCAGCCTCTGGTTGGCACATGCTGGGCAGGGAGAGCCAATGTCTCCTCAGTCTTTGGGACTGTCCTCTGCGCTCTCACAGGTATTCTCTTTCTCCTTTCAGAACTTCTGAACCCCAATCTTCTCTCAACCATCCACTGTGCCAGAAAGATTGTGTCTGGGACAGGGGGCATGAAAAACTGGTGAGGAAGACACTGTAGGACCTTGTTAGCAGGCAGGGCCCCAATAGGCTGTGACGACAGACAAAGGGACAGTGGGCAGGGACTAGACCCTTTCACAGCCTAGCAAAGTGTGGGAGACTGACAGGGCTTGGAACTGTGACTTGGAAGACCTGGGATCGAGTTCTTTCTCTGATGGTGTATTAAAGAAAACTCTCTTGGTTGCAGTAATAAAACAACTTGAGCTGGCAGAGGGAGTTATTATGAGAAGACAGTATCTGGCTGAGCCCACAAAAGGGTGCAGCTGGGCTCAGGAGAGAAGGGAAGCAGGGCTAGAAACTGACAGCAAGCTTTCGCAGGCAGCTTCCTGCTTTTCTTGGTGCATTTGCTTCACTAGTCCCTGCAGATCAGCGTTCTCTGATCCACAGCCCACAAGACAGACTATGGCTGCCCAAGTTTATGCTCTAACATCCTAAGCAACCATACACCATACAGACTGGCTAAGCTCAGTCGCAGTCTAAGTGCCTGGGACACAGAATCCGATTGGTTCAGCTCTCACCCCATGTCCCCACTTGATTCCATCACCTGTAGTCATGGAAGTAATTAAAGCAATTCAAGCATGGCTGCTACTGGGTTCCTCTCTCCATAATTGGCAGCATTTTTTATAAAAAGTGTGTTGCTCATCATCAGGTCAGACGCCCCCAAAGCTGTTGGCTTTCCATTGGTGGACGTTGGCTACTTAACCTTTTTAAGCTTCAAACTGGACATATAAATAATATAAATGTCTGCCTCTGCAGGTGACTGTGAGGATGAAAGGAGTTAAGGGCCTTGCATACTCTGGAAATTCCATGCAAAAGAAAGGACTTAATGAGGGCCGGCCGAGTGGCGCAGCGGTTAAGTGCTGGTTTGGGAAGCCAGCGGCCCCAGTTAGGTCCCACATGTGAGGGCCAGTGACACTACCCTCAAAAAAAAAAAAAAAAGAAAGAAAAAGAAAGGACATGATGACTATCTGGGCTGCAGAGCGAGTCCACAGTTGTACCTAAGAGATTAGATAGATTGATAGATAGATTAAGAGACAGAGATACTGAGAGACAGAGAGAGAGAGACAGAGAGAGATCTATATATATATATATGTAGATATATGTATATGTATCTACCTATTTTTCTATCTATCTATATGGTAAATGTCAGTCCTTCAGAGGGAGATAAATTTTGAAAATGTGGAAGGATGCTGAATGGGGAAAGAGGGCTCCCTCCACAGATAAGGGAAACCAAAAGGAAGAATCAGAGGGGCCACAGGAAGACAGACGGGAGAGCTAGGAATGAAGAGGATGCTGGGCGTTGCTCTGCATGGAAGACTCACTGAGAGCTGGGCCACGTGTGTGCAAGAGCAGCTACTAAGTGGGAAGCAAGTGCCAGTCTTTTTTCTCCCCACAGGGTGGCATGGAAGATGCACTGTTCAGGCTGGCCACTCTCCTACTGGATGACAGGATGTCGCCTGGGATGAGGCAGGGTGCAGGCCTGCTGTGGAGTCATTTCAAAACTCCTCTCCTCCTTTCAGAATTCTTTATTTCCTTCTTGCCTCCACTTCGTGTTAATTCCTTCCCTTCCCAGTTACAAATAAAACTGACCAGAGCCCAGGAATTAGTGGATTTCTGGGGCTTCCTCCTTGTTCCCATCCAGGTCCAGGCCCCTGGTTCCTGACTGTCATTTGCAAACCAAGAGGCTCACAGTGAAGATGTATCTGTATTCTGCAATTATTAAAACATTCCTTGTGCAAAGAACCTTTTAATTTTTTCATTATTAATTCCACATATACTGGGAGTACCAAAAAAATGTATACACATGACTTGTATTCATATTTGGCTATTGGTATATACTGAGTATTACAATTTTAATATAGTTTTTTCTCTCTTAAAATATGTACATTTTTTGGCACTCTCTATATGTCAGTACCTAACACAGTATGAGTGTGCTGGGTACTAGAAAAAGGAAGATAAACATAACAGTTGGTCTTGAGGTGTTTCTAATCCAGGTGGAGAAGCAGAGACATATATGAACAATGGATACAGTGAATAAATAGATACATAAAATGGGTACAGTGGATAATAAAATCTATAATTATTGGTCTGATACAGAATCAGGATCTGACTTGCTCTACCTAAGCCAACTATTTAGCAAGTAAAAGAAAAAGCTCAAAAATAGGTAATAGGTGGGGGATGAGGGTCAGGTATATTAGGCGGAAAATATAGTGGTGGGGTGGGGAAATGGTGCTGGATGCCAATAATTTGGGGAGGGGGGTATGGTTTGGGGAGGACTGGTTAGAATCTAGATGATTAAAAACAAGCAAACCCATTTCAGGGTAGGACCAGATTAGTCTGCAAGGTGCTGACATGGAGAAGAACCTGCTTCAGGACAATGCAGAGGCCGAGAAGGGGCCATTGGAGGAGTCTTGCACATCGCCATCAGCTGTGTCTGACTAAACTGGGGGGTTATTTAGGCCACTCATGTCCCTCCGCCTCAGCCTTAACTTCTTCAGCCTTAAAATGAGAGATTCCACTATTCAGTGATGTCCAGACTTTGGAGTTTCATAGACGAGTAAATGTATAAAAAAAAACCTGGGGCCGGCCGAGTGGCGCATTGGTTAAGCGCTGGTTTTGGGATGCCAGCGGCCCCGGTTCGGATCCCACATGAGGGCCAGTGACACTGCCCTCTACAGCTAACAACAGCTCCACCTGGAGCTGGGCTGTGCGAGCCCCGGTGATGGTGTGGGCTGCAGCCCCTGCTGCAGTGGGTTGCCATAGGCTACAGTGAGTGGCCCGCAGCCAGCGTGAGCGGCTGGCAGCCAAGCATGAGCTGCCAATAGCCACGGTGAGCGACATCCAGAGGCCAGCGACTGATCTGCCTCATCCGGGAAGAGCGCAATGACGATACCAACAGTGAAGCAACATCCTCCGCAACTAAACTGAAGAACAAAAAGACAGCAACTTGTCTGTTCCCCTTCCCCGATTCCCCAACGCTGTTCCCCTCCGCCAATTCCCCAATAAAATCTTTAAAAAAAAACCAAAAAACCTGAAGACTGTGATAAGATTTCCAACCTTTTAAAGTCCAAGTAAGAATATTAATCAAAATGTAGCTATGATTTTAAGTGAGATTCTGCCACAGCATTTGAAAACTATTATGCTTTTCAAATGGGGTGTTTTAGTCAACTGTCAGAATCTCATATTTATCTTGTAGGAAATATTTTGCTGAAGAAACTTTCTGTATATCAATTATATGGATGCCCTGATTTAGGGATTAAGTTGCCAAACTATTCCTATAACAACATATTAATTCACTACATGTAGGATGTTTAAAACAGGGGAGTAAAAAATATGATTCATGTCCCTGAAAACTTAATTTGGGCTAGAGTTCTGATTATTTACCTCACCCCAAAGTTGCAAAGTTTGTTTGAAGGTAAAAGAGTAGAGGGCCGGCCGAGTGGCGCATTGGTTAAGCGCTGGTTTTGGGATGCCAGCGGCCCCGGTTCGGATCCCACATGAGGGCCAGTGACACTGCCCTCTACAGCTAACAACAGCTCCACCTGGAGCTGGGCTGTGCGAGCCCCGGTGATGGTGTGGGCTGCAGCTCCTGCTGCAGTGGGCTGCCATAGGCTACAGTAAGTGGCCCACAGCCAGCGTGAGCGGCTGGCAGCCAAGCGTGAGCTGCCAATAGCCACGATGAGCGACATCCAGAGGCCAGCGACCGATCTGCCTCATCCAGGAAGAGCGCAATGACGATACCAACAGTGAAGCAACATCCTCCGCAACTAAACTGAAGAACAAGAAGACAGCAACTTGTCTGTTCCCCTTCCCCGATTCCCCAACGCTGTTCCCCTCCACCAAATCCCCAATAAAATCTTTAAAAAAAAAAAAAGAGTAGAGAAAGAAAGGTAATTGTGGTTTTTTTTTAATAGAGTGGTTTTATTGACTACATATAATTTCAACTTTATTAGTATATACTATAAACTTTAAGAATTAGAAATAAATGACTGTTTTTGATCACCAAGAATAATCTAGTTTATGGTAGCATGTTCAGTGAAAACCATTTAAGTCCTGCACAGTCATCATATCTATTTTTCAGAAAATCAGAAGTCATCATCCAATCTTTATATTAGGCTATGATAGTTACCCCATACATGCAATTCATTAAGTAGAAATATTACATTGTTTTCTTTTTCAGCAAATACTCCCTCTTTGATGTACACATATCCTTTCTAAATTAACATTATAATGTACAAAATTTAACATTTTGTCCACAAAAGCTGCCTCAAATAACTTTCACCTTGGAAAACTACAAAGGCATGAGACAGCAGCAAAATGCAACTCTGGACTTTGTATATTGAATTTTTAATTCTTACCTAAAACACCAATTTATAAATAAAACATTAACCTCACATTATAATACTTATTAGGAAAGTCTTTTGTGTACGTTTAACACAAACATGGAAAACATCAAATAGTCAGAGCAAGTATTTGGCAGACCACAGAAAGAACATAGAACTGTGGGAAATGAAAATGTTTTAGTGTTTTAAAGCTGAAGAGACTGATGAATGTCATTCCAATTTCTCATCTCCTTCTTCCACATCTTTCAAATTGAGTACTTCCAAAGAACCTTTGCCTTTTGTCTCCTTTTTTATTAGCTCATCAATTTCTCTGAAGCAGCCTGGGTCAATCAGACACACAATTTCTAATTGTTGACTATAGTCCTCATTTTCTATAACCTTGATCAGTGGCTTGAGCCTTTCTTTCAGTTTTTTCCCTTCATTCATTGGAAGGATGAATCGAAATCTCATTTGGGCACGTTCTATCTTAATTTTCTCTTTTAGCTGCTTTATCACTTCCAAAGCCTGTTGTTTTGTGCTCTTGTTAGTTTTGACTGAATAGTGGATGTCCTTCATTGCTCTCTCGATAAGGATAACAGTGTATGGTCTCTTTGTTTCAGGGTTCACACATTTGTCTGCCACAATAGTTGCAATGTCCCTAAACATCTGCTCAAGCTGCGTGTGCCGTTCTTTATCCGATACTTGAACCTCTCCTTTAGTCAAAATCTGCTTACAGATTTCAGTCTGGTCATCTGTTCCAAACGCACTGATAAGATCTTCCTTCTTTGCAACCTGCCCTTTAGAAACATTTACAAACACCGAGTGCATCTGTAGAACTTCGTCAAGGTCTTTTTCCACGCTGCTCCGCCAGCCGATGACTTTGTTTTTGTAGCAGGCGATTTCCGGTGCGCTTCATGCGTACCACAGCCACATTGGTTAGGCGAATCTGGTTGGTGGGGATGAAGGTCGACATCACGGCTGCTCACAGATCTTGGGTTGGCCGAATCAAGGCAGCCACCGGCCTTGCTGTAACGAGAGGGCTGTGCGCGGCACTGAAACGCCCACACAACGTGTGGCTCTGCGACTAACTAGACTCAGCCAGCACCACAACAAACCCGACTGATTTATTGCGCAGGCGTCAGGTGATGCGAAAGCTGAACCAGGAAACCTGAAGAAGGTGATTGTGTTTTGAAAAAGTATTTGAAGTTGATTTCTGTACAAAGCAGTTATTTTAATTGAATATAAATCCAACCAGTCAAGAGCACTTCAAGCTTCTCCAAGTTAGGGGCTTTAAGAAGTCCAGCTTCCTGGGAAATGTGAGAAAAAGGGTTTCAGTATTGATGCTAGCGTTTCAGGAAATCTAATTATAACAATAGTTCTAACCCTATGTGAGGCCAGTCTGGGAGCCAAAGCCATTTAAAACAATTACTGTGTGCCAGACACTGGGAATAAGATGAAGCTTCTCTCTTGGCGTTTACATGCTAGAAGTTGTGCCAGACAACGAACAAGGACTGACATCAAATGGATGATAAAAGGGGCTGTGAAGAAGGCAAACCGGGTACTAGTTACAGTATCCCAAGAAAATTATTTAACATGCCGGCATTTAGATCCTGAGTGTCTCTATGTGTGCGCATGGGGTAGACCTCTGAAAGTGACACTTACTTTTCTAGATTAATGGCTGTGTTCAGTCAAGAAGGGATGGTGGACATTTTTGTGTGCCTTGGTAAAGCGCTGTTCACTTGGTTTCAGACCCTCTTTCCCAGAATTAATTGCTGACCCTCTGAAACCCCTGCTACAGAATGGAGTCATCACTGATCTAGTAGGAGCCCCTAACAGAGTAGTGAGTTAACAATAAGATGGGGATACTGAGACGTCATTGAAAATGGCAACATTTCAGAAGTAACTGTAAAACATGAACTGGTGTTCATTTTGTAGGTCAGCTGCTTTTCCTGGAAGCAGTATGGCCAAGGGGAGGAAGAATGCCTCTCAGATTTCAGCATTGAAGAGGAAGAACTCAGATCAGCAGATGTGGACTAAAACTTCTGATTTTCCTGGGCTTCCTTGGGAAGTTATGCCCCACCCCCTAAACCCACAACATCCTTTTGTTGTCCGAGAGTGGGCCTTTCTCGGCGCAAAGTCCAGGTCCTTGGCAACTCGAGTGAAGAATTGAATGAGATACCAGAGTAAAGCAGTAGAATAAGTAGTTTATTAGAAAAGATAGTACATTTAGAAATAAAAGTACACCTGAGTACGAGAGGATGGCTCAAGGGCCCATTTCCAAAGAATGTGGAGGGGGCACAGGCAAAGGCCAGGCTTAAAGGGAAGAAGCGGTAAAAAGGAGCAGGGAAGAAGCAGCAGCAGAAGCAGCCACCGCAACAGCAGTAGCAGTAGCAGCCCGGGCTTCCCTCCCAGGACTTGGGGTTTTTATCCTTTTTCTCTAGAATGGACTGTTCTTTGAGGGGTGTAGGAGCACTTGATTGGCACTTGTGATTAACAAGAGTTACTGCGTAGGTGTAAGTGACTGGTCTGATATAGTTGGATATTTTGTGTACATTTGCTCTTCCTGCAGGGGTAGGTAATTACAATACAACAGGGAATTTTGGGTGGAGAGGGGAAGTGCCTCAGGCGGTTGCACTCTGTGGGATGTGTAGGAATGCAGAGACCCAATGCCTTCCTCTAACTGCCTAGTTTCTCCTTCAGAGACGTGATCCCCATAAAATCTCTATGAGAAGCTGAGGGACAGGAAGTCTCTTCTTCTGTATCTGCTTCCTGCTGGGCAGGGGCATACAGCTGTCCCTGCCTATTGTGGTTCACGGAACTCTCACCCTAGCTGGTCTCAGATGACAGGAAGGGGTCTCAAGCTCCACCTGGAAAACGGTGTTGGCTTCTTTGTTTGTTGGGGTATCCCCTGCATCCTCAAGGCTCCTGAATGAGGACAAAAATATAAATCTGTTAGTTCTTATGAAACTTGTGGCTATTCAGTCCATCACTCAGGTGGCGTCAGTTGTCTGGACACAGAATGGGTCTGACATTTAGCTTCCTGGCCTAGGGGATATTAGGAAGTCTCAGGCTTTCAACTAGTTATCGGAAGCAGGGATAGGAGACTTCTATTGTTTCAGATTCAGGAACTGATTTACGAAGCAATTAAGAAGCAAGGGGGGTCTTCAGTCCAAGATTCACAAACTGGTTAGAAGAGCAATCAAAGCCCAAGAGCTAAGAAACTAAAGAACTAGGGAGGAGACTGAACATTTCTATAGAAAAGAAAACATTCAAGTTTTTCAGTGTTGGGGGTTGTTGTTGCTCAGTTGGCCGGTAACATTCCCCCCTGACAGTAGTAGGGTCTCATATCTATGAGATGGTTAGGGAATTGTCAATTTAGTAGATAAAGCTCTGAATTGATAAAAACCTCATCTGTCATTAGATGGAGGCTGTTTTTTGAATAGTAGCTTAAGGTCTTCTAATGGCTCACAGGAGTAGTCGAATGACTTCGTTGGGGGACTCACAGAATCTGAATCCATGGGTGGCGCTGGCTTTACCCTGGAGAGGTGAATCCATCTGTCCATGTCCATTACTTTGATTGCTGAGGGGGTTGTTAGGATTACAGAGAATGGGCCTTTCCACTTTGGTTATAATTGATCTGCTGGAGATCCTTCTTTCCAGGTCTTGATAAGGACCTGGTTACCTGGCTGAATTTTTGATAGATGTGCATTTGAAGCAGGCATAGGAAGTATATTATTTCCATATTCCCGTAAAGCTATTTGGAACTGGCCTAGATTAGTAAAACAGTTTATAAGGTTGGCTGTCTCAGGGTCACTGAGCATGTCTCCAGAAAGAAATGGCCTGCCATACAGCATCTCATAAGGATTTCAGTTAATTTTTGTTTTGGGGGTACTTCTTATTCTCATGAGGGCAATGGGTAACATAGAAATCCAGGTCCCAGAAGTTTCCTGGCATAGTTTTCCCAAAGTACGTTTTAAGGGTTGATTAGTGCTTTCTACTTTACCTGATGATTGGGGTCTCCATGCAGAGTGTAAATTATACCTTATCCCCAAGGTCTTGGATACTCCTTGTGTTATGTGAGAAGTAAAAGAAGGTCCATTGTCACTCTGGAGGCTGCGGGGCAGTCCAAACCTGGGGATAATCTCATTAAGGAGGAATTTTATAACTTCTGGAGTTTTTTCAGTCCTGGTTGGACATGCCTCTGTCCATCCCGTGAAAGTGTCTATTAGCACTAGAAAATACTTAAATCCTTTACATGTGGGCATATGGGTAAAATCTATTTGCCAGTCCTCTCCTGGATATGAGCCTCTCTGTTGGACTGGTTCTAATAAAGATGGCATTTTAGGTCCTGGATTATTATAGGCACAAAGAGGGTAGGCCCTAGCGACTTGCCTGACTGTCTGGGCTAGCCCCTGTCCTGCAAACATCCGGCTGACTAGGGCTAGGGTGGCATCTCTCCCTACATGGAAGGCATCGTGTAGAGCTTTGATGGCCTTCCACCGTACAGACTGTGGAAGTAAGAACTTATTTTCCATGAGCCATCAAGATCCCTGTTTTTGTCCTCCATTATTTTTAGCCTTTAATTCTTCTTCTGGGGGAATATGTAGGATCTATTGATTCCCCTTGAAATGGGAACAAAGCAAGGGATGTGGAGGAGAGAGTTTTCAAGGCCACTGACTTCGCTTCTTTATCAGCCTTTTTATTTCCCTCTGCAACAGGAGAGTTTTCTTTCTGGTGTCCCTTGCAATGTATAACTGCTACTTCCTTAGGTAGGTTAACTGCCTCCAAAAGCTGAAGGCTCTCTGGTCCATGTTTTACTGGTGAACGTTTTACTGTCAATAGTCCTCTTTCCTTCCAAATAGCTGCATATGCATGTAGTACAAGGAAAGCATATTTGGAATCAGTATATATATTTAGCCTTTTATCTTTTCTGAGGCTTAATGCTCAGGTAAGGGCTATAATCTCTGCCTTTTGAGCAGAGGTGTCTGGAGGCAAAGGTTGAGACTCAATTATTTGGCTTTTACTGACTACTGCATACCCAGCTTTTCTTTCTTCATTTAGCATATAACTTCTCCCATCAGTGTACCATTCCTCTTCAGGGTTAGGAAGTGTTTGGTCTCTTAAGTCAGCTCTGCTAGTATAAGTCTGGGAAATTATTTGTTCACATGAATGTTCAACCTCTGTCTCAGTTGGCATTAAGGAGGCTGGATTTAAGGTATTGCATATTTTAAAAATAATCTCAGGATTGTCTATGAGGATAGCCTGGTATCTTGTCAGGTGTTCACCTGTCATCCATAGATGTCCCTTGATCTCTAGGATGGAACTGACCTGATGGGGGTTAGTACTTCTAGTCGCTGTCCTAGAGCAATTTTGGTGGCCTCTTTCACTAATAGGGCTGTTGTAGCTACAGCTCTTAAACAGCTTGGCCAGCCTAAAGTTGCTCAAATTGGCAGGTTAATGGTGGCGTGAAGTTTCTAAGCTTTTGTTGTCCCTCCACCCCTATCACAATCGTAGTTCTTGAGGAGGGTTTTCCTGCAAAGGCAGGGAGAACAGAGTAAGTAACCCCTGTATCTAAAAGAAATTGAATCTGCTTACCCATTACATCCAGAGTTACCCGGGGTTCCTCGTTCATGATGATGACATTTCTTGACAGGGGTGGTGAAGGTAGCCCCGGGCCTCTTCAGTCACTTAGTTCCCTTGATGTGTTACCAGAGTGTTGGCTGACCGCCTTCCTCTCTGAGAACGCGGGCAGTCTACTCTCCAGTGCCAGGGGTCTGCATCTGTGCCTTTGTTGTCGGTGAGTGGGCCTTTCTCGGCGCAGAGTCCAGGTCCTTGGCAACTTGAGCAAAGAATTGAACGAGATACCAGAGTAAAGCAGTAAAATAAGTAGTTTATTAGAAAAGACAGTACATCCAGACTAGAGGATGGCCTAAGGGCCCATTACCAAAGAGTGTGGAGGGAGCATATGCAAAGGTGAGGCTTAAAGGGAAGAAGCAGCAACAGAAGTAGCAGTAGCAGCCGCGTGCTTCCCTCCCAGGACTTGGGGTTTTTATCCTTTTTCTCCAGGATGGGCGTAGGACCACTTGATTGGCCCCTGTGATTAACAAGAGGTACTGTGTAGGTGTGAGTGACTGGTCTGATCTGGTTGGATATTTTGCACCCATTTGCTCTTCCCGCAGGGGTAGGTAATTACAATACAAAGGGGAGTTTTGGGTGGAGAGGGGATGTCCCCCAGGTGGTCACACTGTGGGACGTGCAGGAATGCAGAGACCCAATGCCTGCCTCTAACTACCTGCCTAGGTTTCCTTGAGAGACGTGATCCCCATAAAATCTCCATGGGAAGCTGAGGGACAGGAGGTCTCTTCTTCTGTATCTGCTTCCTGCTGGGCAGGGGCGTAGAGCTGTCCCTGCCTATTGGGGTTCATGGAACTCTCACCCTAGCTGATCTCAGATGAGAGGAAGGGGTCTCAAGCTCCACCTGGAAGACCATGTTGGCTTCTTTGCTTGTTGGGGTATCCCTTGTATCCTCAAGGCTCCTGAATGAGGACAAAAATATAAATCTGTTAGTTCTTATGAAACTTGTGGCTATTCAGTCCATCACTCAGGTGGAGTCAGTTGTCTGGACACAGAATGGGTTTGACATTTAGCTTCCTTGCCTGGGGGATATTAGGAAGTCTCAGGCTTTCAAATAGTTATCTGAAGCAGGGGTAGTAGATTTCTATTGTTTCAGATTCAGGAACTGATTTACAAAGCAATTAAGAAGCAAGGGGGATCTTCCATCAGAAAAGCAATCAAGGCCCAAGAGCCAAGAAACTAAAGAACTAGGGAGGAGACTTAACATTTTTATACTTAACATTTCTATAGAAAAGAAAACATTAAAGTTTTTCAGTGGTGGGGGTTGGTGCTGCTCAGTTGGCCGGTAACACCTTCGCATAGTTGACAGGGGCCTGGGGGCGGCTTGGTGCACTCCTTTGCCCAATATACAGTCTTCTTACATTTAAAGCAGGAACCCTTTTCCTTAGACCCTCGAGTTGGGTCTCTAGACATTTCTTGGGTAACAAGGGCTGTGCCAATCATGACTGCCATAATCCTGGCTTGTCGTTTTTCTTTACTCTGTTCCCTTTTTCTGTCCTCGATATCCTGATTGTTGTAGACCATGAAGGCCGTGTCTAATAGCTGACTTTGATTAGCCTGTGACCCCATCTGTAGCTTCTGAAGTTTACGCCTAATGTCAGGGGCTGATTGGCTAATGAAATATTGTCCTAAAAGGACTTGTCCCTCTCTGGAAACGGGGTCTAGGTTGGTATATTTTCTCAGAGTCTCTTCTAGTTGGCTATAAAAGTTAGCTGGGTTCTCATCCTTTCCTTGGGTTACTTCTCTAAGCTTATCATAATTTACAGGTTTTTGAATTCCTTTTTTCATGCCCCAATGAGGGCTTCAAGGAACCTGGCAGGTCTGGTCATCCCTTCTGCAGTATTATAGTTTCAGTTAGGATCAGCAAAAGGTACTGTTGTCAGGCCCCGGGGCATTGCCTTGTGGGTTTCTGGCAAATGCCTCATCTGCCTCTCTGTGGGCTGCTTCTAAGATACGATCTCTTTCAATAGCAGTACAGCAAGTGGCTAAGATTAACTGAAATTCCCTCCATGAGAGATCATAGGCCAAAGTTAAAGTTTGAAACCCATCTGCAAAGTGATCAGGGTTTTCAGAATATTTCCCTAGTTTTTCCTTACATTGTTGAATGTCTATTATTGAGAAGGGGACTTGAACACTTACTGTACTCTCCGCTCCAGCCACTTCCCTGAGGGGAAAGAGAGCAGAAGTAGATGGTGGGATTGTAGGGTAAAGTGTCCCACTCCTGGTGTGAAGAGGGCTTAGGATAGATAGCCTTAGGGGCCTCAGGGGGAGCACTAGGAGATGATGATGAATATGGTGGAGGATGTAATTCCTCCTGAGGGATTAAAGAAGCCTGTGGTCCTTGAGGGATAGGGGGAGACATGAGTAGGGGGTCATCAATAAGGTCTAAGTTTTGTTTCTGATTTCGATAGAGGGCCATAAAGGCCTGAACATATGGGACTTCTGACCATTTCCCTTTCCCTTGGCATAATAGATCTAACTGTAAGATAGTGTCATAGTTAGAGCTTCCATTAATTGGCCAACTTTTTTGGTCCCCTAGTTTGTATTGGGGCCAAGCCTCATTGCAAAAAAAGATGAGGCGTTCCTTCTTTAGACTATCGGCATCAAATTTGTCCCAGTGGTTAAGGATGTAACCAGTGTCGAGTCCGACGGGATTGAAGTTGATGGCTCCTAGGGCTTGAGAGAGTCCGCAGTGCTAAGGACAAAACTCCCCTGTGAGGCATTCCTCCATGAGAGGTAGTTAGTCCTTGGGATCCTCCGGAGCGTTCTCCTGAGAGAAATCCTGACTTAGATGCCAGACGTCTCTGGCCCTTAGGTGGGTACCGGTACCACTTTTGACTTAGACGCGGGACTCTTCCTTAGACTATGTATCCCTGGGTGGAGTGTTCGGCTCTTTGTATGCTGCCAGTTAAGGCTTAACTATGAGTGGCCAAAAGAGGAAGGCTTGAAACAAAGGGAATGGGGAAGGCTCAAAAATTTTCAGGTCCCGCTCCAAAATTTGTAGGTGAGCAAAGAAAACCTATAATGACCCTAAATAGGAAGAGGTTTGTGGAGATCCTCTGAGTTGAGGAGACTATGGGGGTTAGGCAAAAGGGAAAATGCATGGACACTGCTCACAGAGGTTTGGCCGAAAAGGGGATGCAGCAGCCCAGCGCTCCGGAGCCACATTTTTATGGCCAGGCATCTCGGCTGCTATCGTAGTGCCGAGCTGGGTCAGGGGAAGAGTGCGCCCATGGTTTATTGTCTTGGTCCCTGAATTTGGGGAGTGCTGTTGTTGAGGGGATGGTCTCGTCCCCTGCTCCCTCCCCCAAGGGAAGCAGGGAGCGGCTGGACACGACCGTGAGCCACCTTCCCCACCGGCCTTTCCAGCCATCCTTGAGCCGGTTGTGGCAGCCTGTAGAAATGCAACCCGTGATTACACCGCGGCCCCATCCCTGGAGAGGAGGCAGGCGAGATACCCGGACAGAAGAGGGAGGCCGGCTAGGGTGTCCAGAGAAATACAGTGAGCTTAGGGTTGGTAGAGCCCTGGGAGGAGGGCATTCTTAGGGTACCACTAGACTTTAGAAATGAAAGTGTTATTATTAGTGCACTGAATTACATATTGCCCTATTTCTCAAAGGGAAATCTAGGAGATGTACAATTGGCCTTATTACCACTCATTAAACTCCTTTATGCAAAAACAGAAGACGGAGATATTCCCGAGTCATTTGATAAACAATGCCAGAAACCCTTCTCTTAAGCCTGAATCCAAGGATGCAACATACAAAAATAAGTTGAGGAGAGTCAATGCTCTGAAAAATTTGTTGCATTCAGAACTTGAACAAAAAATTGCTGAGATAAAACTGGAAGATAAAACTGCCATGTTTATACTTTCCAATCTTTTAGGTCCCAAACTTAAGCATCAAATATTTCAGAAGGAATTGGAAACTGACCAGGCACAGGACAACAGCCCCGCAAAGATTCAGAGTGTCAAGAAAAGGCTGTTGAGGGTGAACAGGGTCCTCAGGGGCCCTAAGGGCATCTGGAAAAGGTATTTCAAAGAACTGGCCGATCAGAACATCCAGAGGAAACAGGATGCCCAGCCAAATGTGGAGAACACAGTCAAAGGAAGAAGAATCAGGAGGTTCCTCCCCCCCAAGGGAGCTGGACCAGCTTCACATGGTGCACAGGTCCAGGAAATTGGTGCAAAACTCTTTCAATACAGAGCCGTCCTTATTAAAGGCACACGAGGCAGCAGTTTCTTCTATCTTGAAACAATATTTGATGGGCAGGCTTCCTGCCTCCAGTGCTTCAAAATCTCTATCAGAAGTTAAACAGTCAAAAGACTTCAGAGATACTACTTTTATTTTAGACGAGGCAAATGCTAGAGTTAGAAATATCAATCTCACATTCCAGAAAGAAATACCTCTTTCATAAAAGTCATTCTCATGTGACTTTGGCCAAGGCCAAAATGAGTAGGGGGTTCGAAAGGAAGATTCACTGAAGAGCCTGATGCTTGCTAAGAGACCTCTGATACCTGCAGTGAAGAGCCTCATAAACTCCCCTGCACAAGAAGCTTTTTAATATTCAGGAGAATTGACAGCTCAGGTAAATCCCCTTCTGCCAAGGGCCAACAGCATCCCAGTGTCTGACAAGGCCACACTGAAATAAAGATCCACGCTCAGCACTGGATGTCTGGGATGCTGCCTTATGGTTGGTCATGTAATATCTCCTGTCTCTATGAACCCATGTGCCTTTCCTCCTATAGGAGACAATATACTCACTGCATTTGTGACAAGTTCCTGTGGTACCCTGATGATAGCTGGCTGTGTAAGTCAACAATGGGGCAAGATTTCCTAAAGAAAAGGAAACTCCCTAAAATAGGCTAGAGCCCAAGGGACCCCTGAGATGAGATATTGGGGACTCAAGCCCCTTGGCCTATGCAGCTGTGAAAGGTTTCCTTGGAGATCAGGAGACCAAGATCTCTCGGCCATGAGAGTTCTGATAAGAGACAACTTACTGACCATGAGGTATTTTAATTAACAACCTTGTTTTAACTCTTTGCTTTGTACATTGCTGTAGCAACAAAAACTGAAGCTGTGACTGAGAAACAGATGTTCCCCTCTATTGCAATAATATGCAGCTCTTCGTAGGATAGAAAAAGTTTGAGATTCCTTTTGCTACTAAGTTCAAGTATGTGCCCTGTAAGGAAGTCATGGTAACCGGTGTACCCTGGAAAGATACAATTACAAAAAGGTAAAAGCTCTAAGAGAAAAACATCCTGATCATGTGAAACATAACTTGCAACATAACTTGCAATTGAGGTAATGGTCAGAAACCCCTATAAAAGGGGCCAGGCTTTAAGAATAAAGTGGGTGTGTGATGCTTCTGTGAACCTCTTTCCGGTGTCTCCCTCCTTCTTTCTCCTCGCTGACGCCATCCCACCCAAGGGAACCCCTGGTCCTTGCGGGGGCTGGCTCCCTGCAGAGTGGCGCCCGAACAGGGACCTAAGGGTAAGTTTTTTTATTTTATTTTTTTAAGAGAAAAAGGTGTGTGCTTTTGGACGGCTAGGACTCCACCGTGGGTGCTACAGACCCCCTGCATGAGATAGGCAGGAAAAGGGTGGAAAGTAAATGACCATAGGTCAAACAGAATTTGGAAAGTAAATGACCATAGGTCAAACAGAATTTAGAAAGTGAATGACCATAGGTCAAACAGAATCTCTAGAAAGTGAATGACAGTAGGTCAAACAGAATGTCTAGAAAGTGAATGACCATGGGTCAAACAGTATCTAAAGAACGAAAACTCTTTATTAACTTAGTTCGCTGCTCTCTTGTGGCTAGAGGATCGAAGGTCGGAACTTCAAAGGTAGCTAGATTTTTGCATGTGTACAGAAAGCCTGTCCTTGGTTTCCAGAAGAGGGAACAGTTAATTTAGAAACTTGGGATAAAGTAGGAAAAGAACTTAGGTTATATTATGACAACCATGGCCCAAAAAGGGTCCCGGTTGATGCATTTGCTCTCCGGAACTCATTTAGAGATACACTCGTTTCAGGAACTCACTCTAAAACTAATCTGGCCTTTTCAGCTAAAAAATATACAGATTTGGACATTAATTCAGATTGTGAGGACAAAAACCTCCCTCCCCCAGATGCTGCCAAATTGAAAACGGAGGCAGCCAAATATAATGACCAAGATCCACGGGACTTTCCCATTATTAAAAAGGAGGATAAGGGGCCAGGTCCCCCAAAATATTCAACTAAAAATGAAGAATACATGAAAACCCGACCTCCTTTAAAACACCCTGTAATGCCTATGCCTCCACCTAATTCTAAACCCACATCTCGGTTTCATAGAGCCATTGAAGAGGCAGAGGCAAATGGGGAATTTGATTTTACTCTTTGTTGCCCAGTGGTCTTTGATACAGATCGAGAAGGAGATGAATGGCCTTCCTGGGAGCCCCTGCCCTATAAAATCTTAAAAGAACTGAAATCTGCGTGCACAGAGTATGGACCTGTAGCACCTTATACCCTTTCTTTAATTGATACATTAGCAGGGAAGTGGATGACTCCCTATGATTGCACTCAGGTTTGCAAATTCTGCTTTTCAGGTGGAGACTATCTTTTATGGAGAACAGAATATGATGATAGAGCCAAAAAAATTCATCAGTAAAAAGGAACAAATTACTATAGATATGCTTATTGGAACAGGCGAATATTCTCATGAACAAGACCAGATGTATGTATCTAAAAAGGTCCTAGAAAAAGTCACTGACTGTGCTGTTAATGCCTGGAGAGCTCTCCCTACTTCATCCGGAAAGCCAACTGCACTAACTACCGTAATACAAAGAGGTGAGGAGCCTTTCCAAGACTTTTTGTCTTGGCTCATTCAAGCGGTTCATAAAGTAATTACTAACGATGAAGCCACAAATATTTTAATTAAGCAACTGGCATTTGAAAACGCAAATTCTATATGTCAGAATCTACTTCCACCTATCAGTAAATCTGGTACTCTTAATGATTATATCAAACAATGTGCTGATGTCTCTCCAGCTTTTATTCAAGGAGTTGCAATAGCAGCTGCCCTTAAAGGAGAAACATATCCTCAGTATGTTAAGACAACAAGGGTTACTCCCAATTATAAAAATAACAGTGGCTATAATTGCTATTATTGCGGAGAACTGGGACACTTTAGCAGACAGTGCCCTAAGCCTAGACAGGCTCCACGACCCCAAAACCCACAGCCACAAAATACTCCTAATATTTCCCAACAAACTGCTCAATCAGCACCAAAGATTCTATGTCCACGGTGCCATAAAGGATTTCATTGGTTAAGAGACTGTCACTCCAAATATCATAGAGATGGACATTTACTGCCACCTTCTAATTCCAATAGTCCTTCTTTTCCTATTCAACCATTTGTTCCCTCAGTCAGGAAATGCTCCAAGGGCCCAGCCTCGGGCCCAGACAAAAATAGAGGCATCAATTCACAATCCTTTATTCTTCATTGGAAAGAGGAGGAAAACACTACCGGGACCTTCTGTCCCTTTATTGTCCCATCATCACCTCCTCTCTGATAGTCCCCCTGGCCACTGACGCCCCTCCGGTCTCCACCGCTCCAGAGTAGGACTTTTGCTGGACCACCCAGTTCTCATCCTCCACCTCTTCCTCTGCCTCATGGACATTGTTCTGCCAGATCCACACGTTCTTCTCTGCCACCTACTCAGGATCAGCTAAAGTCAGTAACGGAGACAACAGAGGACATTGTTCGTGAACAAGGGCTACAGCCTACTCCTTCAATAATGTTCCCGGCCATGCTTGCTATTATTTCTTGTCAGGTATTGACTGTTTCCAGAAGCACTGTTAACTGGACATATGTTCCTCAACCACCAGTTCTACAACTCACCACTTGGGACTCTAAACCTATTCCAGTGTATAATAATGATACTCAAATTTTGGGGGGAATGTCCTCCTCCTTTATTCCCTCTGATCTTGCTATACATCCAGATAAGTTCAAAAGGTGTATTAAGTCTACTGAACGATACAAAAGTTACTGGCCACTTATTAATGATGATGTTGATTTTCCAGTCTGGATTCCTTGCTTGTATTCTAAAGCTGTCGCCTTTCCTCTTAGTCAGTATCCTCCAGATATTTTTGATTGGTCTATACCCCAACCCATAACAGATCATCGTGTTCCTATGCAAACAATCACTAATTTTGGATGGGATGATAATTACGTTCCTCACAATTTGCCTGTCAATCGATTACATGTTAATGAATGGGTTCCTCCCATATTATCTACTAATTTTAATCATTCTTATGTTCAGCCTCACCTGTGGACAGCTATCCTTGCCACAGCTCCTGTTACTTTTTACCAGGCTTCTGCCAAAAAGCCGACTTTGTTTTCTTTTGAGGCCTGTGTTACAACACCTTATGTTTTTCTTTTGGTTACTCGTTATAGTATTTTTAATGTAACTCGTAACAGTTCATTGTTCTATGTATCATGTACAAAATGTGTTATCAGTTCTTGTGTGTCTCCTTCCACGGATTTCCTAACATTGTTTATTGTTCAACAATCTCCTTACTTACTCTTACTGGTTAAACTAGACTCTCCTTGGTATTCAGACCCAGGATTGCAGGTTCTTCAGACAGTTACTAATGCTTTAGTCAGATCAAAACATGTAGTTGCAGAAATTATTCTAGGAATTACTGCTCTAATAGCTATTATAGGCTCTTTTGCTGCCTCCACCACAGCACTTGTGCAAAACATACATACCGCCCAACATGTAGATCAGCTATCTAGGAATGTTTCTTTAGCTTTAGCCACTCAGGAACTTATAGATAGAAAGCTAGAAGCTAAGGTTAATGCTCTTGAGGAAGCTGTGATTATTACCCTCATTCTCATTCTCTTTCCAGTCATCTTCAGTCTTTTGAACAATAGTATTCAAGATGTTGTTGCCACTGTACATGGCCTTCTCCTGCTCCCCCTTCTAGAGCCTGTGGCCACCTGCCTTCCTCTGCTCTGCCTTGTTCATCCCATGGCCACATGCCATCTCCTGCTCCCCTGTTTCAAGTGCACGGACACCTGCCTTTCCATGCTCCCCTCTGTCCAGCTTGTGTAGAACTGCTTTCCCCAGCATCCACTTGTCCAGCAAGTGGTGCTGGCCTACCCCTGCTTCCCTTTCTCTACCTGGTCTTCCCCCTACTCCCCCTTGTCCAGTCCAGGGCCACCTGCCTTCCCGTGCTCCCCACTGTCCTCGTGGCTGCTTGCCTTCCACTACAACCACTTCTCCAGCCCATGGCCACCCCCTTTTCCCCGATCCCCCTTGACCAGCTCCTGGGTGCCTGCCAACCCTTGCACCCACAAGTCCAGTCCAGGGCAGCCTGCCTTCCCCAGCTCATCCTTGTCCTACCCATGGCCTCCTGCCTTGCCCTGGGTCCCCTTATCCATCCCGTGGCCACTTGCCTTCCTTTTCTCCTCCTGGTCCAGCCAATGGCTGCCTGCCTGTCCCTGCTACCACATGTCCAGCGGAGGGTGGTCTGCCTTCCTCTGTTCCCCTTTTCCACCCCTTGTCCACTGGCCTTTCCCTACTCCCCATTGTCCAGCCCAAGGCCACATGCTTCCACTGCTACCCCTTGTCAAGCCCATGGCTGCCTGCTTTCCTCTATTCCCCTCTTTCAAGTTTGTTGCCACCTTCCTTCCCCTGTTCCCTCTTGTCCAGTCCAGGGCTGCCTGCCTCCCCCTGATTTCCCTTGTGCAATCAGTGGCCACCTTATTTCCTTTGCATTCCCCTATATGCTATATGCCCCCGCCCCCATGCCCGTGGACGCCTGCCTACTCCAATTACCCCTTGTCAGGAAATGGACGCTTGCATTCCTCTGCCTCCTATTGTACAGCCCTTGTTTGCTTGCCTTCCCGTTCCCTTTACAAGCCTGAGTCTGCCTGAATACACCTGTTCCCACGTGTCCCACCCATAGCTGCCTGCCTTCCTCTGCTACCACTTCTCCAGCCCAGGCTTGCCTGCCTTCCCCCATTCCCTTGTCAGGCCATGGACACCTGCTTTCCCCTGCTCCCCCTATACAAGCCTATGGCTGCCTGCCTTCCCCATTAACCCATGTCCTGCCCATGGCTGCCTGTATTTCCCTGCTCTCCTTCAGCATGTAGCCCCCTGCATTCCCTGCTCACCCTTGTCCAGTGTGTTGCCACTTCTTTTTTCCTGCTCTCCCTAGTCTAGCACAGGGCTTCTTGGCTTCCCCTGCTCTGCCTTGCCCAGCCTGTGGAGGCCTGACTTCCTCTGGTCCCCTTCTGCAGACCAAGGCAAACTGCATTCCCCTGTGCCCCATTGCCCAGCTCAGTGCTGCCTGCTTTCCCTACTCCCTCTTGTCAAGCGTGTGGCCACCTGTATTCCCGTTTCCAGTTGTTCAGCCTGTGGCACCTGCCTACCCCTGCTTCCCTTTGTCCACTAAGTAGCGGGCTGCCTTCCCCTGCTTTCCCTTGTCCAGCCAGTGGTCATGTGCCTTCTCTTGCTCCACCTTGACCAGTCCGTAGCTGCATGACTTCCTATTTCCCCTTATCCAGCCCTTGGTGGCCTGCCTTCCCGTGCTCCCCATTGTTCTGCCCATGTGCGCGTGTCTTCCCCTGCTTCCCCTTGTCCAGTCCATGTCTGCCTGCCTTCCCCTGATCCCTCTTGACCAGCCCGTGTCCGCCTACCTTCCCCTGTTCACACTTGTCCATCCCAGGGCCGCCTCCCTTCCCCTGCTCCCCCTTATGCTGCTCATGGTTGTCTGTCTTCCCGGAAACCTCATTGTGCAGCCCGTGGCAGCATGTCTTCCCCTCGTCCCCCATGTGCAGCCCGTGGCCGCCTGCTTTCACCTGCTTCCACTTGTGCAGCCAGTGGCGCCTGCCTACCCCTGCTGCCCTTTGTCCAACCCTGGCCGTATTTTTCCACTGCTACCTCTTGTCCATCCCAGAGCAACCTGTGTTTTCCTGCTGCCCTGGCCGCCTTCCTTGCCCTGCTCCGTATTTTACAGCCTGTGGCAGGCCTCACTCCCCTCTCCACTTGTTCAGCCCTTGGGCGACGGCCTTTCCTACTCCCTCTTGACCAGCCCGTGGGTGCATGCCTACCACTGCACCCACATATCCAGCCTTGGGTGGCCTGCCTTCCTCTGCTCACTCTGGTCCTATCAGTGGCTGTCTGCCTTCCCCTTCCCCCCGCTTGTCTACCTCATGGCTGCCGGCTTTCCCGTGCTCTCCCTTTCCAAGCCCAGAGCTGCCTGCCTTCCCCTGCTACCACTTTTTGAGCCAAGCATGGTCTGATTTACCCTGCTCCCCCTTTTCAGTCCATGGACTCCTGCTTTCCCCTGCTCTCCCCTGTCCATCCCTTGTCCACTGGCCTTAACCTGTTCCCATTGTGCAGCCCATGTCTGCATGTGTCCCCTGCTACCCCTTCTCAACACCTAGGCCACCTGTCTTCCTTTAATTCCCCTTGTTCAGTCAGTGGCCACCTGATTTCCCTTGCTTTCCCCTGTTTCACCTCCCCAATGGCCACCTGGCTACTCCTGCTCCCATATATCCCACCCATGTCTGCCTGCCTTCCTCTGTTACCACTTGTCCAACCCAAGGCCACCTGCCTTCCCCCACTCCCCCTTTCCAGGCCGTGGATGCCTGCTTTCCCCTACGACCCCATGAAAAGCTCATTGCTGCCTGCCGACCCCTACTCCCACATGGCCAGCCCAGGGCTGCTTGCCTTCTCCTGCACCCCCTTGTCTAGCCGAGCCCACCTGACTCCTTGTGCTTCCCCTTGTTTAGCCCTTGGCTGCCTGCCTTCCCCTGTTTCTCTTTGTCCACCCTGTGGCTGGCTGCCTTCCTTTGCTCCCCTTCGTTCTGCCCGTGGCTGCCTGTTTTCCCTTACATGGTTTTGGTAGCCCATGGCCTCCTGCCTTCCCCTGGTCCCACTTTTCAAAGGTGCGAGCAACTGCAAACCCCTGCTTTCCCTAGTCCAGCACAGGACGGCTGGACATCCCGTGCTCCCCCTTGCCCACCCAGGATCACGGCCTTCCCACTCCCACTTTTCCAGCTGATGGCCTCCTGCTTTCTGCTGCTCTCCCTTGTCCATTCCAGGGTCTCCTGTCTACTCCTGCTCCCCGTTTTGCAGCCCGTGGCCTCCTGGATTGCCCTGCTCCCCCTTATCCGGCCCGTGGCTGCCTGCCTTTCCATGATCCCTCTTGTCCTGCCCCTGGCTGCCTGCCTTTTCCTGCTTCCACTTGTCCAGCTTGTGGCTGCCTGCCTTTACCTGCTCCCCTTCTCTAGCCCATGGTGCCTGACATTCCCTGCTCTGCCCTTGTCTTGCCCAGGGCCACCTGCCTTCCCCTGCTCTCCCTTGTGTAGTCTGTGGCCACCTAGTTTCCCCTGCCTCTACTTGTCCAGCCTATGGCTGTCTGCCTTGCCCTGCTCCACATTTTCCAGCCCAGTGCTGCCTGCTTTCCCCTGTTCCCCATTGTAGGGCCCATGGCCACCTGCCTTCACTTGTTACCCCATGTCAAGCCTGTGGCCACCTGCCTTCTCGTGCTCACCCTTGTCAAGTATGTGACTGCCTTCCTTCGTGTGCTGCCCTTTGTTGAACTCTGTTGTTGACTGCCTTTCCCCCCTCCCCCTTGACCAGCCCATAGCCACCTCCGTTTCCCTGCTTCCAGTTGTCCAACCAATGACACCTGCCTACTCCTGCCTCCCATTGTCCACCCCATGGCAGCTTGACTTCCCATGATCCACTTGTCCAGCCCAGGGCCACCTGCCTTTCCTTGCTTCCCTTTGTCTAGCATTCCTCAGCTCCCCATTGTCTGGCCCGTGAATGCCTCCATATCCCTTCTACCCCTTGCCCAGCCTGTGGCATCTTGCCTTCCCCTGCTTCCCTTTGTCCACATTGTGGCCTCTCACTTTCCCTAGCTCCCCCTTCCAGCTGAGGGCCACCTAACTTTTCATGCTCCCCTTGTCCATCCCATGGCTTCCTGCCCTAACCTGTTCCCCCCTGTGCAACTCATGCCCTCCTGCTTTACCCTGTATTTCCTTGTGTGTCAGGGATGTATGCCTTCCCCTGTGCCCCACTGTCCACCCTGTGGCTCGCTGCCTTCCACTGCTCCCTCTTTCAAGCCGAGGGCTGCCGGCGTTCCCCAGTTCCCCTTGTCCCTTCTCCTGGTTTAGCCTGTTTCTTATTGTCGAGTCCCTGGCCACATGCCTTACTCAATTCCCCCTAGTGCAGCCCGTGGCTGCTGGCCTTCCTGTGTTATCCTTTGTACAGGCTGTGGCTGCCTGACTTCCCCTGCTATTCCTTATCTAGCCAGAGCTGCCTGCATTCTCCTATCCTCCTAGTCCAGTGCATGGCCTGCTGCCTTCCCCTACTACACCCAGTACTCTCCAGGGACACCTGCCTTCCCCTTTTCTCCCTTGTCTATCCCATGGTCACATGCATTCCCTTACTCCCCATTGTCCAGCCCATGGCCACCTGCTTTCCCTTGCTTCCCTTGTCTAACACAGAGCTGCCTGTCCTCCACTGCTCTCCCTTGTACAGACCGCCTGTACAAGGGGCCTCCTGACTTATGCTCCCACTTGTCCAGCACAATCTAGCCTGCCTTGCCCTGCTCCCACTAGTACTGTCCAGTGCCTCCTGCCATCCCCTTTGACTCTTTCTATAGCTCATGGCCATGTGCTTTCCCGTCTTCCTCCTTGTCCAGCATGTGGCTGCCTGCTTTATCCTGCTCCCCCTTTCTACCCCTTTGCCACCTGCTTTTCACTGCTCCCCCTTGTCCACACCATCACTGCTGCATTCCCCTGCTCATCCTGTCCACTCCATGGTTGCTTATCTTCACCTGCTGCCACTTGTCCGGACCATGGACACCAGCCTTCCCCTGCCCCCTGTTTTCACACCCCTGTCCACCAGCTTACCCTTGCTCTCCCTTGTCCAACCTGAAACCAACTGTCTTTCCCTACTCCTCTTGTTTATCCCAAGGCTGCCTGCTCATCCCTGCTCTCCCTAGCATAACCTGAGGCTGCAAGCCTTGCCCCACTCCCCCTTGTCCACCTAAAGGCAGCTTGACTTCCCCTGCTCTCCTATGTCCAGCCCATGGCCACTTGCCTTCATCTGCATCCCCTTGTGCAGCCAGTGACCACATGCTTTTGCCTGTTCCCCTTCATCCAGCCCATGGCCACTGGCTTTCCACTGCTACCCTTGTTCAGCCAGGGCCACCTGTGTTCCCCAGTTCCCCTTGTCCCACCCGTAACTGCCTGCTTTAGCTTGCACCTAATTGTCCCACACCTAATTGTCCCATGGCCATGTGCCTTACTCTAAATCCCCTTGGTGAAGCCCATGGCCATCTGCCTTTCCATGCTATCCCTTGTCCAGGCCATAGTTGCCTGTCTTCCCCTGCTATCCCTTGTTCAGACAGGGCTGCCTGATTTCCTCTGATCCCCCTTGTCCAGCACATTGCCTTTCCCTGCTCTTCGATTTCTATCCTGTGGCAGCCTGACTTTCTCTGTTCCCCTAGTGCTGTCCAGGGCCACATACTGTCCCTTGCTTTCACTTGTCCATCCCATGGCACCTGCCTTCCTCTGCTCTCCTTGCCCCATCCAGGGGCACCTGTGTTCCCCTAGTCCCCTTTTCACATCCCATGGCCACCTGCTTTCCCTTGCTCCACTTTGTTTAATCCACGGCCACCTGCCTTCCCTTACTCCCCTATTCCAGTCTGTGGCTGCCTGCCTCCCACTGCTCCCCCTTGTCTTACCTGTGGTGCCCTGCCTTCCCCTGCTCCCCTAGATCGAGCCTGTGGCCACCTGCCTTCTTCTGCACCCCTTTGTCCAGCCCTTGGCTGCTTTCCTTCCCCTGCTTTCCCTTGTCCAGTCTGGGCTGTCTGCCTTACCTTGTTCCCCCTTGTTAATTCATGGCTGCCTGCCATCCCTTATCTTCCCTAGTCCAGCCCATGGCCACCTGTCATCCCTTGCTTCCACTTTTCCATCCCAAAACAGCCTGATTTCCCATCTCCCCCTTGTCCAGCATGTGGTCATCTCTCATCCTCTGCACCCCCTTGTAAACCCCATGTTTGCATGCTTTCGCCTGCTAACACTTGTCCTTCCCAGAGTTGTCTGCCTTCCACTGTACCCCTTTGTAGAACCCATGGCCGCTTGCCTTTCCCTGCCTCCTCTTCTGAAGCCCAAGTCTGCCTGCCTACACTGGCTCCCACATGTCCACCCCATGGCCGGCTGACTTACACTGTGCATCATTGTCCACCTCATGGCTCCCTACATCCTCGAGCTCGCCCTTGTCAAGACTGTGGTTGCCTGCTTCTCCTTGCTCCTCCCTGTCTAGCTAAGGGCCACCAGCCTTCCCATGATCCCTTTCATCTAGCCCAGGGCACCTGCCCTCCACTGCTCTCCCTTTCTTCCCTAGTATCAGAAAGCTGGTTTGGAGTGGCAACTCATTCTTTTGCCGTATGCTCCACAGGCAGACATGTGATTGACTTTGGAAACCCGCTTTAGATGAAAACACATCTTTCCACCTCAGTAACTTAGGCAAACATGTGTTTCAGAGTGCCAAGCCACTCTGAATGAAAAGGCACTGCTTTTCCTCTTGGGAGGCAAAATGTTTCCAATAGCTGTGAAGTGCATTTGTCTGCAGTATGGACACTTGAAAACACTGGGCATTGCAGTGGAATCCAAGGAGCTCTGATCACGAAGATTGAAACACTTTTAGGAACAGCTACATAGTTCCCTACATTCCTTACTGTGCAGAGGTAGCCTTACATCACGTTTTCAGTAGGCCTTTTTCTTGAATCATTCTGTTAGTTACCAGAACAGACAGAAATGACCCAAATATGGAAGTAGCCTCCCCGCTTGATCTGGCTTCACCAGGTTGCCAGACATGGCGATATTGAGTTCAGTTTTCAGAGGCAGGGACAAACCCTCTCATGTTTTCTGCCTACTCTGAATGCACATTTGATTGATAGGTGCCAAACAAGGGCCCTAATGCCAGTGGAAATGTCTCTTTTCCCTGGTATTATCAAACATGGTCAGAATGACAACTCATTATTTTGTCTTCTGGATCTGGCTTTAACAGGTTGCCAGACATGATGATATTGACCTCAGCTTTTGGAGGCAGGGACAACCCCCTCGTGTTTTCTGCCTATTGTGAATGCCCATTTCATTGATGGGAGTCAACAAGGGACCTAAGGGCAGTTGGCAGCTCTCTTCCCTAGTATCAGCAAATGCGTTTGGAATGACAACTCATTCTATTACCATCTGACACACAAGCAGCGATGTGATTGACTTTGGAAACCCGCATTAGACGAAAACACATCCTTCCACCTCTCTAACTTAGGCAAACCTGTGTTTGATATTGCCAAGCCACTCTGAGGGAAACACACTCTTCCTCGCATCAGGTTGCAAAATGTCTCCAATACCTGTGATGTTCATTTGTCTTCATTCACTACAGGCACCTGCAAACATTGGGCATTGCAGTGGAATTCCAAGAAGTCCATTTCATGAAGATTGAAGCACTTTTAGCAACAGCTACACAGTTCCCTACATTCCTTACTTTGCAGGGGTAGTGTTACCTCACGTTTTCAGGAAGATATTTCCTTGGATCATTCTCTTAGTTAGTTACTAGAATGGACAGAAATTACCCACATATGTATGAAGCCTCCCTGCTTAATCTGGCTTCACCAGGGTGCGTGACATGATGATATTGACTTCAGTTTTCAGAGTTAAGGACCACTCCACTCGTGTTTTCTACCTGCTGTAAATACACATTTGATCAATGGGAGACAAACAAGGGCCCAAATGCGAGTCAATGTCTCCATCCCTAATACCAGCAAAAGCGTTTGGTATGACAACTCATTCTATTGCCATCTGCTCTCCTGGCATATATGTTATTAACTTTGGAAACCCCTTTTTAACGAAAACACATCCTTCCTCCCATTAGGTAAACCTGTGTTTGATATTGCCAAGCCGTTATGAATGAAAACACCCTCTTCCTCATCTCTGATGCTGGACAAATGGGAGTACAAGAAGGCAGGTGGTCACAGGCAGGAAAAACGGTAGCAGGTGAAGTAAGGCAGCCTAGGAGAGCACAATTGGAAGCAGGGGAGGCATGTGGCCACACGTGACCATGGGCTGGAGAAGGGGGAGAGGGAAGACATGCAATCACAGTCTGTAAAGGAGCTGGAGAAAGCAGGCAGCACTGAGCTGGATAAGGGAAAGCAGGGGAAGGCAGGCAGCCCTGGGCTGGACACTTGGTAGCAGGGGAAGGATGTGGCTGTGGACAGGACTAAGGGGAGCAGGGGAAGCATGCATCCATGCTGAACCAGGGAGAGGAGGAGAAGGTGAGTGGCCATGAGCTAGACAAGGGGCTGCAGAGGAATGCAGGCAGTCACAGGATAGACAAGGAGAAACGAGGAAACACAGGTGGCCACAAGCTGGAGAAGCATAACCAGGGGAAAGCATGTAGAAATGGGCTTCACAAGGGGGAGCAGGTGAAGGCAGGTGTTTAAGGGCTGGACACAAAGGAGTATGAGAAGGCACAGGGCCACAGATTGTATTAGGAGAGCAGGGGGAGGCACATGACAACTGGTTAGATAAGGGGAGCAGGGCAATGCAGGCTGCTCCAGGATGCAAAATGGGGAACACAGGAGGCAGGTGGCCTTGGGCTAGACAAGGGTGAGTAGGGAAATGCAGGTGGCCCTAAACTAGACATTAGGGAGGAGTAGAGAGGCATCCATGGACTGTTCGATGGGAAGCAAAAGAATTCATTCAGGGACTTCCGGTAAAATGGTGCAATAGACAGATGCTGTGCTAACTGCCTCCCAGGATCACACCAAAATTACAAGCAAATTATACAGCATTCAACCCTGGAGGTCCCCGGAACACTGGAGGAACAGAACCACTAAACGAAGAACTTAAAGAGGAGGCCACGTCGGGTCTGGTAGGACGGGCGGAGATGAGAGAGGGCGAGCCCCGTGAGGGAAGCCCCAGCTGTGGGGGGGATTCTCCAGTTGGGGGAGAGACGCTCCGGCTGCACACCGAGCTCACCAGCCCAGAGTTCCTTTGCCGGGAAGAGGAGTTCTAAGATAGCCGGCAGTAAATTAGTGAGGACTCTCTTTGCTCAGCTTGGTAAGGCTAAGAGCGGCTGGAGAATCAGTGGGGCCAGCGCCCGGTCTTGCTCACCCGTGAGCACTTACCTGGTTCCTGGTGGAGGGAGTGGCTGTGTGAGCTGGACCTGGGAGCCTGCGGGGAGGGACTGAACTGAGCACCTTTGGTGCAAAGGCTGGAGGTGTTTGGACTATTGTTCCCGTGGTGTGGAGCCTGCATGCGAGTGGTGTAGGGAGGGCGCCATTTTGTTTGATTTGGGCCCTCCCACGGAGGATCAGGTCCGAGACCTCATTGATCTGGTGAAATTGGCGTAGAAGTGTGTGTGTGCGTGTGCGCACATGGGGCTTGGATCCTCACCCTCCGCCCGGCTTATACTGCGTTGCCAGGGAAACGCTGGGCGGGTGCCCTCCGGCTCCAACAGGCTGCTCACTGAGACGCGGAAGTGCACAAGCCGCCTCGGGTCCCGCTTTCCGCACTGCGCTTGCAGAGTTGCCAAGCTGGTGATTGGTTGTCGGGCTGCTCGGCCTGATCTGTGAGCAGCTGATTGGGACAGGCTGAGACTGGGAGTTTTCCTGGGAGTGTTTGGCCATGAGCTGTGTGCCTGCGTGATCCAGCCAGGACTCTCCTGGTGATCTATCTAATACATCAAAGCAATCCCGGAGCGAAAGCCAGAATGGGGAAACAAAGAAACATGTCACAAGTAAAAGATCAGAAGAATCCTCTAGAAATGGAACTAAGTGAAACAGAGGGATCCAACCTTTCAGAGACACAGTTTAGAACTCTGATGATAAGAATGTTTAAGGAACTTAGCGAGGACATAAAGAAGGATAGGGAAACCATAAAAAACAACCTGTTAGAACTAAAGAATACAATAACTGAAATGAAGAACACACTCGAAGGAATCACCAGTAGAGTAGATGAAGCAGAGGAGCGGATCAGCAATTTGGAAGATAAAATAGCAGAAATCATCCAGTTGGCATAGCAAAAAGACCAAAGAATAAAAAACAATGAAAATAGTTTAAGAGCTCTATGGGACAAGGTGAAACGCAACCACCTTAGACTCATAGGAATATCAGAAGGAAAAGAGAAGAATCAAGGGGTCGAGAATGTATTTGAAAAAATAATGATTGAAAACTTCCCTACCCTGGTGAAGGAAATCAACATACATGCCCAGGAAGTGCAGAGGGTTCCAAACAAGCTGAACCCAAACAGGTCCACACCAAGAGACATCATAGTTAAAATGGCAAAAGTTAAAGACAGAGACAGAATCCTAGAGGCTGCAAGAGAAAGACAGCAGGTTACATGCAAAGGAACTCCTGTTAGACTAACAGCTGACTTGTCTACAGAAACTCTGCAGGCCAGAAGGGAGTGGCAGGAGATATTCAAAGTGACACAAAATTCTTTTCTCAGAAAAGAATAAGCTTAAGGAATTCATTACCACCAAGCCAGCATTGCAAGAAATGTTAAAAGGGCTTTTTTAAACAAAAGAAAGGGGTAAACAAGCTAATCCAGGGAGACCAGGAATACAAATAACAAAATGGCAATACATATGCACCTATCAATAATCATTTTAAATGTGAATGGGCTAAATGCTGCAATCAAAAGACACAGAGTGGCTGAGTGCATAAGAAAATAGGACACATGTATATGCTGTTTATAGATGGAGTAAGATATTTCATGCAAATGGAAATGCGAAAAAAAAGCTGGAGTATCAATACTTATTTTGGACAAAATAGACTTTAAAATGACTGCAATAAAAGTCAAAGAAGGGCACTACAACCCTAATAAACATCTATGCACCTAGGAACACCTAATTACATATAACAGAATCTGACAGACATAAAGACAGAGATCAACAGTAACACTATCATAGTAGGGGACTTCAACACCATTGCCACCAATGGACAGACCCGTTAGACAGAAAAATCAACATAGAAAGAGGGGCCTTAAATGATACTTTAGACCAGCTGGACTTCGTTGATATTTTTAGAGCATTTCACCCTGAAAAAAACAGAATATACATTCCTCTCAAGTACACATGGGACATTTTCCAAGATAGACCATGTTACGCCACAAAACAAGTCTCAGTAAATGTAAGAAGATTGAAGTCATATCAAGCAGATATAAAGGAAAAAATGATGTTTGCTGGCTGGGAGGGAATGGGGAAGAGGGAGAGGGGGAACGGTTTGGGCAGTGTAGATGGGACTACAATGTTGCTGCAGGGATATGGGGACAGTTCTGGGAATGTAATTGATAATATTGTGAAGAGACTATTATGTTGCGAGAAATAAGTCAGTCGGAGAAGGACAGGTACCATGTGATCTCACTTGTGTGTGAAATCTGAAGAGCTGAGTGAACGATGAAAGTAAACAGACACGTAGATGTAGAGGGAAAACTGAGGGTTGCAAGTTGGGAGGGGGTGGGGATGGGGGAAAGGGGAAGGCATTAGACAGCATAAATAGGCAACTACAATATTGCCACAGGGATATGAAACACAGTTCAGGGAATATAATAATGTTGTAAAAATTTTGTGGTGTGTCAGATAGTCACATGTCTTGTTAGGGAAACCACTTCATGGATGAAGTGGAGGCTTGATCACTGCACTGTACACCTGAAGCTGATGTTGTATAGTATGGTATGCCAACTGTAACTGAATATGTGGATGGTCACGGGATGTGGAGTATACTGTGGAGGGGAGTCAGGGGAGTTGTAATAGATATGTATGATATGGGGGGAGTGGGGTGTCGAACTGGGGGAGGGGGTTGTCACTTTTGGGGGGTGAAGAATAAAACTATTGCATTGTGTTGTACACCTGAAACTAATAATAATAATAAAAAAAGAATTCAGTCAGCCACGGGATGAACAGGGGACAGGGGAACACAGGCGTCAATGGGATGGGCAAGGGGTAGCAGTGGAAGGCCATCAGACAAGTGCTAGAGAGGGGCACTAGGCAAGGCAGGCATCCATGGCCAGACAACTGGGAGCAGTGGAAGGCAGGTGTCCCTGGGCTGTACTAGTGGTAGTATGGGAAGGCAAGAAGCCCTGGGCTGCACCAAGAGTTGCAACAAAAATGCAGGACTTCACTACCAGACAAGGGAGAGCAGGGGAGGCAAGTGGCCCTGCGCTGGGCATATGGTCTCAGGGAAAGGCAGGCAGCCCTCAGCTGGATAACAGAGAGCAGAGGATTGCAGGTGGCCACAGAGTAGGCCAGCATAGTAAGTGATGGCAAGTAGCCCTGGGTAGGACAACTGTTACCATGGAAAGCCCGGTGGCCGTGGTAGGACAAGGGAGAGTAGGTGAAGGAGGTGACCATCAGTTAGCCCAGTGAGATGAAAGGAAGTCAGGCAGCCAGGGATAGGCAAAGGGGTCCAGGGGAAGGCACGTGGTCATGAGGCGGAAATGGGGAAATAGTGCAAGGCAGGCAGTCACGAGCAGAACAAGTGGTTGCAGAGGAAAGCAGAAGGACACAGCAGGGACATGAGGGAGCAGGGGAAGGCAGTCAGGGCTGAGTTGGACAAGGAGGAGCAGGGGAAGACAGGAGGTCATGGGCTGGAGCAAAAGAAACAGGAAGGGGCCGGCTGAGTGGCGCGGTGGTTAAGCGCTGTCTTGGGAAGCCAGCAGCCCCAGTTCAGTCACATATGAGGGCCAGTGACCCTGCCCTCAAAAAAAAAAAGAAACAGGAGAAAGCAGGCAGCACCGGACTGCACAAGGGTGAGCTGAGAAAAGCAGGCAGCCAAGGGCTGGATATGGGGAACAGGGAAAAGTAGGTGACCACAGGTTATAGAAGGGGAGCAGGGGAAAGCAGGCAGTTTTGGGTTGGACAAGGGGAAGCAGGGGAACTCAGGAAGCCACAGGATGAACAAGGGTATTCAAGAAATTAGGCAGCCATGTGCAAGACAATGGGGGAGCAAAAGAAAGCAGGAGGACACGAGCTGGGTAAAGGGGAGCAGAGGACATCCATCAGTGAAGGCCTGACAATGAGATGCATGGGAAGGTAGGCAGCCATGGGCTGTACCACAGGAGGAAAGGAAGGCAGGCTGAAAAAGTGTGCTTAAAAAGTGGAAGCCATGTAAGGCAGGTGGCCTTGGGATGTGAAAAGGAAAGGAAGCGGATCTGGGCTGGAAATTGGTAACAGGGAATTGCAGAAGGACCTGGGCTGTACAAGAGGGAGCAGGGAAAGACATGGGACCATGGCCTGAGTAGGGAGAACAGGGGAAGGCAGGCCACCCTGAGCTGGACAAAGAAGAACAGTGGTAGTCAGGTGGCCATGGGCTGGGCAAGGAGCTACAGGGAAAAACAGGCAGCTATGGCCTGGACAATGGGGCCAAGGTAAGGCTTTGGGACTGAGCTGGACAAGGAGGAGCAGGGGAAGGCAGGCAGCCACAGAGTGGACATCGGGGTACAGAGAAAGGGAGGAGACCATGGGCTGGAGAAGGGGAAGAAGGGGAATACAAGTAGAGACGGGATTCACAAGAGGGAGCAGGTGAAGGCATGTGACCTTGGGTTAGATAAGGGTGAGTAGGGGAATGCAGGCGGCCCCAGAATGGACATTGGAGAGAAGGGGCAGCCAGGCAGCCATGGGCTGGTTGAGGGGAAGCACTGAAAGGCAATTGTCCACAGGCTGAAGGGGTTGGCAGGAGAACGCAAGCGTCCATGCGATGGGTAATGGGGAGCAGGGGTAAGCCTGCAGCCATGAGGTGAAAATGGGGGAGAAGGAAAGACAGGCAGCAACAGGGTGGACATGGGAGAGAAGGGAAAGACAGGAGGCCACGGGCTGGACAAAAGGAAGCAGGGGAATGCAGATGGCACCGGGCTGCACAAGGGTGAGCTGGGAGAGGCAGGCGGCCACGGGCTAGATATGTGAAAGAGGGGAATGTAGGTGGCCACAAGTTGGAGAGAGGAGGATCAGGGGAAAGCAGGCAATCATGGGCTTGACAAGGGGGAGCAGGGGAAGGATAGTGGCCATAGACTGGACAATTGTTAGCAGGGGATGAGAGGAGGCTATGGATTGGAAAAATGGGAGTCCCAAGCAGGCTGCAAAAGGCTGGACAAGAGGGAGAAGAAGACAGAGGCCCGCAGGCTGGACAATGGGCTCCAGGGGAAGGCACGGGGACACAGGAGTAGCAGGGGAAGGCAGGCAGCCACAGGGTGGACATGGGGGTACAGAGAAAGGGAGGAAGCCATGGACTGAAGAAGGGGAAGAAGGGGAATACAGGCAGAGACGGGATTCACAAGAGGGAGCAGGTGAAGGCAGGAATCCCTGGGTAGTAGAAAGGGGACCAGGGGAAGGCAGTCCACCATGCTCTGTACAAGGGGGAACAAGTAAGAGCAGGTGAACCTGACCTGGAAAAGGGAGAGCCAGGGTAGTCTGGCGGCCACGGGCTATACAAGGGTGTGGAGTGAATGCAATGGCTCATGGGCTCACGGGCTAGGCAATTGAGAAACACAAAAGGCAGGCAGCCATGGGCTGGACAAAGGGGAGCAGGGAAGTCAGACAGCCCTGTGCTTGACAAGGGAGAGCACGGGAATTCAGGAAGCCACAGGGTGGAGAAAGGGAGCAGGAGATAGCAGCTGGACCTCAGCTGGTCAATGGGATAGAAGGAGAATTAGGGCAACCACAGGATAAACAAGGTGTAGCAGTGAAAGACAGGTGGCCTGGAGCTTGACAATGGAAAGCAGGGAAGGCATGCTGCCACAGGCTGGATGAGGGGGAGCAAATGAAGTCAGGCGGTCCTGTGCTAGGCTAGGGGTAGCCGGGGAAGTCAGGTGATCATGGGGTGGACAAAAGGAAGCAGGGCTTACTACACATTCCTGGGCTAGAAATGTGGGAGCAGGGGTGGGCATGCCACTATGGGTTGGTCAAAGGGGAGCAGCGGAAAGCAGGTGGCTATGAGATGGACAAGGGGGAGCAAGAGAAAGCAGGAGGTCCGTAGGTGGACAATGGGGATCAGGGGAAGCAAGGGGCCACTGGCTGGACCAAAGGGAGGAGGAGGCAGGTGGCAATGGGCTGTACAGCCTGGTCTAGGGAACGGCAATCACATGGGTTTGGAAAAGGGAGAGCAGCAAAGGTCAGGAGCCTCAACTGCTCAAGGGGGACCAGGGGAAGGCAGGTGGCAATGGACTGGACAATGGAGAGCAGGGGAAGATATGTGGCCAAGGGCTGGACAAATGGTAACAGGGGAAGGCAGGTGGCCTCATAGGGACAAAGGGAAACAGGGGTATGCAAGCGACCACAGGCTCGACTAGGGGGAACAGGAGAAGGCTGGAAGACAAGAGGTGGACATATGGCAGCAGGGGAAGGCAGGAGTCCACAGCCAGAAAAACGGGAGCAGGAGAACCAGACACCCTGGACAACTGGTAACAAGGGAAGGCAGGTAGCCCTCGGCTGGACAAGGTTGATCAAGGGAATGAAGGTGGTCATGGGGTGGACATTGGGCAGCAGGGGAAGCTAGGTGTCCCTGGGCTGACAAGGTGGAACAGGGGAAGGCAGGGGGACATGGGCTGTTCAAGGGCGTGCAGGAGAAACCATACAGACCTGGGATTGACAAGGAGTAGCAGGGTAAGTCAGTCGGCCATGAGTTAGGCAAGGGAGAGCACTGGAAGGCAGGAGGACACAGCTGGAAAATGGGGATAAGGGAAAGGCATGTGATCACATGCTGCACGAAGAGGTAAGCTACCTGGGGCTGTATAAGGGTGAGCGGGGCAAGGCAGGTGGCCCTGGTTGGACAAGTGGGAGCAGCAGAAGGCAGGTGGCCCTGGGATAAACAAGGGGGTCCAGGGGAAGGCCGGCTGCCCTGAGCTGGTAAAGTGGGAACAGGGTTAAGCAGGTGGCCAGGGGCTGAATAGTGGGAGCAGTGGAAGGCAGGAAACCTCGGGCTAGACAAGGGTGAGCAGGGCAAGGCAGGTGGCTCTGCTTTGGACATGTGGGAGCAGGTGTAGGCAGGTAGCCACAGGCTATTCCAGGGAGAATAGGGGAAAGAAAGCCACCACGTGTTTCACAAAGAGGGGCAGGGAAAGCAGGATTCTATGGGCTGGAAAAGGTGTAGCAAGGCAAGGCAGGCTGTGATGCACTGGACAAGGTGGACCAGGGAAATGGAGGTGGACATGGGCTGGACCAGGGAGAACATGAGATTCCAGGGAGCCACAGGCTGGATTATGTGAGCAACTGGACCTTGGATGGACAATGGGAAGAAGGGGAATTAGGGTGGCCACAGACTAAACAGAGTGTAACAGTGAAAAGCAGGTGGTCTGGAGCTTGATAATGGAGAGCAGGGAAGGCATGCTTCCATGGGCTGGACAATGGGGAGAAGATGGTCAGGCAGCTCTGTGCTTGACAAGGGGGAGCCGGGAAGTCAGGCGACCATGGGGTGGAGAAAGGGAAGCAAGCAGGGTTAAGCATGTGTCTGTGGGCTAAAAATGTGGGAGCAGCAGAAGGCAATTGACTATTTTTGTTGAAGGAGGAGCAGGGAAAGGCAGGAAGATCTAGGTTGGATAAATTGTAGCAAAGGAAGTCAGGAAACCCTGGGCTTGATAAGAGGGTGCAGAAGAACATAGGGTACCTGACAAGGGGGAACAGGGGAAGGAAGGTGGCTCTGGCCTGTACAAGTGGTAGCAGGGGAAGACTGGACAAAGGTGAACAGGGGAAGCCAGGTGGCCACAGTCTTCACAAGGTGGGGCAGAGGCAAGCAGGCAGCCACGGACTTGAAAGTGGCACAGCCAACTAGGGACCACCAGACTGCCCTTCCTCACTCATGTCTAGGCCAAGGTGCCTGCCTTCCACTGCTCTCCCTTATCCAGTCGACATTTGAATGATGGGAGCAAAACGAGGGGCCTAATGCCAGTGGAAATGTCTCTCTTCCCGGGTATCAACAAATGCGTTTGAAATGATCACTGATTCTTCTTACTTTTGCTGCACAGGCAGACATGTGATTGAAATTTGAACACGCTTTACATGAAAACACATTGGTCCTCCTCTTTTACTTAGGCAATCATGTGTTGATAGGGCCAGGCCCCACTGAAAGAAACACACTGTTCCTCCTCTTGAGTGGCACACTGTTTCCAATACCTGTGATGTGTGTTTGTCTTCAGTACAGACACTTGTAAACATTGGGCATTGCAGTGGAATTCCAAGAAGTTCCATGGGGGAAGACTGAAACACTTTTAGAAGCAGCTACACAGTCCCTTTTTTCCCTTTGCAGTGGTAGCCTTACATCACGTTTACAGGGGTCCTTTTTCTCGGATCATGCTATTAGTTACCAGAATGGAAAGATGACCAGCTTGATCTGGCTACACCTGTTGCCAGACAGGGCAATATTGACTTCAGTTTTTGGAGGGAAGGACCACCCCACCTGTATTTTCTGCTTCTTCGGAATGCACATTTGATCAATGGAAGCCAAACAAGGGCCTTAATGCCAGTCAACATGTCTCTCTTCCCTAGTATCCACAAACGCGTTAGGATGTCAACTCATTTTATTGCTGTGTGCTCCAAGGGCAACCAAATGGGTTATTTTAGACCAAAACACATCCTTCCACATCTCTTAGGCGAACGCGTTTCAGTGTCAAGCCTCTCTCAACAAAAATGCACTGTTCCTCCTCTCGTGTGGCTAAATGTTTCCAATTGCTTTGATATTTGTTGGCCTTCAGTACAGACACTTGCAAGCATTGGGCATTGCAGTGGAATTCCAAAGAGGCTTGGCGGTGAACAGTAAAATGCTTTTGGCAGAGCCACAAAGTCACCTACTTTCCTTACTGTGCAGGGGTTGTGTTACATCAGGTTGTTGGGAGGTCTTTTCCTTCATTCATTCAGTTAGTTAATGGAAGGCACATCACGTACCCGCCTGGAGATGAACCTCCCTGACAGATGACTGCACCAGGTTACCAGGTATGGCAATATTGACTTTAGTTCTTGGAGACAGGGACATCTGCACTCGTCTTTTCTCCCTATTCTGAATGATAACATGTTATCAATGGTAGTGACACAAAGGCCCAAATGTGAGACAACATGGCTCCCTTCCATAGTACCAGCAAGCACGTTAAGACAACTCATTCTATTACCATCTACTCCACAGACAGACATGCGACTGACTTTGGAAACCCACTTTAGATGAAAACGCATCCTTCCACATAGCTTGCTTAGGAAAACCTGTGGATCATAGTGCCAAGACGGAGTGAACGTAAATGCACACTTCCTCCTCTCTTGTAGCTAAATGTATCCAATGATTTGAGGTTCATAGTCTTCAGTACTGACACTTGCAAGCATTGGGCACTGCAGTGGAATTTCAGAGAGGTTTTATCATTCCCGCGGATCCACAGATAGCCATGCGACTCACTTGGAAAACCCGTTTTAGAGGAGAACACATATATTCTCTTCACTTGCTTAGGCAAACATGTGTTTCATAGTGCCAATCAGGTCTGAACGTGAGTGCCCTGTTCCTCCTCTCATGTGGCTTAAGGTTTCCTGTAGTTTTGAGGTTCTTTTATGTTCAGTACTGACACTTGCAAGCATTGGGCATTGCAGTGGAATTTCAGAAAGGCCCATTCGAGACACTGCAAAGTTTTGAGCAGCAGCCACACCGCACTTTGCATTCCCTCCTGTGCAAGAGTTGCGTTAAGTGAATGTTTTGGGAGACCTATTCTTTGGTTCACTCAGTAGATACAGGAATGCTCATAATGTGCCAGCCAGCGGATGAAGGCTATGCCTTGATTTGACTGCACTAGTTTTTTCCACATGGCTGTATTGATTTCAGTTTTTCGAGAAAGAGACCACCACAGTTGAGTTTTCTGCCAATTCTGAATGAGATTTGTTAGAAAGGAGACAAACACGGTCCCTGATTCTACCCAACATGTTTTCTTCCCCAGGATCAGCAAACGCGTTAGGAATGACAACTCATTGTATTGCCGAATGCACCACATCTAACCATGTGACTGAGTTTGCAAACCTGTTTTACACGAAAACACATGCATCCACTTTGTTTGCTAAGGCAAACCTGTCTTTCTTAGTGCCAATCATCTCTGAACGTGAAAGCACGGTTCCTCTTGTCGTGTGGCTTAAAGTCGCAAATAGCTTTGATGTTCGTTTGTTTCCAGTTCTGACACTTGCACTCATTGAACATAGCAGTGGAATTTCAGAGAGCCTTGGTCACGAACACTGAAACGCCTTGGGCAGCAGCCACACAGTCACCTGCATTCCTTCAGGTGCAAGGGTTGCGTCAAGGGAATGTTTCGGGAGGCCTTTTCCTGAGGTCACTCAGTTAGGAACATATCAACATATCTCTCTTCCTCAGTAGCAGCTAACGAGTAAGGAGTGACAGTTCATTCTATTGCTGATGGCGCCACATCCAGTCATGGGACTGACTTTGGAATCACGCTTTAGAGAAAAACATATGCATCCACGTCGCTTGCTTAAGCAAACCTGTGTTTTGTAGTGCCAATCAGCTCTAAACGTGAATGCACTGTTCCTCTTCGTGTGTGGCTTGATGTTTCCTGTAGCTTCGAGGTTCTCATATGTTCAGTACTGACACTTGCAAGAATTGCGCATTGCCGTGGAATTTCAGAAAGGCCCATTCATGACACCGCAACACTTTGGGCAGTAGCTATACAGTTCCTTGCATTCCCTCCTGTGCAAGAGTTGCATTAAGTGAATGTTTTGGGAGGCCTATTCCTTGGTTCACTCAGTAGTTACTGGAATGCTCATAACGTGCCAGCCAGCGGACGGCTATGCCTTGATCTGACTGCACCAGTTTTTTCCACATGGCTGTATTGAGTTTTCTGAGGCAGAGACCACCACAGTTGAATTTTCTGCCAATTCTGAACAAGATTCGTTAGAAGGGAGACAAACACGGTCCCTGATGCTACCCAACATGTCTTCTTCCCCAGGATCAGCAAACGCATTAGGAATGACATCTCATTCTATTGCCGAATGCACCACATCTAACCATGTGACTGAGTTTGCAAACCCGCTTTAGACGAAAACACATGCATCCACTTTGCTTGCTAAGGCAAACCTGTCTTAGTTCCAATCAGCTCTGACGTGAAAGTACAGTTTCTCTTGTTGTGTGGCTTAATGTCACCAATAGCTTTGATGTTCATTTGTCTCCAGTTCTGACACTTGCACGCATTGAGCATTGCAGTGGCATTTCCGAGAGCCTTGGTCACGAACACTGAAATGCCTTGGGTAGCAGCCACACAGTTACCTGCATTCCTTCCAGTGCAAGGGTTGCATTAAGCCAGTGTTTCGGGAGGCCTTTTCCTGAGTTCACTCAGTTAGGAACCGGAAGGCACACAACTTACTGTAAGCTAGAGGATGAAGCATCTGCCTCAACGAGACTGCTCTACGTTGTTCCACATGGCTGAATTGATTTCAGTTCTCCGAGGAAGGGACCTCCGTAATTGATTTCACTTCCCATTCAGAACACCTGTTTGTTAGAAGGGATCCAACCACGGTCACTGACGCTAGTGAACATATTTCTCTTCCTCATTGGCAGCTATCGTGTTAGGAGTGACAACTCATTCTATTGCTGACTGCATCACATCCAGCCATGCGACCGACTTTGGAATCGTGCTTTAGACGAAAACACATGCATCCACGTTGCTTGCTTAAGCAAACCTGTGTTTCGTAGTGCCAATCAGCTCTAAACGTGAATGCACTGTTCCTCTTCTCGTGTGGCTTAATGTTTCCTATAGTTTCGAGGTTCTTTTATGTTCAGTACTGACACTTGCAAGCATTGGGCATTGCCGTGGAATTTCAGAAAGGTCCATTCGTGCGCCGCAACGCTTTGGGCAGCAGCCACACAGCTCCTTGCATTTCCTCCTGTGCAAGAGTTGTGCTAAGTGAATGTTTTGGGAGGCCTATTCCTTGGTTCACTCTGTACTTTCCAGAATGCTCATAAAATGCCAGCCAGCAGATGAAGGCTATGCCTTGATCTGACTGCACTAGTTGTTTCCACATGGCCATATTGATTTCAGTTTTCCGAGGCAGAGAACACCATAGTTGAGTTTTCTGCCCAATCTGAGTGAGATTTGTTAGAAGGGACACAAACACGGTTCCTGATGCTACCCAACATGTCTTCTTCCCCAGGATCAGCAAATGCGTTAGGAATGACAACTCATTCGATTGCCGAATGCACCATATCCAGCCATGTGACTGAGTTTGCAAACCTGCTTTAGATGAAAACACATGCATCCACTTCGCTTGCTTAAGCAAACCTGTGTTTTGCAGTGCCAATCAGCTCTGAACGTGAAAGCACTGTTCCTCTTGTCGCGTGGCTTAATGTTGCCAATAGGTTGACGTTCATTTGTTTCCAGTTCTGATACTTGCACACATTGAGCATTGCAGTGGCATTTCAGAGAGCCTTGGTCACGAACCCTGAAAGGCATTGGGCAGCAGCCGCACAGTTACTTGCACTCCTTCCAGTGCAAGGGTTGCGTCAAGGCAATGTATTGGGAGGTCTTTTCCTGAGTTCACTCAGTTAGGAACTGGAAGGCACACAACTTACTGTAAGCTACTGGATGAAGCGTCTGCCTTGATGTGACTGCACTAGGTTGTTCCACATGGCTGAATTGATTTCAGTTCTCCAAGGAAGGGAGCTCTGTAATTGATTTCACTGCCCATTCGGAACACCTGTTTGTTACAAGGGATCCAACCACAGTCCCTGACACTAGTCAACATATCTCTCTTCCTCAGTAGCAGCTAACGAGTTAGGAGTGATAACTCATTCTATTGCTGACGATGCCACATCAAGCCATGGGAGTGACTTTGGAATCACGCTTTAGAGAAAAACACATGCATCCACGTTGCTTGCTTAAGCAAACCTGTGTTTTGTAGTGCCAATCAGCTCTAAACGTGAATACACTGTTCCTCTTCGTGTGTGGCTTAATGTTTCCTGTAGCTTTGAGTTTCTTATATGTGCAGTCCTGACACATGCAAGAATTGCGCATTGCAGTGGAATTTCAGAAAGGCCCATTCGTGACACCGCATTGCTTTGAGCATTAGCTACACAGTTCCTTGCATTCCCTACTGTGCAAGAGTTGCGTTAAGTGAATGTTTTGGGAGGCCTATTCCTTGGTTCACTCAGTAGTTACCGGAATGCTCATAACGTGCCAGCCAGCAGACGGCTATGCCTTGATCTGACTGCACTAGTTTTTTCCACATGGCTGTATTGATTTCAGTTTTCTGAGGCAGAGACCAACACAGTTGAATTTTCTGCCTATTCTGAACAAGATTCGTTAGAAGGGAGACAAACACGGTCCCTGATGCTACCCAAAATGTTTTCTTTCCCAGGATCAGCAAACGCATGAGGAATGACAACTCATTCTATTGCCGAATGCACCACATCTAACCATGCGACTGAGTTTGCAAACCTGCTTTAGACGAAAACACATGCATCCACTTTGCTTGCTAAGGCAAACCTATCTTCGTGCCAATCAGCTCTGAACGTGAAAGCACTGTTCCTCTCATCGCGTGGCTTAATGTCAACAATAGCTTTGACGTTCGTTTGTTTCCAGTTCTCAGACTTACATGCACTGAGCATTGCAGTGGAATTTCAGAGAGCCTTGGTCACGAACACTGAAAGGCCTTGGGCAGCAGCCACACAGTTAACTAAATTCCTTGCAGTGAAAGGGTTGCTTTAAGGCACTGTTTCAGGAGGGCTTTTCCTGAGTTAACTCAGTTAGGAACCGGAAGGCACACAACTTACTGTAAGCTAGAGGATGAACCATCTGCCTTGATGTGACTGCACTAGGTTGTTCCACATGGCTGAATTGATTTCAGTTCTCCGAGGAAGGGCCCTCCGTAATTGATTTTACTGCCGATTCGGAATGCCTGTTTGTTAGAAGGGATCCAACAACGGTCACTGACGGTAGTGAACATATTTCTCTTCCTCATTGGCAGGTATCATGTTAGGAGTGACAACTCATTCTATTGCCGACTGCATCACATCCAGCCATGTGACCGACTTTGGAATCGTGCTTTAGATGAAAACACATGCATCCACTTTGCTTGCTAAGGCAAACCTGTCTTTCTTAGTGCCAATCGGCTCTAAACGTGAAAGCACTGTTCCTCTTGTCGTGTGGCTCAATGTCGCCAATAGTTTTGACGTTCGTTTGTTTTCAGTTCTCACACTAACACGCATTGAACCTTGCAGTAGCATTTCAGAGAGCCTTGGTAATGAACGCTGAAATGCCTTGGTTAGCCGGCACACAGTTACCTGCATTCCTTCCAGTGCAAGGGTGCAAGGGTTGCGTTAAGGCAGTGTTTCGGGAGGCCTTTTCCTGAGTTCACTCAGTTAGGAACCGGAAGGCACACAACTTACTGTAAGCTAGAGGATGAAGCATCTGCCTCAATGTGACTGCACTAGGTTGTTCCACATGGCTGAATTGATTTCAGTTCTCCCAGGAAGGGACCTCCGTAATTGATTTTACTGCCCATTCGGAACACCTGTTTGTTAGAAGGGATCCAACCACGGTCCCTGACGCTAGTCAACATATCTCTCTTCCTCAGTAGCAGCTAACGAGTTAGGAGTGACAACTCATTCTATTGCTGACGGTGCCACATCCAGCCATGGGACTGACTTTGGAATCACGCTTTAGAGAAAAACACATGCGTCCACCTCGCTTGCTTAAGCAAACCTGTGTTTATAGTGCAATCAGCTCTAAACGTGGATGCACTGTTCCTCTTCGTGTGTGGCTTGATGTTTCCTGTAGCTTCGAGGTTCCTATATGTTCAGTACTGACACTTGCAAGAATTGCGCATTGCAGTGGAATTTCAGAAAGGCCCATTCATGACACCACAACTCTTTGGGCAGTAGCTACACAGTTCCTTGCATTCCTTCCTGTGCCAGAATTGCGTTAAGTGAATGTTTTGGGAGGCCTATTCTTTGGTTCACTCAGTAGTTACTGGAATGCTCATAACGTGCCAGCCAGCGGACGGCTATGCCTTGATCTGACTGCACTAGTTTTTTCCACATGGCTGTATTGATTTCAGTTTTCTGAGGCAGAGACCACCACAGTTGAATTTTCTGCCAATTCTGAACAAGATTTGTTAGAATGGAGACAAACACGGTCCCTGATGCTACCCAACATGTCTTCTTCCCCAGGATCAGCAAACGCATGAGGAATGAGAACTCATTCTATTGCCGAATGCACCACATCCAGCCATGCGACTGAGTTGGGACACCCACTGTAGATGAAAACACATGCATCAACTTCGCTTGCTAAAGCAAACCTGTGTTTTGCAGTGCCAATCAGCTCTGAACGTGAAAGCACTGTTCCTCTTGTCGTGTGGCTTATTGTCCCCAATAGCTTTGACGTCCATTTGTTTCCAGTTCTCACCATTGTTAGCATTGATCATTGCAGTGGAATTTCAGAGATCCTTGGTCACGAACACTGAAACGCTTTGGGCAGCAGCGACACAGCTCCTTGTATTCCCTCCTGTGCAAGAGTTGTGCTAAGTGAATGGTTTAGGAGGCCTACTCCTTGGTTCACTCAGTATTGACCGAAATGCGCATAACTTGCCAGCCAGCAGGTGAAGGCTATGCCTTGAACTGACTGCACTAGTTTTTTCAACATGGCGGTATTGATTTCAGTTTTCTGGGACAGAGCCCTCCCCAATTGACTTTTCTGCCAATTCTGAACGAAATTTGTTAGAAGGGAGCCAAACACGGTCCCTGATGCTATCCAACATATCTTCTTCCCCAGGGTCAGCAAACGTGTTAGGAATGACAAGTCATTCTATTGCCAATTGCATCACATACAGCCATGCGACTGACTTTGGAATCACGCTTTAGACGAACACACAGGCATCCACCTCGCTTGCTTCATCAAATCTGTGTTTCATAGTGCCAATCAGCTCTAAACGTGAACGCACTGTTCCGCTTCTCGTGAGGCTTAATGTTTCCTGTAGCTTTGAGGTTCGTTTGTGTTCGGTACTGACACTTGCAAGCATTGGGCATTGCAGTAGAGTTTTAGAAAGGCCCATTCGTGACACTGAAACGTTTTTGGCAGCAGCCACGCATCTGCTGGCATGCGTCCTGTCCAAGGGTTGCGTTAAGTGAATGTCTTGGGAGTCCTATTCTTTGGTTCTCTCTGTACTTTCCGGAATGCTCATAGCGTGCCAGCCAGCGGATGAAGGCTATGCCTTGAACTGACTGCACCAGCTTTTCCCACATGGCGGAATTGATTTCAGTTTTTTGAGAAAGAGACCTCTGCAATTTACTTTTCTGCCAATTCTGTACGAGACTTGTTAGAAGGGAGACAAACAAGGTCCCTGATGCTACCCAATATGTCTTCTTACCCAGTAGCAGCAAATGCGTTAGGAATGACAACTCATTCTATTGCCAATTGCACCACATCCAGCCATGCGACTGACTTTGGGATCACCTTTTGGACAAACACACATGCTTCCACATCGCTTGCTTAAGCAAACCTGTGTTTCGTAGTGCCAATCAGCTCTGAACGTGAAAGCACTGTTCCTCTTGTTGTGGGGCTTAATGTCCCCAATAGCTTTGACGTCTGTTTGTTTCTAGTTCTTACACTTGGAAGCATTGATCATTGCAGTGGAGTTTCAGAGATCCTTGGTCACGAACACTGAAATGCTTTGGGCAGCAGTGACACAGCTCCTTGCATTCCTTCCTGAGCAAGTGTTGCGCTAAGTGAATGGTTTGGGAGGCCTACTCCTTGGTACACTCAGTATTGACCGGAATGTGCATAACTTGCCAGCCAGTCGGTGAAGGCTATGCCTTGAACTGACTGCACTAGTTTTTCCAACATGGCGGTATTGATTTCTGTTTTCTGGGACAGAGCCCTCCCCAATTGACTTTTCTGCCAATTCTGAACGAGATTTTTTAGAAAGGAGACAAACACGGCCCCTGATGCTCCCCAACATGTCTTCTTCTCCAGGATCAGCAAACGCGTTAGGAATGACAACTCATTCTATTGCCAATTACACCACATCCAGCCATGTGACTGACTTTGGAATCACGCTTTAGATGAACACACATGCATCCAGCTCTCTTGCTTCAGCAAACCTGTGTTTCGTAGTGCCAATCAGCTCTAAACATGAACACACTGTTCCGCTTCTCGTGAGGCTTAATGTTTCCTGTAGCTTCGACGTTCGTTTGTGTTCAGTACTGACACTTGTAAGCATTGGGCATTGCAGTGGAATTTCAGAAAGGCCCGTTTGTGGCACCAAAACGTTTTGGGCAGCAGCCACGCATCTGCTGGCATGCCTTTCTGTGCAAGGGTTGTGTTAATTGAATTTCTTGGGAGGCCTATTCCTTGGTTCACTCTGTACTTTCTGGAAATCTCATATTGTGCAAGCCAGCAGATGAAGGTTATGCCTTGAACTGACTGTACCAGCTTTTTCCACATGGCGCTATTGATTTCGGTTTTCCGAGAGAGAGACCTCCCCAATTGACTTTTCTGCCAATTCTGAACGAGATTTGTTAGAAGGGAGACAAACACGGTCCATGAGGCTACCGAACATGTCTTCTTCCCCAGGATCAGCAAACGCGTTAGGAATGACAACTCATTCTGTTGCCGAATGCACTACATCCAGCCATGAGACTGTGTGGAAACCTGCATTAGACGAAAACACATGCATCCACATCGCTTGCTTAAGCAAACCTGTGTTTCGTAGTGCCAATCAGCTCTGAATATGAAAGCACTGTTCCTCTTGTCGTGTGGCTTAATGTCCCCAATAGCGTTGATGTCCGTTTGTTTCCAGTTCTCACACTTGGAAGCATTGATCATTGCAGTGGAGTTTCAGAGATCCTTGGTCATGAACACTGAAACGCTTTGGGCAGCAGTGACACAGATCTTTGCATTCCTTCCTGAGCAAGGGTTGCGTTAAGGTAGTGTTTCTGGAGGCCTTTTCCTGAGTTCACTCAGGTCCCGGAACGCACACAACTTAGTGTGAGCTAGAGGATGAAGCGTCTGCCTTGATGTGAGTGCACTGGGTTGTTCCACATGGCTGAGGTGATTTCAGTTCTCTGAGACAGTGACCTCTGCAATTGACTTTGCTGCCCATTTGGAATGCATGTTTGTTAGAAGGGATGCAACCATGGTCCCTGTTGCTAGTCAACATATCTCTCTTCCCTAGTAGCAGCTAACGCGTTAGGAGTGACAACCCATTCTCTTGCCGACTGCGCCACATCCAGCCATACGTCTGACTTTGGAATCCCGCTTTAGACAAAAACACATGCATCCACTTCGCTTGCTTAAGCAAACCTGTGTTTCATAGTGCCAATCAGCTCTAAACGTGAATGCACTGTTCCTCTTCTCGTGTGGCTTAATGTTTCCTGTAGCTATGAGGTTCGTTTGTGTTCAGTACTGACACTTGCATGCATTGGGCATTGCAGTGGAACTTCAGAAAAGACCTTTTGTGACACCGAAAAGCTTTGGCAGCAGTTACAGAGCTCCTTGCATTCTCTCCTGTGCAAGGGTTGCGTTAATTGAATGTTTTGAGATGCCTACTCCTTGGTTCACTCAGTAGTGACTGGAATGCGCATAAGTTGCCAGCCAGCGGATGAAGTCTCGGCCTTGATCTGACTTCACTGGTTTTATCTGCATGGTGGTGTTGATTTCAGTTACCTGAAACAGTGACCTCCAGGATTCACTTTCCTGCCAATTCGGAACTCACGTTTGTGAGAGGGGAGCCAAACACTGTCGCAATGGCTAGTGAACATGCCTTTCTTCTCTGGTATGACCAATCGCTTTAGGATTGATAGCTCATTCTATTGCAATCTGCTGTACAGCCAGCCATGTGCCTGAGTTACGAAAACAGCTTTAGATGAAAACACATCCATCCACCTCGCTTGCTTAGGCAAAACCTGTGTTTCTTAGTGCCAATCATCTTTGCACATGAATGCACTGTTCCTCTTCTCGTGTGGCTTAATGATTCCTGGAGCTTTGAGGTTCGTTTTCTTCAATAGAGACACTTGGAAGAATTGGGATTGCAGTGGAATTTCAGAGATGTTCTGTTTGAATAGTGCATTGCATTGACAACAGCCTTTAAGTACCCCACATTCCTTATGATGCTGTGGGTACGTTACATCACGTTTTCGGGAAGCCTTCTTCTTGGTTCCTTCAGTTAGGCCTGAGGGGAAATAAGGTACCAGCATGCGGTTGAAAGCTTCAGGTTTGATCTGACAGCTCCAGGTTGCCAGGCAAGGCGTTCCTGATTTCAGTTGTCAGAGACAGGGTCCTCCCCAATTGTCTTTACTCTCTGTTCTGAATGCTTATTTGATTCATGGGAGCCAAACAAGGGTCGAAATGCCAGTCAACATGTCTCTGTTCCCCAGAATCAGAAAATGCGTTGGAATGACACCTATTGTATTGCATTCTGCTCCACAGCCAACCATGTGACTGAGTTTGGAATCACGCTTTAGACGAAAACACATGCATCCACTTCGCTTGCTAAGGCAAACCTGTGTTTCATAGTGCCAATCATCTCTGAACGTGAATGCACTGTTCCTCTCCTCATGTCCTTTAATGTCTCCTGTAGCTTTGAGGTTCGTTGGTGTTTGGTACTGACAATTGCAAGCATTGTGCATTGCAGTGGAATTTCAGAGAGGCTTGTTAGAGAACAATGAAATGCTTGGGCAACAACCACACAGTTCCCTGTATTCCAGCCTGTGCAAGGGTTGCATTATGTCAATGTTTTGGGAGGCCTGTTCCTTATTTCACTCACTTAGTTGCCAGAAGGCACATAACGTGTCAGCCAGCGGATATAGCCTCTGTGTTGATTTGGCATCATTAGGTTGTTGCACATGACGGTATTCTTTTCAGTTGTCTGAGGCTGGGACCTCCGGAATTGATTTTCTTGCCTATTCTGAATGCAGTAGTTTAGAAGTGAGCCCAACGCGGTCCCAACCGCTAGTCGACATGCCTCTGATCCCTAGTTTCAGCAATTGCATTAGGAATTATGCCTCCTTCTATTGCCGCCTGCTCCACAGCCAAACATGTGACTGAGTTTGGATCTCCACTTTCGAAGAAAACATCCATCCACTGGGGCTAAATATTTCCAATAGCTTTGTGGTTCGTTTTTCTTCATTACAGACACTTGCAAGCATTGGGATTGCAGTGGAATTTCAGAGAGGTTTCTTCGTGAAAATTGCAATGTTTTGGCAACAGCCTCTCAGCGGGTGCCTTACATCAAGTTTTCAGACCTTCCTCTTGGTTCATTTCATTAGTGACTTTAAGGGATATAAGGGAAGAGCATGTGGATGAAGCCTCCCCTCTTGATCTGACTGCTTCAGATTGCCAGGCAAGGCATTCCTGATTTCAGATGTCTGTGGCAGCATCCTCTCCAATTGTCTTTTCTGCCTGTTAAGACTGCATATTTGATCGATGAGAACCAAACAAGGGGCCTAATGCTAGTGGAAATGTCTCGATTCCTGGGTATCAGCAAATGCGTTGTGTATGACAACTCATATTATTGCCGTATTCTCCACGACAGATGTTTGATTAGCCTTGGAAACCCATTTTAGATGAAAACACATCCTTCAAGCTCTCTTAGGCAAACCTGTGTTGTTGATAATGCTGAGCCACTATGATGAGCACAGGAAGGCAGGTTTTCATGGGCAGGACAAAGGGTAGCAGGAGATGCAAGGTTGCCTAGGGCAGGACAATTGGGAGCTGGGAAGGCATGGGGCCACAAAGGGACATGGGGGAGCACGAATACACATGTGACCAGAGGCCGCTCTAGGGGGATCCAAGAGAGGACAGGCGGCCACTGTCTGTAAAGGAGGAGCTGGGGAAGGCAGGCAGCCCTGAGCTTGACGAGGGGAAGCAAGGGAAGGCATGCGACCCCTACCTGCAAAAGGGGGACCAGAAGAAGGCAACCCACTATGTTCTAGACAAGGGAAAGCAGGGAAAAGCAGGTGTGCCTGAGCTGGACAGGGTGGAACAGAGGAAGTCCGACAGACAGGGGTGGACAAGAGGTCACAATGGAAGATATGCAGCCTCAGTCTAAAAAGGGGGAGCAGAAGACAGGCGGCCCTCAGCTGGACAAGAGGAAGCTGGTGAAGGCAGGCAGCCCTCAGCTGGACAAGAGGAAGCTAGGGAAGGCAGACGGCCCTGGGCTGGACAATATGTAACAGGGAGGACATGGGGCCGTGGACTGGACTAGGGGAAGAAGGGAAATCAGGCATCAACACACTGAATCAGGGGGAGGAGGGGAAGGCTGGCAGCCACAGGCTGGACAAAGGGGTCCATGTGTAGGCAGGTCGCTCTCGGATCCACAAAGGGAACCACAAGAAAGCAGGCTGCCTCAGGCAGGACAAGATAGAGCAGGGGATTGAAGGCGGCCCTGGGCTGGACAAGGTTGATTAGGGGAACTCAGGTTGCCATGGGGTGGACATGGTGTGGCAGGGGAAGGCAGGGGTCCCAGGGATGACAAGGTGGAACACGGAAAATCATGGGAATATAGGCTGGTCAAGGAGAAGCAGGGGAGCCCAGGCAGACCTGGGCTGGACAGGGGTAGAAGGGGAAATCATGCACCTATGGGTTGGACAAATGGAAACAGGGGAATGCAGGCAGCCACAAAGGGACAAGAGGGAGTAGAGGAATTCAGGTTGACCTGCAGTGACTGGTGTGAGCAGGGGAAGTCAGGAGACCATGGGCTGCAAAAATGGTGAGCAGGGGAAGGCAGACGGCTCGGGGTTGGACCTCTTGGTCTTATCCACGTGTTGGAACAGGGGTAGGCAGGTGGCCATGGGCTGGTCAAGAGGGAATGGGTGAAGGCAGATGGACCTGGACAGGACAAAGAAGAGCATGCAAATTCAGGCAGATATAGGGTAGAAAAGGGAAGCAGGAGATGGCAACTGGCCTTCAGCTGAACAAGAGGGAGGAGGGGAATTGGGGGGAAGGTTGGAAAGGGGTAGCAGTGAAAGACAGTTGGTCCTGTGATGGAATGGTTGTAACCACGAGTTGCAGAAGAGGAGCAGGGAATGCTGGGTGTCACCAGATGGAGAAGGGGGGCCAGGTGAGGATAGGTGGCCACAAACTGTACAATTGGGAGCAGGGAAAGATAGGCATCCATGAGCTGGACAAAAGAGAGGAAGGGAAAGCAGGCAGTCACAAGTGGGAGAGTGGTAACAAGGGAAGGCAGGTGGACCATGGATTGACAAACTGTAACAGGAGAAGTAGGCAGCCACGGGCTGGAAAGGCGATCCAGGGGAAAGTAGACGTCCATGGAATGGAGAAGGGGGAGCAGGGAAAGGCAGTCATCCATGGACTTGGACAACAGGCAGCATGCAACGGCAGGGTGCCACAAGCTTGACAAGGGGGAACAGGAGAAGACAGGTGGCCACAGGCTCTAGCAGTGGTAGCAGGGGAAGCAGGAAGCCCTGGGCTGGTTATGGGGGAGAAAGGGAAGGCAGGTGGCCAAGGGCTGGACAAGGGGATCAGAGGAATCCAAGTGGCCATGGGCCACACAAGGGCGAAGAGGGGAAGGCAGATGGCCCTGCGCTAGGAAAGGGTGAGCCGGTGAAAGCAAGCGATCACTGGCTGGACAAATGGAATAAGGGAAAGGCAAGTGGCCAGAGGGCAGGAAAAGTGCGAACAGGGAAAGGCAGTGGGCTATGGGCTTGAAAAGAGGGAGCAGGGGATGGCAGGGTGCCACAGATGGGATGAATGGCAGGAAGGGAAGACAGTCAGCCACAGGGTAGCCAAGGGGGAGCTGGAGAAGGTAGGCGGAACTGGGATGGACAAGTGGGAGCAAGATGGCCCTGGGGTGGACGAGGAGGAGCAGTGGAAGGCAGGAAGCCACGGGGACAACAAGGGGGAGCAGGGCAAGGCAGGCTGATACAGTGTGGACAAAGGGAAACAAGGGTTGGCAGGCAGACAAAGGTGTACTGGTGGGAGCAAGGGAAAGCAGGAGGCCAAGGAACTAACAAGTGGGAGCAAGGGAAGGCTGGCATCCATGGCCTGACCAGAGGAAACAGGGGAAGGCAGACAGCCCTTTGCTGGACCAGTGGAAGCACTGGAATGCAGGCAGTTCTGTACTGGACAAGCAGGAGCAGGAGAAGGCGGGTGGTGACCAAAGGACAAGTGGGAGGAAGGGAAGGCTGACATCCATAGCCTGACAAGGGGGAGCAGGAAAAGAGAGGGGGCCACTAGCCAAAAAAGGGTATCTCAAAGAGGCAGGTGGCCTCTGGCTGGACAATGGAGTACAGTGGAAGGCAGGCAGCCATGGGGTAGAAGAGGGTGAGCAGAGAATTGAGGCTGACCTGAGTTGGACATGTGGGAACAGGGGTGGCCAAGGGCTAGTCAACTAAGAACAAAGGAAGGGTGGTGGCCTTGGGCTGGACAAAGGGGAGCAGGCAAAGACCAGCAGCCTTGAGCAGGAAAAGTGTGAGTGGGAGAAGGCAGCAGGCAGCAGGCAGGACAAGGGTGTGCAGGAAAGACATGCAGCCATATTTTGACAAGGGGAAGCAGAGGACGGCATGCCACCCTGAGCGGAACAAGTGGTAGCAGGGGAAGGCAGGGGGCCCTGGGCCTGACAAAGTGTAACAGGGCAAACAGGCCACCATGGGCTGGACAATGGGGTTCAGGAGAAAATAGATGGCCATGGCCTGGACAACGGGGCGCAGGGGAAGGCTGGTGGCCCTTAGCTGGACAAGGGGAGCAGGGGAAGGACTTCAGGCCCGAGTTGGACAAAGGGGAGCAAGAAAAGTCAGGCAGCCACTGGCTACACAAGGGAAGCAGGAGAAGGCGGGCAGCCACGTGCTGCACAAGTGACAGTAGGGGAAGGCAAGTGGCCACAGGCTTGGCCCGGGGGAGACAAGGAATGTAGGGGGTCAATTGCTGGACAAGAGGGTCCACGGGAAGGCGTCAGCCATAAGGTGGACAAGGGGGACCAGTCAGGTGGCCACATGCAGGGCAAGGAGAGCAGGAGAAGGCATGCAGCCACGGGCTGCGCAAGGTGGTCCAGGGGAAGGCAACCGGCCATAGGGTGGATGAGTGGGAGCATGGGAAGCCAGGCTGCCATGGCTTAGACAATTGTGAGCCGAGGAATGCAGGCGAAGATGGGCTGGGCAAGTGGGAGCAGGATAAGGCAGGCAGCCACGGGGTAGACAAGGAGAACAGGAAAAGGCAGGTGGCCCTGGCCTCGAAGGGGCACCAGTAAAGGTGGGTGGCCACAGGCTGGACAAAGGGGAGCAGGCGAACACAGGCAGCCCTGAGCTGAAAAAGTGGGCAAGGGAGATGGCAGCAGGCAGCAGGCTGGACAAGAGGGAGCGAGGAAAGACACACAGAAATGGCCTAACAAGGGGAAGCAGAGGAAGGCAGGTGGCTCTGTGCTGGACATGTGGTAGCAGGGTAAGGCAGGCAGCCCTGAGCTTGAGAAAGTGGAACAGGGAAAACGGGCGGGCATGGGCTAGACAAGGGGGTCCAGGGTAAAGCAAGCGGCCATTTCCTGGACAAAGGGTAGGAGGGGAAGGCAGGCGACACTTGGCTGGACAAGGGGAGCAGGAGGAGGGTTTCGGGACTGGGCAGGACCAGGGGAATCCCGGTAGGCATCAACTGAAAGACAAGGGGAAGCAGGGAAAGGCATATTGCCACGGGCTGGGCCAGGGGAGGCAGGGGAATGCAGGTGGCCATGGGCTGGACAATGTGGAGCTGAGGAATGCGGGCAGCCACAGGCTGGACTAGGTGAAACAGTGAAAGGCAGGTGGCCCTACACTAGACAAGGGAGAGCAGGGGAAGTCAGATGGCTCTTGGCAGGACAAATTGGGGGAGGGAAAGTCACACTGCTCTTAGTTGGAAAAGGCGAGCAGGGGAATGATTTTGGGACTGAGATGCACAAGGGGGAGCGGGGAAAAGCAGGCCGCCATGGACTTCACAAGTGACAGCAGGGAAGGAAGGTGGACACCGGCTAGATCCAGGGGAGACGGGGAGTGCAGGGGTCCAATGGCTGGACAAGGGGTCCAGGAGAAACCATGCAGGCTTATGGTGGACAACGGATACCTGCAGAATTCAGGTGGCTCCAGGCTGGACAAGGACAGCAGGGCAATGCAGGCAGACATGGAGTGTACAGGGCAGTCCAGAGAAAGGCAGTCAGCCATAACGTGAATGATAAGGGAGCAGGGGAAGGTAGGCTGGCCTTGCCAACACAAGTGGTACCTGGGGAAATGCAGGTGGCCATGTGCTGCACAAGGGAGTGCAGAGGAGTGCAGGATGCCCTCGGTTGGACAAGGGGGAGCCAGGAAGGCATGCTGCTCTGGTTTGGGCACTGGTGTGCAGAGCAATGCAGGCAGAGACGGGCAGGACAAGTGTGAGCAGGAGAAGGCAGGAGGCCATGGTCTAGACAAAGGGGAGCAGGGGAACTCAGCTGGAGATGGACTGGACAGGGGGGAATAGGGAAAGTGTGGCGACCATGGTTTGGACAAAGGGAACTGGAAAGGGCAGGCGACCCTGGGCTGGAACGGGGAGCAGGGGAAGGTGGGAAGCAACATTCTGGACAAAGGGGAGCAACATTCTGGACAAACGGCATGTTGCTGTGGGCTGGACAAGTGGGTGCAGAGGAAGGCGGGCATCTATGGCCCTACTAGGTGGAACAGGGGCAGGTTGGCAGCCCTTAGCTGGACAAGTGGAAGCAGTAGAAGGCAGGCAGCCCTGGGTTTGCAAAAGGATGCAGGGGAAGGCAGGTGGCCAAAGGCTGGAAAAGTGGCAGCAGTGGAATGCAGGTGGCCACAAAGGAACACGTGGGAGCAAGGAAGGCTGGCATCCATGGCCTGACAATGGGGAACAGGGGAAGGCAGGCAGCTCTTGGCTGGACATGTGGAAGCCGTAGAAGGCATGCAGCCCTGGGCTGGACAAGAGGGTGCAGAGGAAGTCAGGCAGCCACTGGATGGATCAGTGACCAGAGGGGAAGGCAAGTGGCCATGGGCTGAACAAGGAGGTCCATGGGAAGGCAGCCAGCCACTGGGTGGGCAAGGGGGAGCCGGGAAGGCAGGCAGACACTAGCTGAAAAGGGGTAGATGGAGGAGGCATGTGGCCTCTGGCTGGAAAATGGGAATGCACATTGGAAGGAAGGCAGCCACAGTGTGGCTACGGGTGAGCAGGAGAATGCAGGCCGTTCTGGCCTCCGATGTGGAAGCAGGTGTTGGCAGGTTGCAATGGGCAGATCAATGAGAATCAGGGGAAAGCAGGAGGCACAGGTTGGACATGCAGGGGGCGGGGGAAATCAGGCGGCAATGGGTTCAACAGGCAGGTGCAGTAGAAACCTGGTGGCCGCCGGTTGGAAAAAGGGGACCAGGGGAAGGCAGATGGCCCTGAGCTGCACAAGGCGCAACAGGAGATTCAGGTGGCCACAGGCTAGATGACGAGGTTCAGGCGGGCTGGTGGACATGGGCTCGACATGTGGGAGAATGGAAGACATGCACCAATGGTCTGACAAGGGGGAGCAGGTGAAGGTAGGTGGCACTCGCCTGGACAATGGCGAGCAGGGGCAGCAGGAGGCCACTGGTGGCCCAGGGGAAAGAGGAGAATGTAGGCAGCAATGCGTTTCAGCGGGGGATTCTGAGGAAGGAAGCTGGCCAGGGGGTGGAACAGTGGATAGTGGGTGGCCTTGGTCAGAGAGCGAGTATCAGGCGAAGCAGGCAGCCACGTGTTGCAGCAGATGGTGCAGGAAAAGGGTGGTGGCCACAGGCTGGAAAAGGGGTCCAGAAGAAGGCAGCCAGCCATGGGGTGGATGAGAGGGAACAGGGTAAGACAGGAAACCTTGGCCAGCACAAGGGGTACCAAGGGAAGGCAGGCAGGCATGGGCTGGACATTGGCGAACACGGGGAGGAATGTGCCCCTGGGCTAGAGAAAAGAAAGCAATGGATGGCAGACCACCACAGGCTTGACAAGGTCCAGCAGGGGAAGGCCGGTGGCAAAGGGCTGGACAAGGGGGTGCAGGGGAAGGCAGGTGTTCATGGGTTGACAAAGGGATAGCACGAGGAGGAAGGCGACCTCCGGCAGCAGAACAATGCGCAAGGGAAGGCAGGTGACAAGGGATTAGACAAGTGGGTGCAGAAGAGAGCAGGTGGCCACGGTCTGCCAAAGAAAGGGGTAGCCAGAAGAGACAAGAGGCCTCAGGCCGGAAAACAGTGTGGATGGGAAGGCTGGGGACCACTGGTTGGACAATGGTGAGCAGGGGAATTGAGGCTGACCTGAGTTGGACATTTGGGAACAGGGGTAGGCTGGTGGCCAAGGGCTGGTCAAGGAAGAGTCAAGGAAGGGTGGAGGCCATGGGTTTAGACAAGAGGGGATAGGGAAAACCAGGCAGTCACGGGGTGGACAAGGGGAACTGGAAAGGGCAGGCGGCCCTGGGCTGGAAGGGGTTGTAGGGGAAGTTGGGTGGACAAAGGGGAGCAGGGAAGACATGTTGCCACGGGCTGGACAATGGGGAGCTTAGGAAGGCAGGCGGCCACAGGCTGGACAAGGGGAAGCAGGGAAAGGCAGGTGGCCCTGGGCTGGACAAGAGGAAAGAGGGAAATTCAAGTGACCACGGGGTGGACAAAGGGAAGCTGCAGTAGGCAGGTGCCCCTGGTTCGAGAACTGGAAGCAGGGGAAAGCAGGTGGCCATGAAGGAAGGTGGGAGCAAGGGAAGGTCGGGATCCATGGCATGACGAGGGGGAACAGGGGAAAGCAGGCAGCTCTTGGCTGGATAAGTGGAAGCAGGGAAAGGCAGGCAGCCACAGGGCAGACAAGGAGGAGATGGGGAAGGCAGGTGGCCACTAGCTTAAAAAGGGTCCCTTGAGGAGGCAGGCAGCCTCTGGCGGGACAGTGTTGCACAGTGGAAGGCAGGCCGGCAGCCACGGGGTTAAGGGTGAGCAGGGGAATTGAGGCTGACCTGAGTTGGACATGTGGGACCGTGGGTAGGCTGGTGGCCAAGGCTGGTCCAGGAAGAACCAAGGAATGGTGGTGGCCAGGGGCTGGACAAGGGGGAGCAGGGAATTCTGGGTGTCACTGGCTGGAGATGGCGGGCCAGGTGAAGACAGCTGGCCACAAGCTGTGCAAGTGGAAGCAGGGAAAGATAGGCATCCATGGGCTGGACAAAGAGAGGAAGGGAAGGCAGGCGGTCACAGTGGGGAGAGTGGTAACAAGGGAATGCAGGTGGACCATGGATTGACAAACTGTAACAGGAGAAGTAGGCAGCCACCGGCTGGACAAGGCATTCCAGGGGAAAGCAGATGTCCATGGAATGGAGAAGGGGGAGCAGGGAAAGGCAGTCATCCATGGACTTGAACAACAGGCAGCTTGCAATGGCAGGCTGCCACAAACTTGGCAAGTGGGAACAGGGGAAGACAGGTGGCCATGGGCTCTAGAAGTTGTAGCAGGGGAAGCAGGAAGCCCTGGGCTGGTTATGGGGGAGAAAGGGAAGGCAGGTGGCCAAGGTCTGGACAAGGGGAACAGAGGAATCCAAGTGGCCATGGGTTGCACAAGGGCGAAGAGGGGAAGGCAGGTGGCCCTGCATTAGGAATGGGTCAGCTGATGAATGCAAGTGATCACTGCCTGGACAAATGACAGACGGGAAAGGCAAGTGGCCAGATGGCAGGAAAAGGGCGAACCTGGGAAGGCAGTTGGCTATGGGCTTCAGAAGTGGGAGTAGGGGATGGCAGGTGTAGGCAGGTTACCATGGGCAGATCAATGAGAATCAGGGGAAAGCAGGAGGCACAGTTTGGATGTGGTGTGGGGGGCAGGGGAAATCAGGCGGCCTTCGGTACAACAAGGGGGTGCAGTAGAAACCTGGTGGCTGCAGGTTGTACAAAGGGGAGCAAGGGAAGGCAGATGGTCCTGAGCTGCACAAGGGTGAACAGGAGAATCAGGTGGCCACTGTCTGAATGACGGGGATCAGGGGGGCTGCCACCATGGGCTCGACATTTGGGATAATGGAAGACAAGCAGCTATTGCCTGACAATGGGGAGCAGGTAAATGTATGCAGTACTTCCCTGGACAATGGCATCCAGGGGAAGCAGGTGGCCACTGTCTGCTAAAGGGGTAGGAAGGGGAGACAGGGGTCTAATGGTAGAAAACTGTACATGGGCAGGTTGGTGGCAATGGGTTAGACAATGGTGAGCAGGGGATTTTAGGCTGACCTGAGTTGGACATTTGGGAACAGGGGTAGGCTTGTTGCCAAGGGCTGGTCAAGAAAGTGTCAAGGAGGGGTGGTGGCCATGGACTAGACAAGAGGAGACTTGGAAAACCAGGCAGTCATGGGGTGGACAAGGCAAAGTTGAAAGGCCAGGCAGCCCTGGACTGGAAGGGGGAGTAGGGGAATTTCGACGTCCACAGCCTGGATAAAGGGGAGCAGTGAAGGCATGTTGCCACAGACTGGACAATCAGGAGCTTAGGAAGGCAGGCGGCCACATGTTCGACAGAGAAAGTCAGGTGGACCTGGCCTGGTGTAGGGAAACAGGGGAATTCAAGCGACCACTAGGTGAATAAAGGGAAGCAGGGATAGGCAGGTGCCACTTGTTGGACAACCAGAAGCATGGGAAAGCAGGTGTCCACAACTGGCATGGGGGCAAGAAAGTCTGTCATCCATGGTCTAGGACAATTGGAAGCATGCAATGGCAAACCACCATGCACTTGACAAGGGAAAACAGGTGAAGGCAGGTGTCCACCGGCTCTAGAATTGGGAGCAGGGGAAACAGGCAGTATTGGGCTGGACAGGGGGAGTAAGGGAAAGAAGGCAGCCAAAAGCTGGACAAGGGGAACTGTGGAAACCAGGTGGCCATGGGCTGCACAAGGGAGGGTAGGGGTGGCAGTCGGCCCGTTGCTAGATGAGGTCCAAGCAGGGGGATGCTGCTGGTCATGGGCTGGACTAGTGTGAGCAGGAATGCCAGGAGCCATGGGCCAGAGAAGGGAGGGCAGGTGAAGGCAGGCAGCCACGGGAAGTAGAACAGGGAGTAAGGGAAGGCAGGCAGCCACGGGGTGGACAAGGGGAAGGAGGGCAATGAAGGTGGCTAAGTTCTGGTCAAGTGGTAGAAGGGATAGGCACATGACCATGGGTTCTAAAAGGCAGAGCATGAGAAGACAGCCATTCACAGACTGGGCTAGGGAGAGCAAGGGAAGGCAGGCAGCCCTGGTCTATACAATGGTGAGCCAGGGAAAGCAAAGGACCACTGGCTGGACAAGTGTGAATAGGGAAATGCAAGGGGTGAAAGGACAGGGCAAGGTGGAACAGGGGAAGCAGTGGGCCACAGGCTTGACAAGAGGGAGCAGGGCTGGACAATGGGGAGGAAGGGAAGACACTTGGCCACAGACTAGACATGGGGAACAAAGCTGGGGAACATAGGAAACCCTGGGATGGTCTAGGGGGAGCAGGGGAAGGCAGGAAGTCATGGGTTCAACAAGGGGGAGCAGGGGAAGGCAGGCTGCTACAGTGTGAACAAAGGGAAATACGATAGGCAGGTGGCCAAAGGTGGACTCGTGGGAATAGGGGAATGCAGGAGATCAAGGGCCGGACAAGTGGGAGCAGGGGAAGCCAGGTGGCCACAAAGGGCCAAGTGGGAACAAAGGAAGGCCAGCATCCACAGCTTGACAAGGGGGAACACAGGATGGCAGGCAGCCCTTGACTGGACCAATGGAAGCAGTGGAAGGCTGGCAACCCTGGGCAGGACAAGGGGGTTCAAGGGAAGGCTGGCAGCAGTGGGGTGGGTAAGGGCAAGCAAGGGCAGTGAGGCTGACCTGAGTTGAACATATGGGAACAGGAGTAGGCTGGCAGCCAAGGGATCATCAAGGAGGAGCAAAGGAAGGGTGGCGGCCACAAACTGGACAAGAGGGGACAGGCAAAGGCATCTGGCCATTGCTGGCCAAGCAAAGACAAGCAACTCTGAGCAAGGCAAGTGTGATCCGGAGAAGGCAGCCGGCAGCGGGCTAGACAAGGGGTAGAGTGGAAAGGCAGGTGGCGACGGGCTAGACAAGCAGGAGCAAATGAATGCAGGTGGATCAGGTTGGACATAGGGGAGCAGGGCATTGCAGGTGGCCCTGGTTGGACAAGGGGGACAGGGGAAGGCAGGTAGCCATTGGCTGAACAATGGGGAGCAAGGGAAGGCAGGCTGCCATGGGAAAGACAAGAGGTAGAAGGGGAATGTATGAGGCAATGGGCTAGACAAAGGGTCAGGGGAAAGCAGTCAACTCTAGGCTGGAAAAGGGTGAGAAACTGAAGGCATTCAGGATTGAGCTGGAAAAGGGGGAGCAGGGAAAGACAGGTGGCCATGGGATGGATAAGGGGAAGCAGGGGAATACAAGCATCCAGCAAATGGACAAGAGGAAGGAAGAGAATGCAGGCAGCCATGGTCTTCACAATGAGGAGAAGGGGAAGGCCTGCAGAAATGAGCTGGACATACATTATCATTCAGCTCCAGCTTCAGATGTATAGTTCAGTGACCAGGCAAAGCCCTGGCTTTTCCTGTGAGTCTCCATGACACTGAGACAGGTGGGCTACCATGGATGCACCTTTTCTCCCTACCCTTCCTGAACACCTTGTCTAAATTGCAACTACAGTATAAAATGAAATGAGTAACTTTAGTGTCCTTGAACATTTAGACTACATTGTAAGTTGCTGGAGTTGATGTCAGCCCTACACTGTCACTGTACTTTAGGTAGCAACAGGATGTATAGGCATGTCTACTGGTAGAGGTAGTATGAGGGGTCCTGATCATATTCCCTGGCTCTTTGTGTGCTCGAGGGATAGGATGACATGGAGAGACTGTGCTTAGTGCTGGTGTAGGACTATAAGGCATTTATTCATCAAGGAAAATACACTGCAAGTCATGGAGGTTACCAATCCCAAAATGGAGAATGGCCTCATGTCAAGTTATGGGAAGGCTTTGACTTCCGTGGGCAGAGCCCCCTCCCCTTCTCCCTTGCCTTTATCTCTCCATCTCCCGCTGAGGTGCTGCATCCTCCCTTTCGGTGCTGTAGGAGGCCTCTGTGCATTTTCTTGTTATGATCTGTTTGAAATCTCCCTAGAGTGCTCCAGATTAGTGAGATGTGTGCTCCTCTGAGGGGCAGGATGCCCTCCTTCCTTCCCTGGCTTTTCCCAACACATCCCTTGATCAGTGGGAGAGGGAGGGAGAGGGGCAGAGGGAGGGCATGTATGTGTGAGCTTAAATAGGTGGGGCACGGGTGTCCTGAACTGGGGGCAGCTGTAAGAGTTCTTGACCCAAGCAGGAGCTGCAGCAAGGCATTTTCTGACTGGGGCTGGATCTCTCCTTCTGCTCATTTGCATCTACCTACCCACCACCATATCAGTAGGAGACCAGCTGGGTTTTTGTCTGTGAGCTGGGTATTTTGGGGTGATGTGTGTGGGTGTGAGAAGGGAGGGTCATCTGTTCATTTGTTTGCATTCTGGATAAAGTGAGAGATCTCTTGAAGCCAAGGCACTCCATGTGAGGCCTGGAAAAAGAGAAGGTCATTGGTCAGCCTGTGGACCATAAGCTCAGGAGACAGAGTCATGCATCTTAACTCATACTTGGGCTTTGAAGAACCAGGCAGGGAGAGAAGTTTTGTTCAGGTCATCCCTGTGATCTGCCCCTCAGCAGTGATGACAGAAACTTCCTAAAGGAACCAAGTCACAGGAGCCAGCCCACCCAGCAGCCCCCAGGGAGGTGGCTGGCTACCAGGGTCAGGCAGCCCATGCACAACCAGGCCCCTCCATCACCTCCATGCCCACAGTGCCCCCACCCTCTCCTCAGTCAGAGCAGTATACAGGAAGGTGGTCTCAGAGCAAGTCTCCTGTCATCCATGAATGTCTCACCACTTCAACCGTTCAGCCTGGGATGCTGACTGGGCCATATACCGGCCCCATTTCCCAGCGGACCAGGATCCCAGTTCGCCTTTTAGAATGAAATTCCTAGTCTTCAGATCGCAAATCGGTCAGGTCCTGCTGGGCATGGAGGGGCTTGATGGGGTGGGAGGTGGAGTGTGAAGAGGAGGGAAGTCGGGGGTGTGGGGGTGTGGGGGGTGTGGAAGAGAGGAGGAGGTTGGGCCTGGGATGGGAGGAGAGGCCAGATGGATGGTTCATTCAACGGCTTCATTCAGATACAGAAAGCTCTCCTATCAGGTCCAGTCAGTGCCTTGAACCTGGCCTGGGGCTTCTTTCTCCCCATAAGGGCTTAGTTCAAACCTCCCCCACCCTCAGGCTGCTGCTCCCCAACCACCAGGGAGGAAAAACATTGGACAAAACTCGGCCTGTCTGAGACAAAGAAAGAGTATTTTATGATCTAGATGTTCTAGTTTTTCTTTTGGCCAATTAGTTTTCATAGAAATGACTTCGTGGGAAGGATTCCATTCAATTTCCCAGTACATTGGATTTTTAGTATCAATATTATCATGGATTTTATTAAACTCAGGCAAAGTTAATTTGTCTATGATTTTAGTATTACCCCATATTTTCATAGCATTTGCTGTAAACCTGGTGTCACTACAATAGAAATCAGTATGACACAAGAATTCTCTAACCCTTCCCAATAAAAAGTCCTCTTCCCTTATATCATATATTGTGTTTGTTGAGGTGGATACGATAGGCCAGGATTGGATGAATTCAGCATTCCATATAGATTGGGGACATAAGCATTCACTTTTTTGATTTAATATGGCCTATATGTAGATTACATTGGAAGCATTCAAGTGTAATTCATTAAGCTGATTTCTGTAAGTAGTATAACTGGGAACTGTAACTTTAAGGTTAAATAGGGGCCAAAGCTGTAAGAGCATACATGCTGTAAAAACACAAGTACCACCTAAAAATTTCTAGATGATAGGACAATAAGAGTGTCATAAATTTTCTGTGTCTCAGCAGCCATTATAGAAATTATATATATATATATATATATATATATATATATATATATATTAGTTTTTATCTGAATTAATATAATTACTACTGTTAGAAAAGGCCCTAGTCTTCTCTGTCAAAGACAGCAAAGTTTAAACATATATTTCCAATTTTTTGCTATTGTTTAAGTAGTCCCATTAAAAACACACTTTCTCACTATTGTGTAGTAATTTCTCATTTTCAGGTTTACCTAATCTTGTACCTAGGCAGATCTTGCTTTTCTATTCACCAATTGGTTTAGATTGCAATGTCACACTCTTGTTGATAGAGTACTACATTGTGACATCTGCATTAGGGATAAACACTGAGTGGACTGTCACTCAGTGTGCTTGCTAGTGTTATTGGATTATCCCCATATGAATTACTTTATGAGTTGCCATACTTAAGTCAGACTACAGATCTACCCATCTTTGAAACCAAGGACGAATTTCTTTGGAACTATATACTTGGTCTGTCCTCTATTCTGTCTTCCCTTAGGCAACAAGGCTTATTAGCCCAGACTCTGCCTCTCGAATTCCTGGTATGTCCCTACAGACCTGGAGACCATGTACTAATCTAGTCCTGGAAAGAAGATAAGCTGGTACTGGCCTGGGAAGGACCATACCAAGTACTACTCACAACCAAAACTGCAGTCTTCACCACATAAAGAGGTTGTACCCTCTACACTAGAGTCAAAAGCGGCCCTGTACCACCATTAGATACATGGACAGCAATCCCAGGTCCCTACCCTACCAAACTAACCCTAAAACACTCATAGTAATATTTCTCTTGACTTCCTGGCTGGACCTGGGCTTCTTCTAGGTGGGAAGGTACCTGGAATGGAATGGGACAATTCCCTGTTAAGCTAAAAATCAGTGTTTCAATAGGAGATACACCAGGAACTATCAGATTTGATGCCAACTTAGTCATTCTTTGCAGGGACCTAACTTCCCAAGGTCAACTACAAAAAGAAAAAAAATACATATATACCCAGAACCTTGCCCGTCACAAGGGCCTCAATGGGTTGAGAACCCTTGCCCTTCCTGGGTTGATGTATGGTGGCAACCTTTTGAGAGGCGTTGACATGCAGCAATTGGCTTCAAACAAAGGAGTATACTCCTCTTAAAAGAAAGGTCCGATCGATCAGAGGAGCCCCCTCCCCAACCTGCCAGCACCTTCAATGTAACCTCCTGCTATTATAGATAACTCTCAAAAAATGACCCAGCAACCTTCAGTAATAAGGACCTATGGACTAGGTGTGGATGTCTCTGGGCAAGACCTCCTTGGGAGATTCACGGTTTTTTTTTTTGAGGTCAGTGTCACTGGCCCTCATATGTGGGACCCAAACCGGGGCCGCTGGCTTCCCAACCCAGCGCTTAACCACTGCACCACTCGGCCGGCCTGGGAGATTCACTTTAAAGGTAATAAAAAATATACCAGGGCCGGATGAGTGGCGTGGTAGTTAAGCGCTGGCTTAGGAAGCCAGTGGCCCTGGTTCTGGTCCCACATATGAGGGCCAGTGACACTGCCCTCAAAAAAAATTATATATACCAGCCACCCCTAACCCAAGACATTGGAATTCCAAACACAGACCCTATTCTGAGCCCCCTTGGCACCCCTTAATGATCTTTCCAAGGTTACTATTGTAGAAGTTAAAGACTTACATCAAGCCTAAGCTATTGAAACTGGATACAGGGAATCGAATGCCTGGCTGGAATGGATCAAACATTCTGTCTGCACACTAAATAAATGTGATTATTACGCTTGTGCAGCAGGTAGGCTGGAGGCTCAGGTAGTACCCTTTCCCTTAGGATGGACCTCAGAATCCACAGGCTTAGATTGCATGATATCTCTTTTTCATGACACAACGGCTTGGGGCATTCAGTTCTTCAGGACCCTATCACTACTTTTCTCGATGATACAGGGCTCAAGGTAAAGAGCCCTGGAAACTATACGACCCCCATCCCCAGTGACTATTTTCACCCCTTGCCTCTCTAGGTGGGGGAAGAATTTCGTCCCTTTGGGCAACGTATCAGGTTGTACTGAGAGCTCGTCCTTTGATGAGCTAAATAAACAATCTGCCTTGAAAATAGCCCATGGTGATGTCTGGTGGTATTGTAAGGGGGTCAACTTTTTGAGACCTTCCTGGCCAACTGGGGCAGCACCTGTACTTCGGTCTAATTGGCTATCCCATTCATCATGGCATATCATCACCATGAATCTTCTCAGACTGGAGAATCCTGGATCAAGAGGACAGCCTCTACCCTAGGTGGCTCATTTGACCCCCACATTTAATTGACTCTGTCAGAGTCCCAAGAGGGGTCCCTAATGAATTCAAGGCCTGAAATCAAATAGCTGCAGGATTTGAATCTGTATTATTCTGGTGGGAAAACATTAACAAAATATGTAGATTGGATAAACTAGATTTACTATAATCAACAAAGATTCATTAATTACACCAGAGATGCTATCCATGAGGTAGCTGAACAATTAGATGCAACCAGTAAAATGATCTGGGAGAAAAGATTAGCTCTAGACATGGTTTTAGCAGAAAAAGAGGGAGTATGCATTATGATAGGAGGACAGTGTTGTATTTTCATTCCCAATAATACTGCACCTGAGGGCCGGCTGAGTGGCATGGTGGTTAAGAGCTGGCCTGGGATGCCAGCGTCCCCGGTTTGGGTCCCACATATGAGGGCCAGTGACACTGCCCTCAAAATAAAATACTGCACCTAATGGCACTATCACTAAAGCTTTACAGCGATTAACTGCACTGGCTGGGGAGCTAACTGAAAATTCAGGGATTAATGACTCATTTTCAAATTTAATGGAACAATGGTTCAGTAAATGGAAGATAATTATGGCTTCACCTTTAACTTCATTAATAATTGTTTTAGGGGTTATAGGGGTTATTATCCTCATGAAATGCTGTATTCAGAGGACTCATACAGAGATTAATAGAGACTGAATGCACTAAACAAACACCCGCCTCCAATCATAACAACTTATTCATCATGGAGGTGCCTAAGGATGAGAGTGAAATCATGTTAGCTGAGTTTGAAGAAAAGACAATTTAATAAAAACAAAAAGGGGGGAATTATTAGAAAACGCCCTAGTCTTGTCTGTCAAAGACAGCAAAGTTTAAAAATATACTTCCTCTTTCTCACTATTGTTTTAGTTCCAGTTAAAATATACTTTCTCACTATTGTTTAAGTAGTCCCAGTTAAAAATATACTTTCTCACTATTGTGTAGTAATTTCTCATTTTCAAGCCTACCTAATCTTGTAACTAGGCAGATCTTGCTTTTCTATTAGTCAATTGGTTTAGATTGTAAGGTCACGCTCTCGCTAATAGAGTACGACATAGTGACACCTGCATTAGGGTTAAAAACTGAGTGGACTTCCCACTCAGTGTCCTTGCAAGACTGACTTACGGTGGCTCTGCACCCTTCTGCAGAAGTAAAGTTTGCCTTGCTGAGTTACTTTCAACTTCATGTGTCTTTATTTGTGATGCAGCTAAAATCTGTTCCAAACAGTAGCCAGTGCCAGCCGACTGGTTCATTTGGCTATGAGCTCACTTGTGTGAGCTCTGGGCTGGCCAAGTGGCTCAGTTGGCTTGGTGAGCATGCTCTGAGCAACAGTGCCGCTGGTTCGATTCCCACATGGGCTAGTGAATGCTGCACCATAGCTGAGCTGTCGCTGAACTGCCAACAGGTGGCAGGATGGCTCAGCTGGTGTAACAACAAGATTGCCTGTTCAATGATGGGCTACACCTACCCGCAAAAGACTGAATTTGGCACCTTGAGCTGAGCTGCTGCCCAGATGGCTCAGTGGATAGGGCATGTGCTCTTAACAACAAGGCTGCCGGGTTCGACCCACCCTGCAACTAAGATTGAACCTAGCACCATGAGCTTAGACGCCACCAGCTGCCAACAGGAAGCCAGTTGGTGACTGGCACCCTCCACAATGAAGACTGCAGAACAACAACTTGGCTGGTCCCGTTCCCCAGTTCCCCAACACTGTTTCCCTCCCTCAATTCCCCAATAAAATCTTTTAAAAAAAAGAATGTGAGCTCTGAGCAACAGGGTCACTGGTTAGATTACCGGCCTGAGATGAGTTGCTGCTGAGCTGCCAACAGGTGTCAGGATGGCTCAGTTAATACATATATAGTTACTAGTCCATGTTGAGTTACAGGATTAAGCCTAATTGAGTTCTGATATTTATATATCTATAATTCCTTTCTCAATATTCTTTTTTCCATTAACCTATGACTTCACTCATCCTTCTCAGTTTGTCTCCTTTTCTTCATTCAGAAATAATCAACTTACTAGCACAGAATACTTCCTTTAAAATGCTCTCAAAAACGCACACACATTCCTTTTCTTTTTTCTATAATGACATTCTTTCTAAATGTCAAAACCATAAAAATATTATTGATAAGGAAGTTATCTTATATTATATGCCTGTAGCAGTTATTAACAGATGCTATATAAGTACAAGGGTTGAGAAAAATCCTAAAGAACAAGTGTCATTATTACTAAAATTATTAGCAGATAGAAATAGACAATCAAATAGTTATGTTGTGGGCCAACCGAGTAGCCCCTCACTGAAAAACGTTTAAGTTTTCTTTCCTATAGAAATGTTAAGTATAGAAATGATGTCTCCTCCTTAGTTTCTTAGTTCTTTAGCTCCTGGCTTTGAATACTCTTCTAATCAGTTTGTGAATCCTAGCCTAAAGAGTGCCCCTAGTCTGAGTCATAAAAGTCTCTTATCCGCCTGCTTCTTGATGGTTTTGTATGTCAGTTTATGAATCCTAAACAATAGATTGTTCATAGAACAATCTACTTCAGATAACTACTTGAAAGCCTGTGACTTCCTAATGTCCCCCAGGCCAGTAAACCTAATGATTCTTTCCAACCCATCTGGGCCCAGACAATTGATGCCACCTGAGTGACATGTGACACCTGAATGGCCACAGACTCCATAAGACCTAACAGATTTATTAATTAAAATGTATTCTTTTCATCATTCAGAGTCCTTGGGAATACAGATGGTACCCAAACAAGATTGCTTGTCACAACCAAAGAAGCCAACACAGTTTTCCAGGCAGATCTTGAGACCCCTTCCTCTCATATGAGATCAGATAGAGCGAGAGTTCTGTGAATCTCCCAACAGCCAGGGATACCTCTATGCCCATGCCCAGCAGGAAGCAGATACAGAAGAAGAGACCTCCTGTCCCTCAACTCCCCATGGATATTTTATGGGGATCACATATCTCAAAGGGAAAACAAGGCAGGCAGTTAGAGACAGGCATTGGATCTCTGCATTGCTGCACATCCCACAGAACGTGACTGCCCGGGTGACCTATCCTCTCTGCCCAAAAGTTTTTTTCATTTTAATTATCTACCCATGTGGGGAAACAAATGGGTACAAAATCCCTGACTAAATTAGACCGGTCACTCACACCTGCACAGTAAAGACCATAACGACCTTCATTTCACCTGGGCCTCATTATACCATCATTATACCATCATATATATGTCCGGAAGTTCATTAATATCATTATAACAGATTGAATTCTGGGAAGGAACATGCACAGTCTAAAGAAATGGAATAACAGCCTGTTGTCAATTACAGGTGCCAATCAAGTTGTCCCATGCCCAGAGGAGAACAGCCCATTCTAGAGAAAAATGGATAAGAACTCCAAGTCCTGGGAAGTCTGCTCTTTTTTGGGACACCTTCCTCCTTTTGACCCCTTCCATTTTTAAGTGTTTTCAGCCTCACTTTTGAGTGCCGCCTGCTCCAAACTCTGCAATGTAGTTTCTCTTATAATAATGGGCCATTGAGCCAGAATTATCTATTTCTTGGGCCCACTTCTCTTTTAATAAACAACTCTTTCACTACTTTGCTACAGTATCTCATGCAATTCTTTGCTTGAGACACAAAGAACCTGGTTATCGCACTAAGAAGGGCCTACTTTCTGACAACAGTTATTTTAAGTTTAATATCAGTTATGTAGATATATAGGTCTTCTCAATTTCTTGAGTTAGCTGTCTGTCCCTGATGTCAGCCACCTCTCATCCTTGAGGACTCTGTGATATCCACTGACAAGGTTGGAGTTTTTAATTGATGGCTTGTCCAATGGACAACATTTCCTGGTTGTGGGTGGTGGTCTTTGACTCCCAGGAGCACATTTTAGTGAATCAGTTTCTAATTTATTAATTTCTTTAAGATAATTGATAAGTCCTTGATAATAATGTAGAATATCTCCTTTTAGTAAGATTGGTTCATATGTATCTTCACATAATGTGAACAATGACTAATGAGGCAAAAGGAATATCTCAGGTTGAGAAGCATTATGAGGAGAGCTTTTGGCCAAAGGAGATAAAAACAAACACTTTGAAAGTTTTACAGAGTTGAGTTTTAATTGCCATTTGTACATGTTACCAATCCAGAGGCCCAGGAAGATATAATGAAATGTTATAAAATAAGCCATTTATTACAACTATATTATATTATTGGCCCAGTGAAATAAGTCCTTCAGTTACTATGTAATTCACAGGGAATTATCTGAGGATTATTTATTATTTTAAAGAACTTCCCTAACATTAAGGTTGTTGCTCTGCTACAAGACAATGAATATCTACGCCCAGTGAGATATCATACATATCATGACTAATATATATTTGTATCCTCAAGATGGTGGCATTTGGACAAAATAGCCAATTTCCATATCTCATATGGAAATAAAGGAAATGGAAAATGTCCTAGGAACCCATTCAGTGATTTTCCAGGGTTATATTTTGGACAAGAAGAACATCTGCTATATGATTTATGACCTACAGTAGGTTTCTAATAATATTCTTTGTTCTAGGAAACTATATTTCCAAGACCCCAATGTGTGAATTGGGTCACAATGCCCTCTTTTGATGTCATATTTTCTTTCCTTCTGCAGCTGCCCATTAGAACTGTAATGGGGAAATTGCGGTAAGGGGCTATGGGACACAGGAATGGGCTGGTCAGGGCAGTGAGGGCCATGAGAAGGCCTCTGAAACTGGCTCTTTGAACAGGATCTGATGATATGGTGGATGCTGTCAAGTGCCACTCAGATCCCATCAGGACTGGAGGCCAACAGTACTGAGAGAATTGTTGTCCCTAAGGCACAGGGGCCACCTCACTGGCACAGAGAACCTCCCTTATGGTCTCATGCCATCCAGTGCCTGATACTCAGGGGGTGGAAAGATCCAACATACTTCCCAAAACACACAACAGCTCTGAAGTTGATAGCCTCTTGGAACTCCCCCAGGTGGTGGCTCGCAAGGGAGATCACGTGATGGCCCTACTTCTGCCTCTCCTGACTCCTGATTGCTTTCCCACACACGTGTCCTCTGGTTTTGGCCCCAAGGACACACCATCACAAACTGCCTGCATGCTGACCTCCAGCTCAGCGACAGCCTCCAGTCAAGGACTGCCAAGCCATGGCCAGGATGTATCCGGACAGCAGACAACAGAGATAGGTAGCAAATGATGGAAGTGGGGTGAATTCAGCCTGGCAGGAGGCAGTGGCATCCCAGATACAGAGTGCAAAGTATGGAGAGCTAAAGGAATGGAGTCAGAAAGTCCTGCCCAGGATGGGCTGCTAGGCCAATGAGCCACAAGGCAGAACAAGCTAAGAGAGGTGCCAGAGAACTGTGACATTTGGACCAGAGCAGCCCCATGTGTGGTCAGTCAGCAGCAGCACCAGCTGGGAATGGGTTCAACTATAAGTACCCAGGCCTCAGCCCATACCTACTGAATCAGGAACTGGGGGTGTTTATCAAGCCATCCAGGTGATATCAAGTATACTCAGATGGCAATGGAGGATTTCAGGGGAAGGAGAAGGAGAATGGAGAGGGGGAAGCGTGCCGGCAAGTGGCGTGGTTGTTAAGCGCTGGCTTGGGAAGCTAGCAGCCCCAGTTCTGCCCCACATATGAGGTCCAGTGACACTGCTTTCCAAAAAAAAAGGGAGTGGGGAAAGGAGGGGGGAGTTTACAAAACACGTTGCTGTCCGGATATGCTTAAGGAAGAGTCAGCAGTCACAGGCTCCTGTCCAGGGACCCTCTGTATTCGGCCAGCCCCTTCTTCTAACTTGTCCATCCACCTCTGTCTGCGTAGTGTAGGTAAGAGTCCCTAGTCCCACTCTGGTCCCAGTGAACAGTCAAGGGGCACGGGGGGGGGAGCTGCAGCCTACCTTGTGGTTTCCTAGCATTCATTCCTTGCCTGAGTCAATAGCCCCTTTATTAAATCCACCTTAATGTACTTGGATTGTTGGAAACTTCTCTTCCCCATTGGCACTCTAATCATACAACTGCATTGTGTCAAGTCCAAACTTTGCAGAGCAGAGAAGGTTGTCTGTTTATTTGTGGATCCTGGACCTCAAAAAAGGCAATGCCTTTCTGAAGGTCACACAGGCTGTCAACTGTCAACAGGGAGGAGACAATGGCTTTCTGTCTCAAGGCCTCTTGTCCTGTTCAAGGACCTGTGGAGAAGATGGGAATGTAGCACCAAGTGAGGACCCCTCCCCACCACTGCATGCTCCCAGCTAAGTGCTAGGATGCCCACCTACACGATAATAACAGGCTTGATTGACTGAGGCCAAGACACCAAATTGGAAAGACATTGTGGATGACAGCCTCATTCCCCAGAAGACTCCTGAGAGTCTTGCAGAAGGCTGCCTTGTCTAGAGGCAGGAACAAGGCTGCTGTCTACCCCTGCAGTGAGCCAACCATTCCAGGAGACAGACCAGACTTGTGGACAAAGGAGAAGGCCTCCAAAATTCAACTCAACCACATTATCGCTCTCAGCCTCCCAGACATGGGCTTGAACTTGGTAACTACGGGGGCCAACAGATTTGAGAGACGTCGAGGTGGTGTGGGGATGGCAGAGGAGCCAATGTGGCATTTTGTCTCCTTCACACCTGTGTGGTTGTCTCCTTCCTATTGCCAATTTACAGCCTGTGTGAACTTAGTTAGGCATTGCCCTTTCTGAGGTTCAGGATCCAAACCGAAACAGACAACCTTCTCTGCTCTGCAGAGTTTGTACTTGACACAATGCAGGTGTAAATTTGGAGTGAAAATGGAGAACAGATGGTTCCAACCAACCAAGTACATAAGGGGGATTTAATAAAGGGGCTATTGACTAAGGCAAGGAAAAGATGTTGGGAGACGGCAAGGAAGGGTGCAGATCCTCCCCTTCCCCATGACTATTAACTGGGGCCAGAGGGGGACTAGGGACTCTTACCTACCCTAAGCTGATAGAGGTGTGTGGAGAAGTTAGAAGAAGGTAAGGAGAGTTCTGGGACGGGAGCCTGTAACTGGTCTCACTTCCTGACGCATATCGGGACAGCACCTGGTTTGATAACTTCCCCTCTCCCTTCCTCACACTCCATTCTCCTTTGCTTTCCCCTAAAATCTTCTACTGCCATCTAAGCATGCTTGATATCACCTGGATGCCTTGATAAACACCCCCAATTTCTTATTCAGTAGGTATCAGCTGAGGCATGAGTATTTAGAGTTCAACCCATTCCCAGCTGGTGCTGCTGCTGACTGACCACACTTGGGGCTGCTCTGGTCCAACTGGCACAGTTCTCTGGCACATCACTTAGATTTTTCTGTCTTGTAGCTCATTGGACTAGCTGCCCATTCCGGGCAGGACTTTCTGTCTCCATTCCTTTAGCTCTCCATACTTTGCACTCTGTATCTGGGAGGCCACTGCCTCCTGTCAGGCTCAGTTCACCCCACTTGCATCCTTTACTACCTATCTCTGTTCTCTGCTGTCCACATACATCCTGGCCATGGATTGGAAGTCCTTGACTGGAGGCTGACGTTGAGTTCGAGGTCAGCATGCTGGCAGTTTGTGATGGTGTGTGCTTGGGGCCAAAACCAGAGGACATGTATGTGGGAAAGCAATCAGGAGTGAGGAGAGGCAGAAGTTGGGCGATGATGTGATCTTCCTTGTCAGCCAGCACCCTGGGGATTTCCAAGAGGATACCAACTTCAGGGCTGTTCTGCATTTTTTCAAGTATGTTGAATCCTTATACCCATGATTACCAGTCACTGGACGGTGTGAGACCATGCGGGAGGTTCTGTGTACTGCTTTGGTGGTCCCCATGCCTAAGGAACAGCAAATCTCTCAGCATTGGTGGCCTACAGTCCTGATGGGATCTGAGTGAAACGTGACAGCATCCACCATATCATCGAACGTGTGCAAAGAAACAGGGAGAGTTCAGAGGCCTTCTCGTGGCCCACATTGCCCTGTCGAGCCAACTCTGTCCCATAGCCCTGTACCCAAAATCCCCCCTTTACAATTTTAATGTGCAGCTGCTGCAGAAGAAAAGGAGATATGATGACAGAAAAGAGAAGTTTGACCCAAAGTGTTCTAACATATTGGGGTCTTGGAAAGATAGTTTCAGGGTAACTACAAACCTACAGGAGCTCATAAGGTATATACAACGTATACTTGGTGTCCAAACGATAGCCCTGCAAAATCACTCCATGGGTTTGGAGGACATTTCCGATTTCCTTTCGATCCATGTGAGGAATGATAATTGACTTGTATCCACAAGCCACCATCTGAAGTATACCTTGCCCTTTGTTAAGCTAATACATGTTTTGCATATGGAATCCTCTCAGGGCAGTCCTGAGAGGTGAATGTCGGTGTCATCCCCATTTCACCGATGTGGAAACTGAGGTCCATAGCCCAAAATTTGCCCTTTACAGTTCCAATGTGCAGCTGTAGAAGAAAAGAAAATATGACGACAGGAATGGGAACATTGACCCAAACAGTTCTAACACATTATGGGTCTTGGTAAGATAGTGTCAGGGTAACTAGAAACCCACAGGAGCTCAACGGGTATACAGCAGGTGTACTTGGTGTCCAAACGATTGCCCTGTAAAATCACTCCATGGGTTTGGAGGACATTTCCCATTTCCTTTCGATCCATGTGAGGTATGGTAATTGGCTTGTATCCACATGCCACCATCTCAAGAATACCTTGCCCCTTTGTTCAGCTCATACCTGTTTTGCCTATGGAATCCTCACAGGGCAGTCTTGAGAGGTGAATGTGGGTGTCATCCCCATTTCACCGATGAGGAAACTGAGGCCCGACGTCCTGCAGTTCATGGCAGACCTGGAGTTGGACATGGGCCTCATGTCTCTCAAACTCATGTTGTTTCGGCAGTTCACTCGTGCCTTGCTCTCTGTGCTGCCCACGATGTGCTGGGTCTCGTTTGAGGGCCTCAGCCTAGGATTTCCATAATCAGCAGACCGCCCTGAATACTGGGCTACGTTCATTCCCTCTGGGGGCTTCGGGGACGTGAACACAGCACAGTGTTGGCGGACTGAGAGGATTATTGGGTTGATTTGGCACCTGGTAGGGTTCGAGGTGTGCAGCAGTAGGGTACCTGGTTGCGGGTATGTTGCAGGAATGAGGAGGGGAGTAGACAGGGCAGGCCTGGGAGCCCCAGGAGCCCTCTTGCAGGCTTTGCAGATTAGCCTGGATTTCCCTGCTGAACTCCCTCCCGATTGTACCGTCTTTACATATTTGCAGATAGAGCTGAAGGGATGGCAGGAGGGTGGGGCTCGTTTCCGAAGGGTTCCAGGGTAGGTGTGGAGGTTGGGTGGTCAGGTGTTCACAGGTCTGATGTGGAGGCGTGGGGTCAGGTCTGACCAGACCCAGAGGTCAGGGAGGCGTTGACTTGCGGTTGGGTGGGAAGCTTTGGTTGCTCAATAGAGCTCAAGGGCCCCTTAGTGATTGCCTCCTCACCTAACTGTTGCTCATGAACATCAGTTGTGGGCCAGGCAGTCAACTGACATGTCCCTCTGGGCTCAAGAATCACTACTGTTTGTAAACTTGCTACTAGGTGCCAGGAACTGTCTTCACAATCTCATTCAAGCCTCATGTTACCTCTGTGGGCTGTGGGGCTGTGAGCATCCACCCCATTTTGGAGATGGGGAAACTGATCCAGCATCATGTGGATAGTGAGCAACCAAGGATTTGACCCCGGTTCTGGGATTCCACATTCTAGGTGCATAGCCCCTCTCAGCTGCATCCTGACATCCTGTCCCTAGAGCTAATCAGCTGGTCCCAAAGGAAGTAAGCTCCAGATGATTGGAGATTTGTGAGCAGCTTTTGGAGGACTCCTGGGAATGGATGCTGAAAAGGGATAAAGGTTTCCTGTCCATGGTGACCTTTTGGGTCCCCGTACCCCTGCAAGGCCCCCACGGGATGTGGTTGGCAGAGACACATGCGCAGGGCTGGAGATGAGTGTTTTACATCAGGCCGGCAGATCGATCTGGATTCAGGTCCAGGCTGTGCCTCTTCCTGGCTCTGTGTCTTTCAGGCACACGGCATAAAATCGGAGCCTCAGTTTATCCATCTTTGGAATGGCGATGATCAGGCTCTTGTGATGATTAAATCAAGTATTATATCAAAAGCATCTGGTACATACTGGGTGCCCAGTAAACTTTCTCTCCCTTGAAGCTGGTGAACAGCACGAGCATGTGATTCAAAATGGCCTGCAGCTTCTGCTGGGAGACCGTCTTTGGTAGCACAGTGGCCCTGGGTCTGAATCCTGCCTCCTCTTGCATGACCATGCATGAGTCATCCAATTTCTCCAGCCCTCAGTTTCCCCATCTGGAAACTGGGAATATTTTGGGAACCTACCCCATGAACTTCTGCTTGTGCACAGTGCCTAGAACATAGTGAGCGCTCTAAAAAGATCAGCAGTTGCTTTGAGCATCGTAAAACTCCTCCTATGTGCTCGCCTGGCCTGCCCTTCCACAAATAACACATTTAACCCCCATCAAAGCCCTGCAAGGTGATAGTTTCCACTTTCCTGGAGAGGAAACGGAGGCAGCGGCAGGTGTGCAACGTGGCGGAACTCACACAGGATGTGAGCGGCCGAGCTGGGATGTAAATGCAGGTTGTGTGTCTACAAATTGCACCAGACTCAGCCAGGCACTGCCTCTGTTACCCAATGGGACATGTTTCCTGGGCCACAGCTTAGAAATCCACACAGGTGTCAAGGAGACAGAATGCCACATTGTCTCTCCTGCCATCCCCACACCACCTCGACGTCTCTCAAATCTGTTGGCCCCTGAAGTGGACCAAGTTCAAGCCCATATCTGGGAGGCTGAGAGCGTTAATGTGGTTGAGTTGAATTTTGGAGGCCTTCTTCAGCTGCCTCGCCCTCTCCTGTGTCCACCAGTCTGGTCTGTCTCCTGGGATGGTTGGCCCCTGGGAGGGGTAGACAGCAGCCTTGTTCCTGCCTGTAGAGAAGGCAGCCTTCTGCAAGAGTCTCAGGGGTCTTCTGGGGAACGAGGCTGTCATCCCCCATGTCTTTCGAATTTGGTGTCCAGGACTCAGGCATTCAAGTCTGTTACTAACGTCTAGGGAGGCACCTGAGGACTCAGCTGGAAGCAGGCAGAGGTGGGGAGAGGTCCTCACTTGGTGCTACATTCCCACCTTCAACACAGGTCCGTGAACAGGACAAGAGGCCTGGAGCCAGAAAGGCATTGACTCCTCCCTATTGCCAATTGACAGCCTGTGTGACCTTGAGTTAGCCTTTGCCTTTTCTGAGGGTCAGGGTCCACAACGAAACAGCCAACCTTTTCTGCACCGCAGAGTTTGGACTTGACACAATGCAGGTGTACAATTAGAGTGCCAACGGGGAAGAGATGGTTCCAACCAACCAAGTACATTAAGGTGGATTTAATAAGGGGGCTATTGACTAAGGCAAGGGTCGGATGCTGGGAGACCACAAGGAAGCGTGCAGCTCCTCCCCTTCCCCAAGACTATTAAGGGGTCAGAGGGGCACTAGGCATTCTTTCCTACCCTAGGCTGACAGAGAGGTGTGGAGAAATTAGAAGAAGGGGCTGGCCAAGTACGGAGGGTCCCTGGATGGGAGCCTGTGACTGCTGTCTCTTCCTGAAGTATATCGAGACAAGAACTTGTTTGATAACCTCCCCCCTCCCTTCACCACTCTCCATTCTCTTTTTCCTTCCCCGGAAATCCTCTATTGCCATCTGAGCGTGCATCATATCACCTGGATGGCTTTTTAAATACCCCAGTTTCTGATTCAGTAGGTGTCGGCTGGGGCCTGAGTATTCAGAGTTGAACCCATTCGCAGCTGGTACTGCTGCTGAATGACCACACATGGGGCTGCTCAGGTCGAACACTCACAGTTCTTTGGCACCTCTCTTAACTTTATCTGCCTTGTGGCTCTTTGGTCTAGCAGCCCCTCCCGGGCAGGACTTTCTTACTCCATTGCTTTAGCTCTCCATATTTTGCACTCTGTATCTGGGAGGCCACTGCCTCCTGCGAGGCTGATTTCACCCCACTTGCATCCTTTGCTATCTATCTCTGTTCTCTGCTGTCCAGATACATCCAAGGGCTTGGCAGTCCTTGACTGGAGGCTGAAGCTGAGTTGGAGGTCAGTATGCAGGCAATTTTTGAAGGTTGTGTTCTTTGGGCCAAAACCAGAGGACATGTGTGTGGGAAAGCAATCAGGAGTGAGGAGAGGCAGAAGTTGGGCCATGATATGATCTCCCTTGTCAGGTAGCACCCTGGGGAGTTCCAGGAGGTTATCAGTTTCAGAGGTGTTCTGGGTTTTGGTAAGTATGTTGGGTCTTTACAGCCCCTGAGTATCTGTCACTGGACTGCGTGAGAAAATGTGGGAGGTTCCCTGTACCACCGAGGTGGCTCCTGTGCCTAAGCAATTCTCTCAGCCCAGGTGGCCTCCAGTCCTGATGGGATGTGAGTGGCACGAAACAGCATCCACCATATCATCACAACCCGTCCGAAGAACCAGGGAGGGGTCAGAGTCCGTCTCATGGCCCCCACTGCCCTGTCCAGCCCATCACTGTGTCCCATAGCCCCATACCCAAAATTTGCCCTTTACAGTTCTAATGTGTAGCTGCAGAAGAATAGAAAATATGACGACAGGAATGGGAACATTGACCCAAACAGTTCTAACACATTTGGTTCTTGGTAAGATAGTGTCAGGGTAACTAGAAACCCACAGGAGCTCATCGGGTATACAGCAGGTGTACTTGGTGTCCAAACGATTGCCCTGTAAAATCACTCCATGGGTTTGGAGGACATTTCCCATTTCCTTTCGATCCATGTGAAGTATCGTAATTGGCTTGTATCCACATGCCTCCATCTCAAGTATACCTTGCCCCTTTGTTCAGCTCATACCTGTTTTGCCTATGGAATCCTCACAGGGCAGTCTTGAGAGGTGAATGTGGGTGTCATCCCCATTTCACCGATGAGGAAACTGAGGCCTGACGTCCTGCAGTTCATGGCAGACCTGGAGTTGGACATGGGCCTCATGTCTCTCAAACTCATGTTGTTTTGGCAGTTCACAAGTGCCTCGCTTTCTGTGCTGCCCACGATGTGCTGGGTTTCGTTTGAGGGCCTCGGCCTAGGGTTTCCATAATCAGCAGACCACCCCGAACACTGGCCTACGTTTATTCCCTCTGGGGGTTTAGGGGGCGTGAACACAGCACAGTGTTAGGGGACTGAGAGGATTATCGAGTTGATTTGGCACCTTGTAGGGTTTGAGGGGTGCAGAATTAGGGTTCCTAGTTGCGGGTAGGTTGAAGGGATGAGGAGGGGAGTATACAGGGCACACCTGGAACCCCCGGAGCCCTCTTTTAGAGTTTTCGTGTTAGCCTGGATTTTCCTGCTGACCACCCTGCTGACAATTCCTCCTCATTCTATGGTCTTTACATATTTAAAGACAGAGATGAACAGATTGTAGGAGGGTGGGGTCGGTTTCCGAAGGGTTGAAGGGTAGGTCTTGAGTTGCGGTGGACAGTTGTTCAGAGGTCTGATGTAGAGGTGTGGGTTCAGGCCAAACCAGACCCAGCGGTCAGGGAGGCTCTGACTTGCAGTTCGGTGGGAATCTTTGGTTGACCAATAGAGCTGATGGGCTCCTTAGTTGCCTTGCCTTTCTGCAGTAAGTTGAATATTTCTATAACTTTTGACTATAGATGCATACCAGAGAACTGAAAACACGTATTTAGAAAGAGAACTCAAAAGCTCACCGCAATACTATGTCTAATAGCCAAAAGGGAGGCCAAATTCCCATTAACTGATAAATGCATGAAAACATGTTGTGTATTCACCAAATGAAACAATATTCAGTCATAACAATGAAGTACTCATACTGGCTAAAACATTGATGAATCTTCAAAACAATGCAGTGAAAGAAGCTGGCCACAAATGGCCACAAATTATGTGACTCGGATTGCACGACACATCCAATATATAGGAAAATCCATATGGACAAAGAGCAGGTGAGTGTTTTCCAAGCCTCGTGTGATTGGAGAATGGAAGTGATAGCTTGATCGTATAGGGTTTCCTTTGGAGGTTTTGCAGTCAGAGCGTATTTGACAGACAAGATTGATGATTACAAACTGTTATGAGTAAGCTAAGGGTATCTGCATTCCACGTTGCATTTGATCACATGGCGCAATGGGTTCTGTGTATTTAACAAAAACAATGTTAGAATTGTTCTTCGTAGAACCTCTGAGATAGAAAAGAAGTCCACTAAATTCTGAAAGCACTCCCTCTGAGACCCTTTTGACTGCATTGTATCGCTTCTTCATTTGAAAGTCATTATCCACTGCACCTTAAGTTTTAGCCATATATAAAAGGGTTCATCTCTGAGAGACATATCGTGGTGGCTTTTGTCTAATGGAGTGTTCTGTAGATTAATAAGGAAACATAAAGACTGTAAAGAATTCTTAACAGATTTCATTCATTCTGAATTGAGTGGGACAGAAACATTCTAAACTGGAAAGCGGTTTCTTTTTTTTTTAATTTTATTTTATTTTTAATTAGTTTCAGGTGTACAACACAGTGCAATAGTTATACATTTTACCCCTCAAAGGGACAACCACCCACCCCCAATACACCACCCCACTCCCCCCCATATCATATATATCTATTACTCTTCCTCTGACTCTCTTCCACAGTATAATCCACATCCCATGACTATCTATATATATTCAATTACAGTAGGTATACCACCCCCACTTTAGTAATACAGTGCAGTGATCAAACCTCTACTCCATCCATGAAATGGTCTCCCTAACAAGACCTATGATCATCTGACATTCCACAGAATATTTACAACATTATTAATTATATTCCCCAAACTGTTTTTCCTATCCCAGTAGCAATATTGTAGTTGCCTATTTTTGCTGTCTAATCCCTTCCCCTTCTCCCTCATCCCAATTCCTCTCCAAATTAGCAACCCTGATATTTCCTCTATATCTATGAGACAGTTTCTGTTTACTTTTCTCATTCATACAGTTTTTCAGATTCCACATATGAGTGAGATCATATGGTATTTGTCCTTCTCTGACTGACTTATTTCACTCAACATTATAGTCTCTAGGTCCATCCATATCATTGCAAATGGCACGATTTCATTCTTCTTTATAGCGGAGTAATGCTCCATTGTATAAATATACCACAGTTTCTTAATCCAGTCATCTACTGACGGGCATTTTGGTTGTTTCCAAATCTTAGCTATTGTAAATTGTGCTGCTATGAACATCGGGGTGCATAACTTTTTTTGAATAAGTGTCTTGGTTTTTTTCAGGATAAATACCTAGGAGTAGAATTGCTGGGTCAAACGGTAGCTCTATTTCCAGTTCTTTGAGATACCTCCATACTGACTTCCATAGTGGCTGCACCAATCTTGGAAAGCGGTTTCTTGACCCAATCTTCTTTGGGTCTACACAGGTGCAAGGTGGAAGATTTCATGTGGAAAGAGTGGTTGGTGAGAGGGCAGAGGCAAGAACTGCAGTCTTTCCAGGAAGCATGAGTGGGTGACACTGAAGGACCTGTAGTCTGAACCAGGCTGGAACTCAGATTGCAATGGGCCTGCTGTGCTTCTCTCACTCTCTCCCCTTTAGAGTTTAGCGTTGCCTCCCATGGTCTGATCAGTTTCTTCTTTTGCATTGTGGGCATGTGGGTTGTGTTTCTTTCATTCTCAGATCGTCACATTTGAAGAAGTACCCCCAGTTTTCACTCTTTTCATGCCATATTTGAATTTTTGACTCCAGAATATATTGTGCTTTGAAAATCTAGGAGACGTCCCCCAATAGCTGGTGGTAGTGAATGCCTTCCCCTTTGCCACGGGCATTCGGCTCTGAGCAGTAGATTGAGTAGACCCACACAATGAACTCTGCAGGATTCTGAGCCAAGGCTTTTCAAAAGTGGCACTTCACTTTTCTCACCAATGGGGCCATGTGGAAAGCGTGACCTATTTTAAAGTCAGTCCACCTCTCCGAAAACACCGTGCTGGAAGGACATTCATAGATTTTTGTGCATGCAAGTCCCCGGTGAACTCACCCTGCTCACCCGATCTGTCAGATGTCCAGACATATGAGTAACCTGCAGCTGAGTCCTCAAAATCCCCATGATCCCACTCACTACCTGTGGGTTAACTGACCAGAGTCCTGATGCTCACCTTTTTGTGGTAAATAAGTGGGTATTTTTCTACATCAGTAACAAATATCTCAAGCCTCTTTCTGCTTGATTTCTGGCGCTCGCTTTCAGTCCTCCTCCCTCTTGGGCACACCACCCCTTGGACACAGCAGATCTGCCAGACAACGCTTTGTGATGCATCTTCAGGCGACAATGAACATGAGACCTAGGCGACTCATGTTCCTTGGACACTAGTGTGTGTCTTCAGAGTGAGGCTTGTTGTTCCACAGAGCAGGGAGTGTGCTCAGATGGAGGCCACAGCTGGGAGGGAAAGGCTCTCGTTTGACATGTCTCTGGGGCAGGAAGTGGGGCTAGGCATGTCTTTTTTCGGCCAACTGCATTTCTGACTGACGATGTCACAGATGACCCATTTTGATGCAGGGGGAGCCTCAGCTGCGATTGGCTAGGTGGGTCCCAGATGGACATTACAGCCTCAGTTCCCAGAAGACACCAGGTGGTGCGTCTCTGCGCTGTGTGGGTTCTGTGGTTCTTCTCAGTCTGGGCCTTCTATTTATTTATTTATTTATTTATTTATTTATTTATTTATTATTTATTTATTTATTTTTATTTTTAATTAGCTTCAAGTGTACAACAAATTGCAATAGTTATACTTTTTACCCTCAAAGTGACAACACCCTTCCCCCAATTCTCCCCTCCACTCCTCCCCACCATATCATGCTATCTATTACAATTCCTTTGACTCCCTTCCACCGTATAATCCACATACCGTGGCTATCTGTATATTCAATTACAGTTGGCATAAAATATTATACAACATCATTTTCAGGTATATAGTGCAGTGATCAAGCCTCTACTCCATCCATGAAGTAGTCTCCCCAACAAAACATGTGACTATCTGACACCCCACAAAATTTGAACAACATTATTATATTCCCCGAACTGTCTTTCATATCCCTGTGACAATAGTGTAGTTGCCTATTTATGCTAATTCCTTCCCCTTCTCCCTCATCCCCACCCCCTCCCAACTAGCAACATTGTTTTTCCCCTATATCTATGAGACTGTTTCTGTTTCTTTTGTTCATTCATTCAGTTTTTCAAATTCCACATAAAAGTGAGATCATATGGTATTTGTCTTTCTCTGATTGACTTATTTCACTTAACATAATAGTCTCTAGTTCCATCCATATCATTGCAAATGGTACGATTTCATTCTTCTTCACAGCGGAGCAACACTCCACTGTACAAACTCACCACAGTCTCTCAATCCAGTCATCCACCAATGGGCACCTTGGCCGCCCCCAAGTCCCGGCCACTGCAAATAGCACTGCAACAAACACAGGGGCGCACATATTCCTTCGAATTAGCGTCCTGGACTCCTCTGGGCAGACACCCAAGAACGGAACCGCTGGGTAACATGGCAGCTCCACTTCCAGTTTCCTGAGATACCTCCATACCGGCCTCCACAATGGCTGCACCAATTTGCAATCCCACCAACAGTGCACAAGGGCCCCCCGTCTCCACACCCTCACCAGCACTCACTGTCTGCTGATTTGTTGATGACAGACACTCTGACCGGAGTGAAGTGGCACCCAACCATGGCCTTTACTTGCATTTCTCTGATAAACAGTGAGTATGAACACCCCTTCATATGCCTGCTGGCCATCTGCACATCCTCCCCAGAAGAATGCCTCCCCATATCCTCTGCCCATCTTCCAACTGGGCTGCCTGCTTCCTTGGCACCAAGTTGCATGAGTGTTTTATAAATTTTGGATATCAACTCCTTATCAGATATATTGTTGGCAAATATCTTCTCTCATTCAGTAGACTGCCTTTTTGTTTTATTGATGATTTCCTTTGCTGTGAAAAAGCTTTTAAGTTTGATGTGATCCCATATGTTCATTTTTTCTTTTATTTCCCTTGCCCGAGGGGATATATCAGTAAAAATATTACTCAGGATAATGTCTGAAAACTTACTCCTTATGTTTTCTTCTAGGAGTTTTAAATTTTCAGGTCTTACCTTCAAATCTTTAATCCATTTTGAGTTTGTTCTAGTATATGGTGCAAGTAGGTGGTCTATTTTCATTTTTTTTGCATGTGTCAGTCCAATTTTCCCAGCACCATTTATTAAATAGACTACCTTTACTCCAGTGTAACTTCTTGCTTCCATTGTCATAGATTAAATGACCGTATATAGATGGGTTTATTCCTGGGCTCTCTATTTTATTCCATTGGTTTAAGTGTCTGTTTTTATGCCAGTACCATACTGTTTTGATTACTGTAGCCTTGTAGTGTGTTTTGATGTCAGGTAGTGTGATGCCTCCCACTTTGTTCTTATTTCTCAACATTGCCATAGCTATTCGGGGTCTTTTGAAGCTCCATATAAATTTTAGGATTCTATGTTCTATTTCTGAGAAAAATGTCCTTGGTTGTTTGATTGGAATTGCATTGAATCTATATATTGCTTTAGGTAGTATTGATATTTTAACTATATTAATTCTTCCTATCCATGAGCATGGTATGTATTTCCATTTATTTGTATCTTCTTTGATTTCTCTCTTCAGTATCTCATAAGTTTGTGAGTACAGGTCTTTTACTTATTTAGTTAAATTGATTCCTAGACATTTTATTGTTTTTGAAGCAATTGTAAAAGGGATTGATTTCCTGATTTCTTCTTCTGATAGTTTATTATTGGTGTATAGAAATGCCACTGATTTCTGAATATTAATTTTATATCCTGCTACCTTACCAAATGCGTGTATCAGTTGTACCAGTTTTTTGGTGGAGTCTTTGGGATTCTCTACATATGGTATCATATCATCTGCATATAATGACAATTTTACTTCCTCTTTTCCAATTTGGATGCCTTTTAGTTCATTTTCTTGTCTGATTGCTGTGGCTAGAACTTCCAGAACTATGTTAAATAGAAGTGGTGAAAACGAGCAGCCTTGTCTTGTTCGTGATCATAAGGGGAAAGCTTTCAGCCTTTCCCCATTGAGTATGATGTTTGCTGTGGGCTTATCATATATAGCCTTTATTATGTTGAGATATGATCCCACTATTCTGACTTTGCTAAGAGTTTTGATGATAAATCGCTGCTGGATTTTGTCAAATGCCTTTTCTGCATCTATTGATATGATCATATGAGTTTTATTTTTTCATTTTGTTAATGTGATGTATTACATTAATTGATTTGCGGATAGTGAACCAGTCTTGCACACCAGGAATGAATCCCACTTGATCGAGGTGTATGATCTTTTTAATGAGATGCTGAATTTGGTTTGCTAGTATTTTGTTGAGAATTTTTTCATCTATGTTCATTAGAGATATTGGTCTGTAGTTTTCCTTTTTTGTAATATCTTTGTCTGACTTAGGAATCAGGGTGATAGTGGCTTCATAGAAATAGTTAGGGAGCCTTCCCTCCTTCTGTATTTTTTTTAATAGTTTTAGGAGAATAGATACTAATTATTTTTGAATATTTTGTAAAATTTACCTGTGTAGCCATCTGGTCCAGGGCTTTTGTTTGTTGGAAGTTTGTTGATTACTGATTCAATTTCTTTGGCAGTAATCAGTCTGTTCAGAGTTTCTGTTTCTTTTTTGGTTCAGACTTGGTAGATTTTATGCTTCTAGAAATATATCCATTTCTTCCAGATTTTCTAATTTGTTAGCATAGAGTTGCTCACAGTATTTTCTTAAAATTGTCTGTATTTCTGTGGTTTCTGTTGTCACTTCTCCTCTTTCATTTCTGATTTTATTAATTTGGGTCCTCTCTCTTTTTCTTGGTTAGTCGTGCTAACGGTTTGTCGATTTTGTTTATCTTTTCAAAAAACCAACTCTTGGTTTCATTGATCTTTTGTATTTTTTTTTGTTCTCTATTTCATTTATTTCTGCTCCGGTCTTTATTATTTCCTTCCTTATGCTCCCTTTAGTCTTGTTTTGCTGTTTTTTTTTTTTTTTAGTTCCCTTAGGTGTAAAGAGAGTCTGTTGATTTGAGATTTTTCTTCCTTCTTAGGTACGCCTGCACTGCTATGAACTTCCCTCTCAGGACTGCTTTAGATGCATCCCAGAGATTTTGGGTCGTGGTGTTTTCATTTTCAATTGTCTCGAGATATCTTTTTTTTTTTTTTTTTTAATTTTATTTTATTTTTAATTAGTTTCAGGTGTACAACACAGTGCAATAGTTATACATTTTACCCCTCAAAGTGACAAACCCCCCACCCCCAATACACCACCCCACACCCCCCCATATCATATATATCTATTACTCTTCCTCTGACTCTCTTCCACAGTATAATCCACATCCCATGACTATCTATATATATTCAATTACAGTAGGTATACCACCTCCACTTTAGTAATACAGAGCAGTGATCAAACCTCTACTCCATCCATGAAATGGTCTCCCTAACAAGACTTATGATCATCTGACATTCCACAGAATATTTACAACATTATTAATTATATTCCCCAAACTGTTTTTCCTATCCCAGTAGCAATATTGTAGTTGCCTATTTTTGCTGTCTAATCCCTTCCCCTTCTCCCTCATTCCCATTCCTCTCCAAATTAGCAACCCTGATTTTTCCTCTATATCTATGAGACAGTTTCTGTTTACTTTGCTCATTCATACAGTTTTTCATATTCCACATATGAGTGAGATCATATGGTATTTGTCCTTCTCTGACTGACTTATTTCACTCAACATTATAGTCTCTAGGTCCATCCATATCATTGCAAATGGCACGATTTCATTCTTCTTTATAGCGGAGTAATACTCCATTGTATAAATATACCACAGTTTCTTAATCCAGTCATCTACTGACGGGCATTTTGGTTGTTTCCAAGTCTTAGCTATTGTAAATTGTGCTGCTATGAACATCGGGGTGCATAACTTTTTTGACATAAGTGTCTTGGTTTTTTCAGGATAAATACCTAGGAGTGGAATTGCTGGGTCAAAAGGTAGCTCTATTTCCAGTTCTTTGAGATACCTCCAAACTGACTTCCATAGTGGCTGCACCAATCTGCAGTCCCACCAACAGTGCAGCAGGGTCCCCTTTTCCCCACAGCCCCACCAGCACTTGTTGTTTGTTGATTTGTTGATGATAGCCATTCTGACTGGAGTGAGGTGGTATCTCATGGTGGTTTTTATTTGCATTTCCCTAATGACCAGTGAGGTTGAACTTTTTTTCATATGCCTGTTGGCCATCTGTATGTCCTCTTTAGAGAAATGTCTCTTCATATCTTCTGCCCATTTTTTAATTGGGTTGTTTGTTTTTTTGGTGTTGAGTTTCATGAGTGTTTTATAAATTTTGGATATTAACCCCTTATCAGATATATCGTTGGCAAATATATTCTCCCATTCAGTAGGCTTCCTTTTTGTTTTATTAATGGTTTCCTTTGTTGTGAAAAAATTTTTAAGTCTGATATAATCCCATATGTTCATTTTTTCTTTTACTTCCCTTGCCCGTAGGGATGTATCAGTAAAAATATTGCTCAGGGTAATGTCTGCAAATGTACTCCCTATATTTTCATTTAGGATTTTTATGGTTTCAGGTCTTACATTTAAGTCTTTAATCCATTTTGAATTTGTTCTTGTATAAGGCGTAAGGAGATGATCCAGTTTCATTTTTTTGCATGTGTCAGTCCAATTTTCCCAGCACCATTTATTGAATAGACTATCTTTACTCCAGTGTAAATTCTTGCTTCCCTTGTCATAGATTAACTGTCCGTAAATGCTTGGATTTATTTCTGGGCTCTCTGTTCTGTTCCACTGATCGATGTGCCTGTTTTTATGCCAATACCAAACTGTCTTGATTACTGTGGCCTTGTAGTAGGTTTTGATGTCTGGTAGCGTGATCCCCCAGACTTTGTTTTTATTCCTCAGAATTGCCGAGGCTATTCTGGGTCTTTTATGATTCCATATAAACTTTAGGATTATATTTTCTATTTCTGTGAAAAATGCCCTTGGTAGTTTGATAGGAATTGCATTGAATCTATATATTGCTTTAGGCAGTATGGACATTTTAACTATATTAATTCTTCCTATCCATGAGCATGGTAGGTGTTTCCATTTATTTGTATCTTCTATGATTTCTTTCTTCAATGTCTTATAATTTTCTGAGTACAGATCTTTCACTTCTTTGGTTAAATTTATTCCTAGGTATTTTATAGTTCTTGACGCAATTGTAAATGGGACAGTTTTCTTAGTTTCGCTTTCCATTAGTTTATTATTGGTATATGCAAATGCCACTGATTTCTGAACATTGATTTTATATCCTGCTACTTTACTGAATTCGTCTATCAGTTCCAATAGTTTTTTGATGGAGTCTTTGGGGTTCTCTATATACAGTATCATGTCATCTGCATATAATGACAATTTTACTTCTTCCTTGCCAATTTGGATGCCTTTTATTTCTTTTTGTTGTCTGATTGCTGTGGCTAGAACTTCCAGCACTATGTTGAATAAAAGAGGAGAAAGTGGACAGCCTTGTCTTGTTCCTGATCTTAAGGGGAATGGTTTTAGCTTTTCCCCATTGAGTACGATGTTAGCTGTAGGTTTATCATATATGGCTTTTATTATGTTGAGATATGATCCCTGTATTCCCACTTTGCTAAGGGTTTTTAACATAAATGGCTGTTGGATTTTGTCAAATGCTTTTTCTGCATCTATTGAAATGACCATGTGATCTTTATCCTTCATTTTGTTGATGTGGTGTATCACATTAATTGATTTACGGATGTTGAACCAGCCTTGCGCACTAGGGATGAATCCCACTTGATCATGATGTATGATCTTCTTAATATATTGCTGAATTCTGTTTGCTAATATTTTATTGAGAATTTTTGCATCTATATTCATCAGGGAGATTGGCCTGTAGTTTTCCTTTTTTGTGATGTCTTTATCTGGTTTTGGAATCAGGGTGATAGAGGCTTCATAAAAAGAGTTTGGGAGCCTTCCCTCCTTCTGGATTTTTTGGAATAGTTTGAGAAGAATAGGTGATAGTTCTTTTTGAATGTTTGATAAAATTCACTTGTGAAGCCGTCTGGTCCAGGGCTTTTGTTTTTTGGGAGCTTGTCAATTACTGATTCAATTTCCTTGGTAGTAATCAGGGTATTTAGATTTTCTGTTTCTTCTTGCGTTAGCTTTGGAAGGTTGTATGCTTCTAGAAAATTATCCATTTCATCCAGATTGTCAAATTTGTTGGCATATAGTTGCTCATAGTAATTTCTTAGAATTTTTTGTATTTCTGTGATGTCTGTAGTCATTTCCCCTCTTTCATTCCTGATTTTGCTAATTTGAGTCCTCTCTCTTTTTTTTTTTGATGAGCCTGGCTAGAGGTTTGTCAATTTTGTTTATCTTCTCAAGAAACCAGCTCTTGGTTTCATTGATCTTTGAATTGTTTTTCTGTTCTCTATATTGTTTATTTCTGCTCTGGTCTTTATTATCTCCTTTCTTGTACTCCCCTTAGGCCTCTTTTGCTGTTCTTTTTCCAGTTCCCTTAGGTGTAAGGATAACCTGTTGATTTGAGATTTTTCTTCCTTCTTTAGGTAGGCTTGCACTGCTATAAACTTCCTCTTAGGACTGCTTTCGCAGCATCCCAGAGATTTTGGGTCGTGGTGTTTTCATTTTCGTTTGTCTCGAGGTATCTTTTGATTTCCTCCTTGATCTCATTTGTGACCCACTCACTATTTAATAACATATTGTTTAGCCTCCATTTATTTGTCAGCTTCCCGGATTTCTTCTTATAATTGATTTCTAGTTTCATAGCATTGTGGTCAGAGAATACAGTTGAAATGATTTCAATCTTCTTAAATTTATTGAGACTTGTTTTGTGGCCTAACATGTGGTCTATCTTAGAAAATGTTCCATGTGCACTTGAAAAGAATGTATATTCTGTAGCTTTGGGATGAAATGCTCTGAAAATGTCTGTTAAATCCAGCTGGTCTAATGTGTCATTTAAGGTCGCTGTTTCCACATTGATTTTCTGTCTGGAGGATCTGTCCATTAGTGACAGCGGGGTGTTGAAGTCCCCTACTATGATAGTGTTACTGTTGATCTCTGTCTTTATGTCTGACAATATCTGTTTTATATATTTAGGGGCTCCTATGTTAGGTGCATAGATGTTTACTAGAGTTATGTCCTCTTGTTGGATCGATCCCTTCATTACTATGAAGTGTCCTTCTTTGTCCTTTGTTATATTCTTCAATTTAAAGTCCATTTTATCTGATATAAGTATCGCTACTCCAGCTTTTTTCTCAGTACCATTTGCATGAAATATTTTACTCCATCCCTTTACTTTCAGCCTGTATGAGTCTTTGGATCTGAGGTGAGTCTCTTGTATACAGCATATACTGGGGTCTTGCTTTCTTATCCATTCAGCCACCCTATGTCTTTTAATGGAGCATTTAATCCATTTACATTTAATGTGATTATTGATAGGTGTGTATTTATTGCCATTTTCTTATTTGTGTTCGTAGTCTTTCATAGGTTGTTTTTCTCTTCTACTTAAAGAAGCCCTTTTAGCATTTCCTGCAAAGCTGGTTTGGTGGTAATGAATTCCCTTAACTTATTTTTTTCTGCAAAGCTCCTTATCTCGCCTTCGATTTTAAATGATAACCTTGCTGGATACAGCAATCTTGGTTGTAGGCCTTTATTTTTCATCACTTTGAAAACCTCCTGCCACTCTCTTCTGGCCTGCAAAGTTTCTGTAGAAAAGTCAGCTGATAATCTTATGGGGGTACCCTTGTAAGTAACTTGCTGCCTTTCCCTTGCTGCTTTAAGGATTCTGTCTTTGTCCTTAACCCTTGCCATTTTCACTATAATGTGTCTTGGAGTGGGCCTGTTTGGAATCATCCTGTTTGGAACTCTCTGCACTTCCTGGGCTTGTATTTCAATGTCCTTTGCCAGGTTAGGGAAGTTTTCAGACATTATTACTTCAAATATATTCTCAATCCCTTGCTCCCTCTCTTCTCCTTCTGGTACTCCAATGACCCTTAGGTTATTGCGTCTGATGTTGTCCCCCAGCTCTCTTAAACTATTTTCCATGTTTTTCATTCTTTTTTCTTTTTGTTGTACCGCATGGGTGATCTCTGCTATTTTGTCTTCTAAGTCACTGATTCGATTTTCTGCTTCATCCAGTCTGCTAGTGATTCCATCAAGTTTGTTATTTAATTCAGTAATTGTGTTCTTAAGTTCTAGCTGGTTGCTTTTCATGATTTCTCTATCCTTCTTTATATTTTCATTAATTTCCTTGAACATTCTAATAATCAGTGTTCTGAACTCTGTCTCCGATAGGTTGGTTACCTCTATTTCCTCTATTTCCACAGATTCAGGAAGTTTCTTCTGTTCTTTTATTTGTGTTATGTTTCTTTGTCTCCCAATTCTGGCTTACTCTTTGTGTTTGCTTCAATATAACAGATAGATCCCCCAGATTTCTCAGTCTTTTCTGGGTAAACTTATATGGTGTGTGTCCTTTATATTTGAATTACTCAGTCTCCCTATTCTCCTGTGCTTGTATCTGAGGTGTTCCTTGTGTCGTGCGTCCTCACTTGTTGAAGTTTTAGTTTTGATTACTTTTGGTTTGTCAGTAGGTGGGATTGACTCCCAGATTGATTAGCTGTGAGGATCAGCAGCGTCTGCAGTTTATGAGCTGCTGTAAGAGGATTGACCCCTCTGATGAAACTTGGACCCTATGGGTCTTAGTACCTGTAGTAACTTCTTTTTGGGTGTGACTCTTGTATGTCAAACCCAGAAATGCTCTGGTTTTATCTAAAGTTGGCCTCCGGGTATGATGATTCTTGTGTCTGTTTGTTTGGACCCACTGCTGCAGAGTGATTTTAGAGCATAACAGATCAACAAGAACAACCTCCGCAGCCACCAAAGGAAACCAAATGCTCGCACAATTAAAAACAACCAACCATCAAACTACAGTCAACTTGTACAGAAATATCAATCATACTAATGAAGAAAACAAACAGAAACAAAACAAAAACCACATACTCAATAATAACAGAAGAGGAAACAAAATAAAATACAATATCCTAAAATAAAAAATAGAATAAACATGAGAAACCGATTAGCTATACCTAAAAAATAAAAAATAAAAATAAACTAAAATAATAATAAAAAAAGTAAGAAAAATTTAAAAAATAAAATTTGCAGAAAAAAGGAAAAGAGGAAAAGTATAGCAGTGAGAAGAATGAATAAAATAAGAGAGAAAGTGAGGGTGGGGAAAAAGAAAAAGAAAAGAAAGAAAAAGAAAAACAAAACACGAAAAAAATATATATATATTTGTCTACACACCCATATATATGGACATATATTCACCTATATACACCTATATATATATGCCTATATTAAAAACTACAATATGATTATAATGAAATAGAAATAAAAACCAAAAACAACCAAGATAAGCAGCCAATAAAGGGAAAACAAAACAGAATAAAACCAAACAAACCAAAAATACCCGTGCTGGTCTAGGCTAAAGTCCACCAAGCTCTCTTCAGTTTGTCTGCTGTACAAAAATTCCTGTGCGTCTTGTGGGAACAGTAGGCCACCTGATGCCTAGCGTGATCCTGGCACTGCAGGTTTGCTGTACTTGAGTGTGGTTGTGACGTGTGATTGGTGGTTTTTACAAAGTCACTGCCTTTTTGCTTTTGCCTGTCCCAAGGCAGGCTGCACCCCCAAAGGCTCAATGAGTGTCTCTGGGCACCCTTTGGGTTGACAGCCGTGGAGAATTAAAGAATTCCTCACTACCAAAAGCCTGCTGCTAAGAATCTGTTAATTAGTGCCTCAGCAGATGAACCTGCCCTGCCTCCCAAGCCTTGCCTAAAGGTGGGGGCGGGGTGGGTAGTCTCACTCTGCTGCCTTTACTGGGTGGAAATTCTCAACCCCCTGCAGGTAAGGATATCTTCCTAGTCTGTCCCTATTGCTCCCTTCAGGAGTCAGTTTAAGACTGTCTTGGCGGTGGACAAAGTTTGTGGGAGTGGGTGAGTTATTGGGTTTTTTTTTTTTTTGCTTTCTGTTCAAGAGTAGAAAAAGGGAAAAAAAATAAAAAACATAAAAATAAACAAAGCCACAGTTCCAACACTGTTTCAAGCTAAGGCCTTTGCCTCTTATGCTCCAGCGGAGTTCCTGCTGCTCTCCCAAAGGGTCTGCCGGGATTTAGGGAATTGCGCGCACCCTACCGTGTGGCCAAGATCCCCGCTCCGCGTCTCTCGGGGACCTGCGTCTCCACCCGGCGCACTGCTTGTCCGAGCGAGTCCTCTTTTTCCCCTGCTCCCGGGTTCCAGGCTTCTGCCTCGGAGCCGGCGCGCCCGCGCGGATCTCCTGCTGCTCTCCCAAACGGTCTGCCGGGATTTAGGGGACTGCGCGCACCGTGCCGCGTGGCTCTGATCCCCGCTCTGTCTCTCCGGGATCTGTGACTCCGGCCGGCGCGCTGCGTCTCCGCGGGCGAGTCCTGTGTTTCCCCTGCTCCCGGGTTTAAGGCTTCTGCCTTGGAGCCGGCGCGCGCCCGCGCCGTTCTCCTGCTGTGCTCCTGGAGGGACTGCCGCCGGGGTTCAGGGGACTGCGCACACCTTTCCACGCGGCTCCGATCCCCGCTCCGTCTCTCCGGGACCTGCGTCTCCGCCCAGCGCGCGCTGCTTCTCCGCGGGCAAGTCCTCTGTTTTCCCCTGCTCCCGGGTTTCAGGCTTCTGCGCTCCGCGGGACCCGGTGGGCACAGAGACTGATCCCTGAACCGGGAGGGTGCAGGGACTGATCTTGCCCTGCCGCTGCGGGGCTCTGCACCCTGCTTCCTGGGGACCTGGCGAGCCGCGGGTGCAGCTCGTACCTCTGCACAGTCGTCTCCTCTCTCTCCTCCCGCACTTGCCCGGCCTGAGGCTTCTGCCTCAGACTGCAAACCAACGCGCTCTGGCTGAACTCTAGGTGGGCCGCGGGCCGCAGGGAGCGAGCCGGGCAACACTCACCGTGACTCAGCAGCCGCGGGTGCGGGCTGCACCTCACGCGTCTCGCCGCCTTCTTCCCCTACTCGCCCAGCCTGCCCACCTTCCAGCAATCCTTGTGTGGAACTCTTAGTCGCTCTGTGTGATGAGTAGATGTCTCTTTGAAGCGTATTAGAAGTTCAAATTGTGGATATTTCCAGGGGAGATTTCATGGAGCCCTCCTCACAGCCGCCATCTTGCCCCTCTAGCTCCGAGATATCTTTTGATTTCTTCTTTGATCTCATTTTTGACCCACTCACGATTTAGTAGCGTGTTATTTAGCCTCCGTGTATTTGTAAGCTTTCCAGATTTCTTCTTATAATTGATTTCTAGTTTCATAACATTGTAGTCAGAGAAGACACTTGATATGATTTCAGTCTTCTTAAATTTGTTGAGACTTGTTTTGTGGCCGAACATGTGGTCTATCTTGGAGAATGTTCCATGTGCACTTGAGCAGAATGTATATTCTGTAGCTTTCGGGTGAAATGCTCTAAAAATATCAATTAAATCCAGCTGGTCTGAAGTGTCATTTAAGGCCACTATGTCCGTGTTGATTTTCTGTCTGGAGGATCTGTCCATTGGAGACAACGGGGTGTTGAAATCCCTTACTATGATAGTGCTACTGTTGATCTCTGCCTTTATGTCTGTCAAAATCTGTTTTATATATTTAGGAGCTCCTATATTGGGTGCATAGATGTTTACTAGCGTTATGTCCTCTTGTTGAATTGATCCCTTTATTATTATGTAGTGCCCTTCTTTGTCTTTTATTGTAGTCTTCATTTTAAAGTCTATTTTGTCCAAAATAAGTATTGCTACTCCATCTGTTTTCTCATTTCCATTTGCATGAAATATCTTATTCCATACCTTTACTTTCAGTCTGTGTGTGTCTTTTGATCTGAGATGAGTCTCTTGTAGACAGCATATGCATGGGTCTTGTTTTCTTACCCACTCAGCCACTCTGTGTCTTTTGATTGGAGCATTTAGCCCATTCACATTTAAAGTAATTACTGTTAAGTGTATATTTATAGCCATTTTGTTATTTGTTAGCTTGTTTCCCCCTTTCTTCTGTTTAAAACAACTCTTTTAACATTTCCTGCAATGCTGGCTTGGTGGGAATGAACTCCTTAATCTTATTCTTTTCTGAGAAACTCTTTATTTCTCCTTCAATTTTAAGTGATAGCCGTGCTGGGTAGAGCAATGTTGATTGTTCAGCTTTACTTTGTGTCACTTTGAATATCTCCTGCCATTCCCTTCTGGCCTGCAGAGTTTCTGAAGAAAAGTCAGCTCTTAGTCTTATAGGAGTTCCTTTGTATATAACCTGCTGTCTTTCTCTTGCTGCTTTTAGGATTCTGTCTTTGTGTTTAAGCTTTGCCATTTTAACTATGATGTGTCTTGGTGTGGGCCTGTTTGGATTCAACCTGTTTGGAACTCTCTGTACATCCTGGGTTTGTATGTCGATTTCCTTCACCATGGTAGGGAAGTTTTCAGTCATTATTTCTTTAAATACATTCTCAATCCCTTGCTTCTTCTCTTCTGCTTCTGGTATTCCTATTATGCTTGCATTGTTGTGTATCATGTTGTCCCAGAGGTCTCTTAAACTATTTTCATTCTTTTTTATTCTTTTTTCTTTTTGTTGTTCCAGCTGGGTGATTTCTGCTATTTTGTCTTCTAATTCGCTGATTTGCTCCTCTGCTTCATCTATACTACTGGTGATTCCTTCAAGTGTGTTTGTTCTTCATTTCAGTTATTGTGTTATTTAGTTCTAACTGGTTGTTTTTTATGGTTTCCCTATGCTTCTTTATGTCCTCGCTAAGTTCCTTAAACATTCTTATCATCAGTGTTCTAAACTCTGTCTCTGAGTGTTTGGATACCTGTGTTTCATTTCATTCCATTTCTAGAGCTTTCTTCTGATCTTTTACTTGGGACATGTTTCTTTGCTTTTTCCTTCTCGCTGTCGTTCTGTGAATGCTTCAATGTATTAGATAGATAACCGAGAAAGAAGAGAAAAGAAAAAGAGGAAAAGAAAATGAAAGAGGTGGGGGGGGCTCTCTGTCCTCTTTAATCTGCAGACCACTTGTTCAGAGTTGCAATGAGCTTTCCACAATTAGCTTCTGTTCTCTGGAACTGTGCTCACTACCAAAAAACAAAACAAAAAAAATATAGCTTCACAGGTTGTCTGCTATTGAGTCTCAGAGAGCAGGCTGAATGGGCTGAAGGCACCCGCCCAGCGTTTCCTTTGAAATGCAGCACAAGCAGGGCAGAAGGTAGGGACCCAAGGCGGCTCGTGAACTCCTGCGTCTCAGTGAGCAGTCTGATGGAGCCAGAGGGCACCCATTAGGGGTTTCCCTGGCAACAAAACACAAGCAGGGCGGATGGTGGAAATCCAAGGCCTCAAGCGCACGCACTCACGCACGCACTCCTGCCTCAAGTACACTACACCAATGGGATCCCCGATCTGACCCTCTGTGGGAGGGCCCAACTCTGAAAAAATGGCGCCCTCCTGTGCACCGCTCATGTGCAAGTCCTGCACCAGTGGAACAATGGTCTCAAAACCTCCAGCTTCTGGACCAAAGGTGCTCAGTTCAGTCCTTCCCCACAGGCTCCCAGGCTCAGCTCACGCAGCTACTCCCTCCATCAGGAACTGGGTGAGTGCTCGCTGGCGAGTGACCACGTGCGCTGGCCCCACTGGTTCTCCAGCTTCCCTCTTCCTCACTGAGCTGAGCAAAGAGAGTCCTCACTAATTTCTACTGCCCAGTATTGTGGAACTCCTCTATCTGTCAAAGCAACTCTGGGCTAGTGAGCTCAATGTGGGGTCAGAGGGTCTCTCCCCCAACAGGAGAAGCCTCCCCACAAAGCTGCGGCGCCCCTCACAGGGCTCGAACTTTCTCGTCTGTGCCTCTCCTAACAGACTTGACGTGGCCTCCTCTTTAGGTCCTTCATTTAGAGGTTCTGTTCATCTAATGTTCAGAAGACTTCTGAGGTTAAATGTTGTATAAACTATTTGTCATTTTGATGTGATCCAGGGAGGCAGTTCGGAGAGTGTCCGTCTATTCCACCATCTTACCGGAACACCTGTCTGGGCCTTCTTACTGACACCCTCAGTGGCAGACCCTGTTCAACAGTTCCCTCTCCACAAATCCTCATTAGAAATCAACACTGACGACATCTACATGTTGGACTTACAGATCTGTGGAGCAATAGCTTCCTGCTGTTTAAGTCACCCATGGATAACGTTTTATTATTTTCAGCAGTCAAACCCAACAGCAGGTAACATTTTGTTATGAAAGCCTGATTATGCTAACACATTTCTAGTCATGGTAGTGCAATCAAGACCACAATGAGATACTGTGTCACACCCACAAGTAAGGCTAGGATCAACAAAAACAGAAATAGCCAAGTGTTAATGAGGCAGATAGGTGGAGGGACTGGAATGCTCATACACCGCAGGTGGAAAGGCAAGGTGGTATAGCTTACAGTGGAAAATGTGTTGCTTTTCTGCAGTAAGTTGAACATTTCAATAACTTGCGACCATAGATACATACCAGAGAACTGAAAACAGGTATTCAGAAACTGGAACGAAAAAGCTCACAGCAATACTACGTCCAATAGCCAAAAGGGAGAAGCCCAAATTCCCTTTAACCGATGAATGCATGAAAACATGTTGTGTATTGACCAAATGAAACAATATTCAGTCATAAAAATGAAGTACTCATACTGGCTAAAACATTGGAGAATCTTCAAAACAATGCAGTGAAAGAAGCTGGCCACAAATGGCCACAGATGATGTGACTCGGATGGCATGACACATCCAATATATAGGAAAATCCATACAGACAAAGAGCAGGTGAGTGTTAGCCAAGACTCGTGAGATTGGAGAACGGGAATCGATAGCTTGATGGTATGGGGTTTCCTTTGGAGGGTTTGCAATCAGAGCATATTTGATAGACAAGATTGATGATTACAAACTGTTGTGAGTAAGGTAAGGGTCTCTGCATTCCACGTTGCATTTGTTCACATGTCACAATGGGTTCTGTGTATTTAACAAAGACAGTGTTAGAATTGTTCTTCGTAGAAACTGTGAGATAGAAAAGAAGCCCACTAAATTCTGAAAGCACTCTCTCCGAGACCCTTTTGACTGCATGGGATTGCTTCTTCATTTCAAAGTAATTATCCACTGCACCTCAACTTTTAGCCAAAGGGAAAAGGTCACATCTCTGAGAGACATATGGTGGTGGCTTTTGTCTAATGGAGTATTCTGTACTTTAATAAGGAGACATAAAGACTGCAAAGATATTTTAACAGATTTCATTCAATCTGAATTGAAGGGAACAGAGACATTCTAAACTGGAAAGCGGTCTCTTGACCCAATCTTCTTTGGGTCTACACAGGTGCAAGTTGGAGTATTTCTTGTAGAAAGAGGGATTGGTCAGAGGGCAGAGGCAAGAACTGCAGTCTTTCCAGGAAGCATGAGTGGGTGACACTGAAGGACCTTCAGTCTGAACCAGGATGGAACTCAGATAGCGATGGGCCTGCTGTGCTTCTCTCACTCTCTCCCCTTTAGAGTTTAGCGTTGCCTCCTAGGGTCCTATCAGTTTCTTCTGTTCCCTTGCGGGCATGTGTGTTGTGTTTCTTTCATTCTCAGATTGTCACATTTCAAGAAGTACCCGCAATTTTCACTCCTTTCATTTGATATTTTAATTTGTGACTCCAGAACATATTGTGCTGTCAAAATCTACGCTACATCCCCCAATAGCTCTTGGCAGTGGGTGGCTTCCCCTTAGCTGTGGGCATTCTGCTCTGAGCAGTATATTGAGTAGGCCCACACAATGAACTCTGCAGGATTCTGAGCCAAGGCTTTACAAAAGTGGCACTTCACTTTGCTCACCAATGGGGCCATGTGGAAGGACTGACCTATATTAAAGTCAGTCCACCTCTCTGAAAACACCCTGCTGGGAGGATATTCATAGGGTTGTGTGTATGCAAGCCCCCGGTGAGCTCACCCTGCCCATCAGATCTGTAGGAGGTCCAGACATATGAGTGACATGCAGCTGTGTCCGGAAAATCCCCATGATCCTGATCACCACATGCGGCTTCACTGACCAGAGTCCTGATGCTCACCCCTGTGAGGTATAGAAGTGGGTATTGTTTTACATCACTAACAAAAATGTCAAGCCTCTTTCTGCTTGACTTCTGGTGCTCGCCTTCAGAACTCCTCCATCTGGGGCACACGATCCTTGAACAGAGCAGATCCGCCAGACAATGCTTTCAGACGCAACTTCAGTGTGATCCTAGGCGACTCATGTTCCTTGGCCACAAGTGTGTGTCTTCAGAGTGAGGCTTCTGGTTCCACAGCAGAGAGTGTGCTCAGATGGAGGCCACGGCTGGCAAGGAAAGACTCTCGTTGGACATGTCTCTGGGGCAGGAAGTGGGGCTAGGCATGTCTGTGATTCAGCCAACAGCAGTTCTGACTGATGATATCACTGATGACCCATTGTGAATCAGGAGGAGCCTCAGCTGTGATTGGCTAGGTGGGTCCCAGATGGAGATTAAAGTCTCAGTGCCCGGAAGACACCAGGTGGTGTGTCTGTGCGGCGTGTGCCTTCAGTGGTTCTTCTCAGTCTGGGCCTTCTTATTGATACCATGAGTTGCAGACCCTGTTCAGCAGGTCCCTCTCCAAGAATCCTCATTAGAAATCAATGCTGACGACATCTACATTTAGGACTTACAGATCTGTGGAGCAATAGCTTCCTGCTATTTAAGCCACCAATGGATAACATTTTATTATGCAAGTCTGAATAGACTTTCTAGTCATGGAAATGCAACTCTGAACCACAATGAGATACTCCATCACACCCTCAAAAATGCTAAGGTTGACAGAAACACAAAAAATCGAGTGTTAATGAGGATGTGATACGGAGGTACTTGAATGCGCATACATCGCTGGAGAAATGTAAAATGGAATAGCTACTGTGGAACATGTTTTTGCGTTGCTCCTGTAAGCTGAACATAAATTTACCATGTAAATATAAATACACACACACACACACACATACACACACACACACACACACACATATATCCAAGAACGTGAAACAGGGAGTCAGAACCTTCTATGCAAAAGCACACAGCACTACTGTGCAAGACAGTCAAAACTGAAATCCCAAAATCTGATTAACTGATGAATGAATAAGTAAGTGTGCTATAGCTATGAAATTAAGTATTATTCTTTCATAACAATGAATGGCGTATTCATACTGTCTACCACATGGATGAATCTTGCAAACGTGGTCGGTGAAAGAAGCTAGCCACAAATGGCTCCATATGCTCTCACTCAATTCCATAACACACCCAATATTGGCAAATCCACATAGACAGAAAGCAGGTTAGTGTTAGTCATGGCCTAGTGTAATTGGAGAATGCAAAGTGATTACCAGATGGTATGGGACTTCCTTTGAATGGTTGGGAATTTGAGCATATTCGATCGATGTGATTGATGATTGCAAAATGTGCAAATCATCTTGAGCAAATTAAGTGTCTCTGCATCCACATTGCATTTGTTCACATTGCAAAATGAGTCCTGTCATTTAACCAAAAGAGTGTTGGAATTGTTCTAGGAGACACTCTGAGATAGACTATAAACCCTCTAATATTCTAAAAGCACTTCTCCTGAGACCCTTTTGATTCCATGAGTTCGCTTCTTCATTTGAAATTCATTATCCACTGCACCTCAAGTTTTGCCAAAGGGAAAAGGGCACATCTCCCACAGAAATATGGTGGTGGCTTTTGTCTCATGGAGCAGTCTCTGGATTTATAAGGAGACACAAACATTGCAAAGAAATTGTAACATTACAATCCATCAGAATTGAAGGGAACATAGATATTATACAATGGAAAGTGGTCTCTTGACATCCAATTTCTCTGGGCCTACGGAGGTGCAAGCATGGACGTTTTCGGTTCCCACATATGAGGGCGAGTGAGACTGCCCTAAAAATAAACAATAATAATAATTTAAATTACTCCCATTTTTCTCTCTTTTGGGAGAGGTTCAATGTATTGTTCCTGCGATAATATCATTTTTGGTCCCTGAACGCATTGTGGTGGCAAAATCTTGGACACATCTCCCATTCATTGTGGCAGTGAATGCCTTCCCTCAAAATTGGGCAGTGTGCTCTCAGCAGTTGAATAAGTAGACCCGTACAATAAGATGTGTTTTCTTCTGAGCCAAGATATTTAAAAAGTGGCACATCCCTTTCCCAGCAATTGGTGTCATCTGCAATCCCTGACCTCTACTGGTGTAAGTACAACTCTGAAATCACCCTGTTGGGACCACATTCATAGGTTTGTCAGGGTGGAAGTCTGTGAACCCACCTTGCTCATCAGATCTGTGAGGGCCAGACATTTGAGGACAAACTCCTGCTGCTCTGTCCTCCAATATCCAGGTGATATAACTCAATACATGAGGATTACCAGACCAAAGTCCTGACCCCGGAATCTGTGAGATATATAAGAGGATATTGTTTTACATTAGTAACCAAGATTCCACGTTCCCGTCTGCTTGGTGTCCAGTGCTCAAGTTCACCCCTGCTCCCTCTTGCGCACACTACCTCTTAGACACGGCAGCAGCCACAGACATCATTCTGTGACATTGCTTCTCTTCCAACTGGCCATGTGACAGGCGTCTGCTATCAGAACCATATCATTTTCAGTTGTTACAATCTTGGGATTTGTTTGTGTTTCTTTCATTCTTCTCTCTGAGAGGACTGTCGTCATATGCTCTCCATCTCCCAAAATGCTGAGGACGTGGGAGCCTAATTAGTTCTCAGTTATTTGCAACATATATGATTTAGAGGGGTCTCTGTAAGATTGAAACCACAAGATCCTGAAATCAAGCCAGATGCCCTGATGAGATGGGTCCTGGTGGACCTGAGGTGCAAGATGGGGTGAAGACACATGACACGCACAATGGACATGAACTGTGGTGGCCGAGACTGAGAGCTGGAGCAGATCACATTCAGGTGCCTGGGACCGTCACCTTTTCCTGAACCCGTGCCCTTTGCCCAGGGTTTTGCAGCTTCTCAGCACCTTGACTGACATGCCCAGGGATCCCCTCCACACTCCCTGTGTCTCCAAAAGGGCTGCTCACTCCTGCCTGTCCCCTGAGAGCTTCCAACCCCCAGGAGGTCTGGAAGTATTGTAGATGACTGCCCCTCCCCAACCCTGTTTCTTCCGTACCACTTGATCTTCCCTGGGCAGAACTTCTCCTAGAATCATGTCTGGGGAGGCACAGGAGGTTGCCTCCATGTGGAACGTGGACCGTCGTCCCCACACCCAGACTCTCGCTTTCTGATCTCCCCCTCAGAAATGGTCTCCCCCACTCACCCCTGCTGCAGCCACCTGACATCCACCCAGGTGGCCTTGACATCAGGAACCCTCACTCTGCCCACCTACCATTACCATCTGCGCACCCTGAAACAGGGCCTGGTTGGCACCCCTATAGGAGAGGCCTTTCCACATCCCAGGCCTCACCGTTCCTTGACCTACCAATAGCTTCATAATAGATCATGCCCTGAGGCTTGAGCTTGGAATGTCCCCTGTCCTACCCAGTTCTCTGTTTTAGAACATTATCCTGAAAGTTATGATTAATACACTTAGGCTTTTTGATCACAATCTCAGTGGTCCACCAGGCTAATCCCATCATTGCTCCTGGGTTGCAGGCTCCACTGGAGAATCACGTGGCTACAAGAAAGTCTCCATCCAAACCCCTGGAACCCATCACGTGGCCTTTGGAGGAAAACTTAGATTTTCCCTTAAAAATCCCAAGCTGGTCTGAGAATGTAAAGGTAGTTTACGCAGGTGTTAACCAGAGATGACAGACTTTCCTGCAAGGTCATGGGTCTCCTGGTGTCGCCCTGTCTATACTGCCTTCTGCGACCACCAGTGCTCTGAAAATGAATGCTTACTTCTATGACCCAGCTCCTGTGTGGGTCTATAGGCTGTGCCGTGCAGGAAGCACAAGCCCCCGACTTGTTTGGCCTCCAGTTAGCACTGCATAGGCCACACATGCTCCCCACCAAACCCACCTTCCCACTTCACCCCTCCCGCCTGCCTGCACCCCTAAGGCTGTGACTGACTGCCACGGTGTGCCTGTTTGTATCCCTGAAATCAATTCTTTGAAGTGGCTGATGGTATTAGGAGGTGAGGCCATGGAAGGCGATGAGGTTGAGAGGTAGACAGGAGGGTGGGGTCCTCAGGACGGGTTTGGTGCCCTGTGATGAGGAACCCCCATGATGGCAGAGTATGGGGAGAAGGCGGCCATCTGCCAGCCAGGAAGAGGACCCTTCCCAGAAATCCACCATGCTGGCTCCCTGAATGTGTGATTTAATTGTCTCTTGTGCAAACCCCCAGGTCCGTGGCATCCCTGATGGTGCCTGAGCTGCCTGAGGCAGAGGCTTCCTCTTGCCAACACCTTCCTCTATGAGCCCCGTTGCCCCTCCATGGGCCTGCTAGCCCCTAACCCCACACTCACTACCCGGGGCACCCTGCCACCTGGTCATATAGACCAGGTCTTCCGCTTGTCTGCGGACAGCACGTGGAGCCCTCCTCCCCTCCCGTGGCCTGGAGCAGTAGCACAGAGCCGCCCCACCTGGACTCCTCCCATCGCACTGGAGGGCTTCCCAATAACCTAAGAGTCTCCCCCGATGCCACCCCCCAGGCCAGGAGAACTAGGGGCTGGCCTTATTGCCATGGGTCTCATGTGTGTCTCTGTCGACCCATGTTCTTAGAGGTAAGGGGGCCAATGAGAGAAGAATGCAGTCAGGGAACTCCTAACATGTCTCTCTGGCCAAAAAATGGGGACTGATCTACCAGTTCCTCTGTCTCTGTTTCTTCTTCTTCTTCTTCTTCTTCTTCTTCTTCTTCTTCTTCTTCTTCTTCTTCTTCTTCTTCTTCTTCTTCTTCTTCTTCTTCTTCTTCTTCTTCTTTGTCTCCTTCTCTTTCTCCTTCTCCTTTTTCTCCTTCCTTTCTCCTTCTTCTCCTTCTCCTTCTCCTTCTGCCTCTCCTTTTCTCCTCCTTCTGCCTCTCCTTTTCTTCTCTTCTTCTTCTTCTTCTTCTTCTTCTTCTTCTTCTTCTTCTTCTTCTTCTTCTTCTTCTTCTTCTTCTTCTCTCTGCCTCTCTCTCTGTCTCTCTCTCTGTCTCTCTCTCTGTCTCTCTCTCTCTGTCTCTCTCTCTTCCCCCCCCCCACACCCACACCACCTCTCTCTGTTCTTCATTTCTGGGCCTGAAATTCATGGGCACACAATAATTTATCAACACATTCTTCTTTCTTTCTGCAGAATTAATGTGACTGGCAACCCAAGACCAGGGAATCCACAACAGCACGGCTGGTGAGCACTAAGGCAGGAAGACCTCTTCTACCATCTTGACCCTCTCAGCTCCTGGGGGAACTGTGCATTGATGGGGGCTGGAGTAGCACGTGAATTCCTCCACTGCCATGAATTCAAGGCTCTGTTTTCCTGGGATTTACTAGAGGAGCACTGGTCCTGCAGTTTGAGGAAAACTTCCCAACACCCACTGCTTTCCGGTGCCCATGGACTACAGCAATGTCTCTCCCACAGCATCATCCCTCTGAATCGTTGGGGCAGCAAATGATGGGGTTGTCGCAGTGGGGACTGTCACTGTGGCATTTCCACACGGATTCACAGACCCCCACTTTCCTCTCCTAGATCGAGGGTGCACCACTGTGTTGATGGCAGTTCTGCCTGCAATTCCCAAGACATCGAGGCAACTTCAGGGTTTATTGATAGAAGAATGCATACAAAAGTGGTACATGAGTACAATGGAATATTACAAAGACATGAAAAAGAATGAAATCTTACCATTGGCGACAACATGGGTGGACCTAGTGGGCATTATGCTAAGTGAAATAAGTCAGAATGAGAAAGACCACATGATTTCACTTGTATGTGGAACCCAAAAAACCAAAATGCCAAGGAATAAAACACAAACACCTTCATAGATACAGAGGCCACATTAACGGTTGCCAGAAAAGAGAGGGGTTGGGGGTCTGGGGCAAGAAGATAAAGGGATTAGGAGGGTCAAAATAGGAGTAACAAAATAGTCAAAGGGATGTGAAGCACACCATGGGGAATCGAGTTAATAATAGTGTAGTATCTCTATGTGGCATCAGGTAGGCTCCAGACTCATTCAGGGATCACCTTGTGGATTATATGAATGCCTAAGAACCACGCTGGACACCTGAAAACTGATAGAATATTCGATGTCAACTGCCCCTGCCGAAAAGGCACCTCCTCAGTCCAAATCAGCCATTCCGAGATTACTCCCTCCTCCCCATCTCCTGCCCCTTCTACAATCAGGGGCTTCTCTCTCCCTCCTCCAGGAAGACAGCCTAGCAATTTGCCACATGGAGGACCCATGTGCTCCGCTTGGCGGGCTGGGGCTCTCCACTTCTGTGCAGGGAAGAGACATGTCGCTGGCCGTGGCCTCATCCGATAACCTCGGACCAAGTGACCTCCCAGCATGCCTTGGAGGGAATTGAGGGCCGTCTCCATGAAGCGCACAGACAGAGCCCCCTCCCGCACAGCAGCTGAAAGTGCCAGCTGTGTGTGCTGGCACCTGGCATGAGGCAGGGGTCAACACTGCTGGAACCTTAGTTGTGTTCTTGAACTTTTCTCCTCTCCAAAGTCTCCAGACTCATGCTCTGATTTCCCAGGAGACCCTGTGAGTACCTCAGTGCTTCCCAAAGTCTCCTACTCACAGGCTCAAGTGTGCCTGCTGTGGAAATTGTGATCTACACTGGATGCAGCCCATTCAGGGTGGTCCTCAAGACACACTGAGCTGCCCTAGATGTGCTTTCCTGACTTAGGGGAAGGGTCCTGTGGGCTAAGGGATAGGGAGCAGGCAGGAGTGTTCAGGCCATCCTCCTCCTGTCCTGGACAGCAGGGCCAAGCTGGGCAGGTAAGTTTTGAGTGTGTCAGCACAGGCAGGAGCAGGGGTATGGAAGGGCTGGGCATGTGTGGACTGGGGGCACAGACTTCCAGCTGGAGGGTCGCTCCCAGGTACTTTCATCACCCCCACTCCCAGCACGACTTCTCTCCACCCCTGAAGGATCAAGCCCAGGGTCTCAGCCCTCTGCTCTCCTCGACAAAGCTCAAAGTGGACAGGAGACCTGGGATATAAGAAACCGAGACCAGTGTCTGCCTGCAAGTTGTGTTACCTCATGACCTAGAATCTGCACTTTCAGGGACCTGTCCTTTGGAAAAGTTGACGGTTGCAGATGTCCCCTTCAGTTCAGTGACAGAAATCAGAAATGGCCCATGTGCTTTCAGACACGGTGATGACCAGTAAGGAGACAATGGGGGTGTCCCGGGGGAGTTCCCTGGTTGGGGACCGAGCTGATGGCATCATCTGGCCATCTGTGGGCCCTGGTTCCAAAACCACTGAGGCCACACTCACCGAGAGTCTGGGCTGGCCCTTGGTGGCATTGCGCACCTGCCTCTCCCTTGGGGACATGGCGTCGCTGTCCCCATTGACTCTCTCATCATCGATCTACTGCATGGAGCTCTGTAGGGACAGTGATGAATGGCAGCTGGTGTGGAGATGTCAGAGACCAACTGGGCCAATGAACCCAACCTCTGCCACCTCAACTTGAGCTTCCACATCAGACACAGGCTTGTGTGTGCACAGACCTCCACCCTGGTAACATGACATTTCCCTAGGGCTTGGGATGAACCTGGCTGGGGCAGAGCTGCTCAGCCCTTCTCCTCCCAACCAGCAAGCCTTGACCTGCCATGTGCACAAGACCAGCCCTCAGACATCTGAGACCCATCTGCCTGCATCTGCCAGCACGTGCTCTGCCCCACATAAAATCCCCCATCTCACCAACACACCCACACATGGGACAGTACTAAGGGCTGCCAGGGTGGGATCAGCTGGGCAGCCTGGCCTGGACCACACCACCCTGGGTGCCCCGTGTTTTACCTTTGGTTTCCCGCACAAAAATGGTCAGAGGCATCTCGGATGAGACCTGACCGAGTGTCTGGAACATGGGATAGTGTTCAAACTCCGGGCTTTCCCGGACCGCAGCCCCAGGACGTGGGGAAGTAACAGCAAATCATGGTAGTGCTACCAGTGTCTCCAGCCCTCTGAGCCGGGTACAGGCTTCTCCATGTGACTTCCTGTTTACCAGGGTTCCAAATTCCAGTGGACACTATGATCAGGGAGTGAGGTCACTGCCTGGGTCACCTACCTCGGCTTCCTTGTATGGCAAGAGCTATCTAAGGCCTCTCTGGTTTGGAGATGTTCACCTTCTTCACACCACTCCATGTCTATACACAGTTATACCAACATAGCCCACTCCTTCAGCCCCAGGGAGGCGTGGGTGCAGCCGGGCACCAGTGACAAGAATGCGGAGTGGGATCATTAAGAGCCCCTGCTCCTCAACAGTGTGTGACCCTGACAGGCACATGCCCTCAGGGTCTACCCCGCACCCCCATGTGCACAGTGGGGGTCATTGTAGCATCTACTTCACAGGCAGTATGTCAACAGACCTATGAACACCTCCAGAGCCTGAACCACTGGGTCAGGGTGACATGACCTAAGATGCAGACCTGAAGATTGGTCTAGGAAGGGGTGTTGTTTGGAACTCAGAACATGGTGCCCACAGACTGGGTCTGTTCTGTCACGCAGGGACTCTTACTGTCTGCCTGCCTAATGAACTGAAATTCCTACATCACGCTCTCTGGCACAGACCCTGCTGTGGACGCCCCGAATGTGTAGACTCAGAGCCAAGCGTCTCATCTTGGGCTATGTGGTGAGCAGCCCCGTGGTGGCCCTCAGAGTGCTTGCCTCCAAACCACACATCTTTGTGTGAGCCCCTCCCCTCAAGGCTGGCCGGACTTTGTGGCTGGTTTCTAAGGTGGAGAAATGGCAGAATGATGGGTTGTCATTTCCAAGACTGAGTTAGGAACACTTTATATATCTGCTGGCTCCCTCAGTCTCTCTGTCTCTGTCGTTCTCTCTCTGTGTGTCTCTCTGTCTGTTTCCCTCACTGTCTCTCGCTCTCTGTGAGTCTCTCCATCTCTCTCCTCTCATGATCCGTAGAGACACACTCAGGTGTAATGAACTGCCCTATTGTTATCGGAGCAGACCCTTCTTGGTACAGTGTTGAGGCTTGCTGTCCACACTGGGGTCGAATGTGGCAATCTCTAGGCTAGATTCGCAGACAGGGGCTCAAACCCGGGCGTCGAGCAAAAACTAGGAGTCTAAGCCGCTCTGGCTTGTCTCTCCCACTGGGTGTGCAACCCAGCAGAGCCCAAGCTAGATTCCCAGACCAGGCCCTTAGAGGAAAACTGGGAATCTTTGTCTCTCTGTCTGCTGGACGATGGGCCCTCCTCGGCATGATTTCCACGTTCTTGGTGTCTCCACCTGTAGCCAGCAATCAAGACATATCAAAATAGACATTAATAAGTTCTGAGTTTATTACTAGGAGCCACTGGCTGCGAGCAGACTCCTGACCTAAACAGAACTCAGTCCTGAACACAAGGAGAAAGGGCATCATATAGGCAGAAACTGAAAACAAATAAAATAGAGGGTTTCTAAAAATCTTAGACACTTTTGTCAGCATCAAATATGGCAAGCAAGTTACAAAGCCATCAAAGAGACAAGAGTTAATTATTTAATTACTAAATGTAGCAAGCAAGGGATATACAGGGGCCATACATACACAGAATTGACTGGTGGACTGTTTGGATCAGAATCAGTCAGGCCTGTCACATTTGGATAAAAGGTAGTTAAAACTTGTGTAATGCAGCAAGCAGTTAAGGTAGGGTGTCTATCCCTGGTGAGTCTAAGGAGCAGCTTTAACAATTCTTTAATATAGGGAGTCCGGGGGTGGGGGCTACTAGTAGAGGAGCGCTGGCCCTGCAGTTTTGGGGGAAACTTCCCAACACCCACTTCTGCCCGGTACCCATGGACTATAGCAATATCTCCCACTGCATCATCCCTTTGAATCTTTGGGGCAGGAGGTGATGGGGTCGTCGCTGTGGGGACTATAACTGTGGCATTTCCACACTGATGCACAGACCCCCACTTTCCTCTCCTAGATCGAGGATGCACCTCTGTGTTGATGGCAGTTCTGCCTGCAATTGCCAAGACGTAGAGGCAACTTCAGTGTTTATTCATAGAAGAATGCATACAAAAGTGGTACATGAGTACAATGGAATATTACAACGACATGAAAAAGAATGCAATCTTACCATTGGCGACAACATGGATGGACCTAGTGCGCATTTTGCTAAGTGAAATAAGTCAGACTGAGAAAGACCACATGATTTGACTTGTATGTGGAACCCCAAAAAACCAAAATGCAAAGGAATAAAACACAACCACCTTCATAGATACAGAGACCCTATTGACGGTTGCCAGAGAAGAGGAGGGTTGGGAGTCTGTGGCAAGAAGGTAAAGGGATTAGGAGGGTCAAATAGGAATTACAAAACAGTCAAGGGGATGTGAAGCAGAGCCCTGGGGAATCGAGTCAATAATAGTGTAGAATCTCTATGTGGCATCAGGTAGGCTCCAGACTCATTCAGGGATCACCTTGTGGGTTACATGGATGCCTAAGCATGACGTTGGAAACCTGAAAACTAATTGAATATTCGATGTCAACTGCCCCTGCCGAAAATGCATCTCCTCAGTCCAAATCAGCCATTCCCAAAATCCTCCCTCCTCCCCATCTCTTGCTTCCCTTACATTCAGGGGCTTCTCTCTTCCTCCTCCAGGAAGACAGCCTAGCAAGTTGCCACATGGAGGACCCATGTTCTGTGCTGGGAGGGCCGGGGCTCTCCATTTCTGTGCAGGGAAGAGACATGTCACTGGCCGTGGCCTCATCCAATAGCCTCGGACCAAGTGAACTCCCAGCATGACTTGAAGGGAATTGAAGGCCGTCTCCATGGAGCCCATAGACAGAGCCCCCTCCCTCACAGCCGCCATCAACACAGAGGTGCATCCTCGATCTAGAAGAGGAAAGTGGGGGTCTTTGCATCAGTGTGGAAATGTCACAGTGACAGTCCCCACAGCAATGACCCCATCACCTCCTGCCCAAAGATTCAAAAGGATGATGCATTAGGGGACATTGCTATAGTCTATGGGCACTGGGAAGCAGTGGGTGTTGGGAAGTTTCCCCCAAAACTGTAGGACCAGCGCTCCTCTACTAGTAGCCCCCTCCCCCGGACTCTCTATATTAAAGGATTGCTAAAGCTTTTCCTTAGACTCACTAGGGATAGACACCCCACCATAACTGCTTGCTGCATTCCACAAGTTTTAACTCCCTTTTATCCAAATGTGACACAGGCCTGACTGCTTCTGATCCAAACAGTCCACCAGTTAATTGTTGTTTGTGTATTGGCCCTCTATATACCTTGCTTGCTACATTTAGTACTGGCAATATAATTAACAGCTGTCTGTTTGATGGATTTGTAACTTGCTTGCCATATTTGATGCTGATCAAACTGTCTGTGATTGTTAGTAACTCTCTATTTTTTTTTTGTTTTCATTTTCTGCCTATATGATGCCCTTTCTCCTTGTGTTCAGGACTGTGAGTTCTGTTTAGGTCATGAGCCTGCTCGCACCCAGTGGCTAATAGTAATAAACTCCAAACTTATTAAAGTCTATTTCGTGATTATTTTTTGAGGTCAGTGTCACTGGCCCTCATATGTGGGACCGAACCCGGGCTGCCAGCTTCCCAAGCCAGCGCTTAACCACCACACCACTCGGCAGGCCCTTAAAGTCTATTTTGATTTGCCTTGACTGCTGGATACAACAGCTGTAGACACCAAGAGCGTGGACATCATGCCGAGGAGGGCCTATTGTCCAGCAGCTAGAGAGATGAAGATTCCATTTTGCTCTAAGGCCCTGGTCTGGGAATCTAGCCTGGGCTCTGCTGGGTTGGACACCCAGTGGGAGAGACAAGCTGGAGTGGCTGACTCCTAGTTATTTCTCAACGCCTGGGTTTGAGCCCCTCTCTGGGAATCTAGCCCGGAAACTGCCACATTCAACCCCGGTGTGGACACCAAGCCCCGACACTGAACCAAGAAGGGCCTGCTCTGATAAAAATAGGGCGGCTCATTATACCTGAGTGTGCCTCTCCGAATCTTGGGAGGAGAGAGACGAAGAGACTCACAGAGAGTGAGAGACAGTGAGGGAAACAGAGAGACACACAGAGACAGAGAAAGACAGAGACAGAGAATGAGGAAGCCAGCAGAATAATCAAATGTTCCTAACTCAGTCTGGGAGATGACAACCCATCATTCTGCCCTTTCTCCTCCTTATAACCCAGCCACAAAGTCCGGCCAGCCAGGAGGGGAAGGGCCCACACAAATATGTGTGATGTGGAGGCAATCATGCTGAGGGCCAGCACGGGGCTGCTCACCACATAGCCCAAGATGAGGCACTTGGCCCTGAATCTACACATTAGTCATCCCCAGCAGGGTCTGTGTCAAAGAGGACGATTTAGGAATATCAGTTCATTACCACCCTCCTGGGACAGAGACAGGCAGGCAATGAGAGTCCCTGGGTGACAGAACAGATCAAGCCTGTGGGCACCGTGTTCTTAGATCCAAACTACACCCCTCCTCTTCCCATCTTTAGGTCTGCATCTTAGGTCATGTGACCCTGACCCAATGTTTCAGGCTCTGCAGGTGTTCATAGGTCTGCTGACTGACTTCCTGTGAAGTAGATGCTACAATGATCACCACTGTGCCCATGGGGGCACGGGGTAGACCCTGAGGGTATGTGTTTGTCAGGGTCACACACTGGTGAGGAGGTGGAGCCCCTGCTGATCCCACTCTGGGTTCTTGTCACTGGTGCCCGGCTGCACCCAGGCCTCCCTGGGACAGAGGGTGTGGGCTATGTTTGTGTACCTGCATATAGACATGATGGGCGGTGAAGGAGGTGAACATCTCCAACCCAGAGAGGCCTTAGAGAACTCTTGCCATGGGAGGAAGCCCAGGTAGGGGACCCAGGCAGTGACCTTACTCACTGATCATAGTGGCCACCGGAACTTGTAGCCCTGGTAACCAGGAAGCCACATCCTGAGGAAGCCTGTACCCATTTGAGGGCTGGAGACACTGGTAGCCCTAACGTGTTTGCTGTTGCTTCCCCACGTCCCAGGGCAGTGGTCTCAGGAGATCCCGATGGTTGAACACTGTCCCATGTTCCAGACACTGGGTCAGGTCTCATCCCAGATGCCTCTGATCATTTTTGTGGAGGAAACTAAAGGTAAAACATGGGGCACCCAGGATGGTGTGGTCCAGGACAAGCTGCCCAGCTAATCCCAACCTGGCAGCCCTTAGTCCTGTCCCATGTTGGGTGTGTTTGGGGTGATGGGGGACTTCAAGTGGGGGAAGGCATGCCATGGCAGACGCAGGTGGAGGGGTCTCCGATGCCTGAGGGCAGCTCCTGTACACACCACAGGTCAAGGCTGGCTGGGTGGGAGGTGAAGGGGTGAGCAGCTCTGCCCCAGTCAGTTTCATCCCAAGCCCTAGGGAAATGTCATGTTACCAGGGTGGAGGTCTGTGAACAAACACAAGCCTGTGTCCAATGTGGAAGCTCAGGTTTAGGTGGGCAGAGGTTGGGTTCATTTGCCCTGCTGGGCTCTGCCTTCTCCAGGCCAGCTGCCGGTCATCACTGCCCCTGCAGGACTCCATGCAGGAGATCGATGATGAGAGTCAATGGGGACAGCGATGCCATGTCCCCGAGGGAGAGGCAGATGCTCAACGCCACCAAGGGTTAGCCCAGCCTCTCAGTGAGTGTGGCCTCAATTGTTTTGGAACCAGGGCCCAAGCATGGCGAAGCGATGCCACCAGCTCGGACCCCACCCAGAGATCTCCCCAGGGACACCTCCAGGGTCTGCTTACAGGTCATCACCGTGTCTGAAACCACATGGGCCATTTCTCAGTTCTGTCACTGAACTAAAGGAGACATCTGCAACAGTCAAGTTTTCCAGAACACCGGTCCCTGAAAGTGCAGATTCTGGTTCATGATGTAAACACAACTTGCAGGCAGACATTGGCCTCGGTTTCTTATATCCCAGGTCGCCTGGTCCATTTTGAGCTTCGTCTAGGAGAGCAGAGGGCAGAAACCCTGGGCCTGATCCTTTTGGGGTGGAGGGAGATCGTGCTTGCAGTGGGGGTGACAAAGGTATCTGGGAGCCACCCTCTAGCTGGAAGTCTGTGTCCCCAGTACACACATACCCAGCCCTTCCATGTCCCTGTCCGTGTCCGTGTCCACACACTCAAAACTCACCTTCTCAGCTTGGCCTGCTGTCCAGGACAGTGGGGGATGGCTTGGACACTCCAGCCTGCTCCCTCTACTTTAAACCGCAGGACCTTTCCCCTAAGTCAGGAAAGCAATTCTAGATCAGCTCAGTGTGTCTTCAGGACCACCCTGAATGGCCTCCATCCAGGTGTAGATCACAGTTTCCAGGGCAGGCACACTGGAGCCTGTGTGAGTAGGAGCCTTTGGGAAGCACTGAAGCGCTCACAGAAGCTGCTGGGAAATCAGAGCATGAGTCTGGGGGCTTTGGAGAGGAGAAAAGATCCAGAACACATCTAAGGCTCCAGCGGAGGTGACCCCTGCCTCGTGCCAGCTGCCAGCCCACACAGCTGGCACTTTCAGCTGATGTGTTGGAGGGGGCTCTGTCTCTGGGCTCCATGGACGGCCCTCAATTTCCTCCAAGTCATGCTGGGAGTGCACTTGGTCCGAGGCTATCGGATGAGGCCACGGCCAGTGACATGTCTCTTCCCTGCACAGAAATGGAGAGCCCCGGCCCTCCCAGCACAGAACATGGGTCCTCCAGGTGGCAACTTGCTAGGCTGTCTTCCTGGAGGAGGAAGAGAGAAGCCCCTGATTGTAGGGGGAGCAGAAGATGGGGAGGAGGGAGGAATCTGGGAATGACTGATTTGGACTGAGGAGGTGTCTTTTTGGCAGGGGCAGATGACATCGAATATTCTATGCTTTAAAGTGTCCAGCGTTGTGCTTAGGCATCCATGCAACCCACGAGGTGATCCCTGAATGAGCCTGGAGCCTACCTGATGCCACATAGAGATACTACACCATTATTGACTCGATTCCCCATGGAGTGTTTCACATCTCCTTGACTATTTTGTTACTCGTATTTTGACCCTCCTAATCCCTTTAACTTCTTGCCCCAGATCCCCAACACCCCTCTACTCTGGCAACCCTCAATGTGTTGTTTGTATCTAAGAAGGTGTTTGTGTTTTATTCCTTTGTGTTTTGGAGTTTTGGGTTCCATATACTAGTCAAATCATGTGGTCTTTCTCAGTCTGACTTATTTCACTTAGCATAATGCCCACTAGGTCCATCCATGTTGTCGCCAATGGTAAGATTTCATACTTTTTCATGTCGTTGTAATATTCCATTGTACTCATGTACCACTTTTGTATGCATTATTCCATGCAGTTTCCTGCATGTCTTGGCGATTGCAGGCAGAACTGCCATCAACACAGGGGTGCGTCCTCAATCTAGGAAATGAAATTGGGGGTCTGTGAATCCATGTGGAAATGCCACAGTGACAGTCCCCACAGCAACGACTCCATCACCTCATGCCCCAAAGATTCAAAGGGATGATGCAGTGGGAGACATTGCTATAGTCCATGGGTACCGGGCAGCAGTGGGTGTTGGGAATTTTCCCTGGAAACTGCAGGACCAGCGCTCCTCTACTACTCGCCCAAACCCCGGACTCCCTATACTAAAGAAGTGTTAAAGCAGCTCCTTAGATTCACCAGGGATAGACACCCCACCTTAATTGCTTGCTGCGTTTCACAAGTTTTAACTACCTTTTATCCAAATGTGACACAGGCCTGACTGCTTCTGATCCAAACAGTCCACTAGTTAATGGTTGTTTATGTATGGCCCCTGTATATCCCTTGCTTGCTACATTTAGTAGTGTCAATATAATTCACGGCTGTCTGTTTGATGGCTTTGTAACTTGCTTGCCATATTTGATGCTGACCCAACTGTCTTTGATTTTTAGAAACTCTCTGTTTTTGTTTTCAGTTTCAGCCTATATGATGGCCTTCTCCTTTTGATCAGGACTGTGAGGTCTAGTTTAGGACAGGAGCATGCTCGTTGCCAGTGGCTTGTAGTAATAAACTCCAAATTTATTAAAGTCTATTCTGATTTGTCTTGATTGCTGGGTATAACAGCTAGAGCCACCAAGAACTAGGACATCGTGCTGAGGAGGGCCCATCATCCAGCAGACAGAGAGATGAAGATTCCCAGTTTTCCTCTAATGGCCTGGTCTGGGAATCTAGCCTGGGCTCTGCTGGGTTGGACACCCAGTGGGAGAGACAAGCCAGAGTGGCTAAGACTTCTAGTTTTTGCTCGATGCCTGGGTTTGAGCCCTGTCTGGGAATCTAGCCTGGATACTGCCACATTCAACCCCGATGTGGACACCAAGCCCCGACACCGTACCAAAAATTGCCTGCTCCAATAACTATAGGGCAGCTCATTATACCTGAGTGTGCCTGCCTGGATCATGGGAGGAGAGAGATGGAGAGACTCACAGAGAGCGAGAGACAGTGAGGGAAACAGACAGAGAGACACACAGAGACAGAGAAAGACAGAGACAGAGAGACTGAGGGAGCCAGCAGAACCATAAAGTGTTCCAACTCAGTCTTGGATATGACAACCCATCATTCTGCCATTTCTCCACCTTAGAGTCCAGCCACAATGTCCGACCAGCCACGATGGGAAATGTGTGATGCCAAGGCCAGGACACTGAGGGCCACCACGGGGTTGCTCACCACATAGCCCAAGATGAGCCACTTGGCCCTGAATCTACACATTTGGGGTGTCCCCAGCAAGGTCTGTGCCAGAGAGGACGTTGTAGGAATTTCAGTTCACTACCACCCTCCTGGGACAGAGGCAGGCAGACAGTGAGAGTCCCTGGGTGACAGAACAGACCCAGCCTGTAGGCACCATGTTCTGAAATCCAAACAACAACACTCCGCACCCCATCTTCAGGTCTGCATCTTAGGTCATGTGACCCTGACCCAGTGGTTCAGGCTCTGCATGTGTTCATAGGTCTGAATACTGACTACCTGTGAAGTAGATGCTACAATGACCCCACTGTGCATATGGGGGCACGGGGTAGACAGTGAGGGCATCTGCTTGTGAGGGTCCCACACTGGTGGGACCCTCCGGTTCTTGTCAGTAGTGCCCGGTTCTTGTCAGTAGTACGGCTGCACCCAGGCCTCCCTGGAACTGAAGGGGTGGGCTATGTTGGTGTAACTGTGTATAGACATGGCATGGAGTGAAGAAGGTGAACATCTCCAACCCAGAGAGGCCTTAGAGAGCTCCTGCCGTAGGAGCAAGCCCAGGTAGGTGACCCAGGCAGTGACCTCACTCCCTGATCATAGTGGTCACGGGAATTGGAACCCTGGTAACCAGAAATCCACATCCTGGAGAAGCCTGTACCCAGCTCAGAGGGATTGAGACACTGGTAGCACTACCATTTTTCGCTGTTACTTCCCCACATCTCGGGGCTGTGGTCTCAGGAAAGCCCGGAGTTTGAACACTATCCCGTGTTCCAGACAATGGGTCCGGTCTCATCCCAGATGTCTCTGACCATTTTCATGGAGGAAACCAAAGGTAAAACACGGGGCACCCTGGGTGTTGTTCTCCAGGCCAGGCTACCCAGGTAATCCCAACCTGGCAGCCCTTAGTCCTATCCCATGTGTGGGTGTGTGTGGGCAATGGGGGACTTCAAGTGGGGGAGGACACGCCCTGGTAGACGCAGGCTGAGGGTTCTCAGATGCCTGAGGGCTGGTCCTGTGCACACTGCAGGTCAAGGCTTACTGGGTGGGAGGTGAAGGGCTGAGCAACTCTGCCCCAGCCATTTTCATCCCAAGCCCTAGGGACATGTCATATTACCAAGGTGGAGGTATGTGCACACACAAGCCTGTGTCTGATATGGAACCTCAAGTTGAGGTGGGCAGAGGTTGGGTTCATTGGCCCGGCTGGTCTGTGACTTCCCCAGGACAGCTGCCGGTCATCACTGTCCCTGTAGTGCTCCATGCAGGAGATCGATGATGAGAGAGTCAATGGGGACAGCGATGCCATGTCCCCGAGGGAGAGGCTGGCGTGAAACGCCACCATGGGACAGCCGGCCTCTCAGTGAGTGTGGCCTCAGTGGTTTTGGAACCAGGGCCCAAGGATGGCCAGGCGATGCCACCAGCTCGTACCCCACCCAGGGAAATCCCATGGAACACCACCAGGGCTGCTCACAGTTCATCACCATGTCTGAAACCACATAGGCCATTTCTGTTTTCTGTCACTGAACTGAAGGGGACATCTGTAACCGTCAAGTTTTCCAAAGGACAGGTCCCTGAAAGCACAGAACCAGGGTCATGATGTGAACACAACTTGCAACAGACCTGGGACTCGCTTTCTTATATCCAAGGTCTCCTGCTCTATTTTGTGCTTTGTAGATGAGTGCAGTGAGCTGAGACCCTGGGCTTCATCCTTTGGGGGTGGAGGGAGTTCTTGCTGGGTATGGGGGTGATGAAGGTACCTGGGATTGACCCTCTAGCTGGACTCTGGGCCCCCAGTCCACACATACATGTCCCTTCCATGCCCCTGCCCCTTCCCATGCCCACACGCTCAAAACTCACTGCTCAGCTTAGTCCAGCCCTCCAGGACAGGAGGGGGATGGCCTGAACACTGCTGCCTGCTCCCTCTCCCTTAGACAGCAGGAACCTTCCCATAAGTCAGGAAAGCACATCTAGGGCAGCTCAGTTTGTCTTGAGGACCACCCTGAATGGCTCCATCCAGGTGTAGATCACAGTTTCCAGGGCAGACACACTTGAGCCTGCGTGAGTAGGAGCCTTTGGGAAGCACTGAAGCACTCACAGAGCCTGCTGGGAAATCAGAGCATGAGTCTGGGGGCTTTGGAGAGGAGAAAAGACCCAGAACACATCTAAAGCTCCAGCGGAGGTGACCCCTGTCTCACGCCAGCTGCCAGCACACACAGCTGGCACTTTCAGCTGCTGTGAGGGAGGGGGCTCTGTCTCTGGGCTCCATGGAGAAGGCCCTCAATTCCCTCCAAGTCATGCTGGGAGTTCACTTGTTCCGATGCTATCGGATGACGCCACGGCCCGTGACATGTCTCTTCCTTGCACAGAAATGGAGAGCCCCGGCCCTCCCAGCAGAGAACATGGGTCCTCCATGTGGCAACTTGCTAGGCTGTCTACCTGGAGGAGGGAGAGAGAAGCCCCTGATTGTAGAGGAACAGGGGATGGGGAGGAGGGAGGAATCTGGGAATGGCTGATTTGGACTGAGGAGGTACCTTTATGGCAGGGCCAGATGACATCAAATATTCCATGCTTTAAAGTGTCCAGCATGGTGCTTAGGCATCCATGTAACCCACGAGGTGAACCCTGAATGAGTCTGGAGCCTACCTGATGCCACAAAGAGATACTACACTATTATTGACTCGATTCCCCATGGATTGCTTCACATTCCCCTTAACTATTTTGTTACTCCTATTTTGGCCCTCCTAATCCCTTTACCTTCTTGCCCCAGACCCCTAACCCCCTTCTTCTCTGGCAACTGTCAATATGGTCCCTGTATCTATGAAAGTGTTTGTGTTTTATTCCTTTGCGTTTTGTTTTTTTTTTGGTTCCACATACAAGTCAAATCATATGGTCTTTCTCAGTCTGACTTATTTCACTTAGCATAATGCCCACTAGGTCCATCCATGTTGTCGCCGATGGTAAGATTTCATTCTTTTTCATGTCTTTGTAATATGCCATTGTACTTATGTACCACTTTTGTATGCATTCTTCTATCAATAAACACTGAAGTTGCCTCCATGTGTTGGCAACTGCAGGCAGAACTGCCATCAACACTGAGGTGCATCCTCGATCTAGGAGAGGAAAGTGGGGGTCTATGCATCAGTGTGGAATTGCCACAGTGATGGTCCCCAGAGCGATGACCCCATTGATTCCTGCCCCAAAGATTCAAAGGGATGATGCAGTGGGAGACATTGCTAAAGTCCATGGGCACCGGGACTCAGTCGATGTTGGGAAGCTTCCCGGAACGCTGCAGGACTATCACTACTCTAATACTAGCCCCCAGCCCCGGACTGCCTATATTAAAGAATTGTTAAAGATGCTCCTTAGATTCACCAGGGATAGACACCCCACCTTAACTGCTTGCTGCATTACACAAGTTTTAACTACCTTTTATCCAAAAGTGACATAGGCCCGACTGCTTCTGATCCAAACAGTCCACCAGTTAATTGTTGTGTATGTATGGCCCCTGTATATCCCTTGCTTGCTACCTTTAGTACTGTCAATATGATTAACAGCTCTCTGTTTGATGGCTTTGTAACTTGCTTGCCATATTTGATGCTGACCAAACTGTCTCAGATTTTTAGAAGCCTTCTATTATTTTATTTACAGTTTCTGCCTATATGATGCCCTTTCTCCTTGTGTTTAGGACTGTGAGTTCTGTTTAGGTCAGGAGCCCGCTCAAAACCAATGGCTACTAGTAATAAACTCCAAACTTATTAAAGTCTATTTTGATTTGTCTTGATTGCTGGGTACAACAGCTGGAGACACCAAGAACGTGGACATTGTGCCGAGGAGGGCCCATCATCCAGCAGCCAGAGGGATGAAGATTCCCAGTTTTGCTCTAAGGCCCTGCTCTGGGAATGTAGCCTGGGCTCTGCTGTGTTGGACACCCAGTGTGAGAGATGTGCCGGAACAGCTAAGACTCCTTGTTTTTGTTCGATGCCCGGGTTTGAGTGCCTGTCTAGGAATCTAGCCTGAATACTATCACATTCGACCCCGGAGTGGAAAACAAGGCCTGACACCGTACCAAGAAGTGCCTGGTCCGATAAAAATAGGGCAGCTCATTATACCTGAGTGTGCCTGCCTGGATCGTGTGAGGAGAGTGATGGAGAGACTCACAGAGAGCGAGAGACAGTGAGGGAAACAGACAGAGAGACACACAGAGAAAGAGAAAGACAGAGACAGAGAGACTGTGGGAGCCAGCAGAATCATAGTGTTCCTAACTCAGTCTTGGAAATGACAACCCATCATTCTGCCATTTCTCCACCTTACATCCCAGCCAAAAAATCCGACCAGCCTCCAGGGGAGGGGCTCACACAAAGATTTATGATGTGGAGGCAAGCACGCTGAGGGACACCACGGGGCTGTTCACCACATAGCCTAGATGAGGCACTTGGCCCTGAGTCTACACATTCGGGGCATCCCCAGCAATGTCTGTGCCAGAGAGAATGATGTAGTAATTTCAGTGCATTACCACCCTCCTGGGACAGAGGCAGGCAGACAGTGAGCGTCCCTGGGTGACAGAACAGACCCAGTGTGTGGGCACCGTTTTCTGAGATCCAAACAACACCTCTCTTCACCCCATCGTCAGGTCTGCATCTTAGGTCGTGTGACCCCGACCAGGTGTTTCAGGCACTGCCAATGATCATAGGTCTGATGACTGACTGCCTGTGAAATAGATGCCACAATGACCCCACTGTGCACATGGGGGCACGGGGCAGACCCTGAGGGCATGTGCTTGTCAGGGACACACACTGTTGAGGAGCAGGAGCTCTTGCTGTTCCCACTCCGGGTTCTTGTCACTGGTGCCCAGCTGCACCTAAGCCTCCCTGGGGCTGAAGGTGTGGGCTATGTTGGTGTAACTGTGTATAGACATAGCATGGGGTGAAGAAGGTGAACATCTCCAACCCAGAGAGGCCTTAGAGAGCTCTTGCCATATGAGGAAGCCCAGATAAGAGACCCAGACTGTGACCTCATGCCCTGATCATAGTGGCCTCCGGAACTTGGAACCCTGGTATCCAGGCAGCCACATCCTGGAGTAGTGTGTACCCAGCTCAGAGGGCTGAAGACACTGGTAGCCCTACCATGTTTCGCTGTTACTTCCCCACGTCCCGGGGCTGTGGTCTCAGGAAAGCCCCGAGTTTGAACACTATCCCGTGTTCCAGACTCTGGGTCATGTCTCATCCCAAATACCTCTGACCATTTTCATGGGGGAAATGAAAGGTAAAACATGGGGCACCCAGGGTGGTGTGGTGCAGGCCTGGTTGCCCAGCTGAACCTACCCTGGCAGCCCTTTGTCCTGTCTCATATGTGAGTGGGTGGAGGAGATGGGGGACTTCATGTGGGGGAGGGCACATGCTGGCACCAGAGGCAGAGAGATCTCAGATGCCTGAGGGCTTGTCCTGTGCACACCGCAGTTCTAGACCGCTGGGTGGGAGGTGAAGAGCTCAGCATCACTGCCCCGGCCAGGTTGATCCCAAGCCCTAGGGAAATGTCATGTTACCAGGATGGAGGTCTGTGCACACACAAGACTGTGTCCGATGTGGAAGCTTAAATTTAGGTGGCCAGAGGTTGGGTTCATTGGCCCGGCTGGGTCTGACATCTCCAGGCCAGCTACCGGTCATCACTGTCCCTGCAGAGCTCCATGCAGGAGATCGATGATGAGAGAGTCAATGGGGACAGTGACACCATGTCCCCGAGGAAGAGGCAGGTGCACAACGACACCAAGGGCCAGTCCGGACTGTCAATGAGTGTGGCCTCAGTGGTTTTGGAACCAGGGCCCACGGATGACCATGCCATGCCACCAGTTGGGACCTCACCCAGGGCACTCTCAGGGACACCTCCAGGGTCTGCTTACAGGTCATCACTGTGTCTGAAAGCACATGGGCCATTTCTGATTTCTGTCACTGAACTGAAGAGGACACCTGCAACCGTCAAGTTTTCCAGAGGACAGGTCCCTGAAAGTGCAGATTCTGGGTCATGATGTAAACACAACTTGCAGGCAGCCATTGGCCTCAGTTTCTTATATCCCAGGTGTCCTGGTCCACTTTGAGCCTAGTCTAGGACAGTAGAGCGCAGAGACCCTGGGATTGATCCTTTGGGGGTGGAAGGATGTCGTACTGGAAGTGGGTGTGATGAAGGTATCTGGGAGCGACCCTCCAGCTGGAAGTCTGTGCCCCCAGTCCACGCATACACAGCATTTCCATGCCCCTGCCCCTACTCTTGCCCACACACTCAAAACTCACCTGCTCTGCTTGGCCTGCCATCCAGGGCAGGAGGGGGATGGCCTGGACACTCCTGCCTGCTCCCTCTCCCTTAGACCGCAGGACCCTTCCCCTAAGTCAGGAAAGCACATCTAGTGCAGCTCAGTGTGTCTTGAGGACCACCCTGAATGGGCTCCATCCAGGTGTAGATCACAATTTCCAAGGCAGGCACACTTGAGCCTGTGTGAGTAGGAGCCTTTGGGAAGTACTGAAGCACTCACAGTAGCTTCTGGAAAATCAGAGCATGAGTCTGGGGGCTTTGGAGAGAAGAAAAGATCCAGAACACATCTAAGGCTCCAGCGGAGGTGACCCCTGCCTCGTGCCAGCTGCCAGCCCACATAGCTGGCACTTTCAGCTGCTGTGAGGGAGGGGGCTCTGTCTCTGGGCTCCATGGCGATGGCCCTCAATTTCCTCCAAGTCATGCTGGGAGTTCACTTAGTCTGAGGCTATCGGATGAGGCCACGGCCAGTGACATGTCTCTTCCCTGCACAGAAATGGAGAGCCCCGGCCCTCCCAGCACAGAACATGGGTCCTCCATGTGGCAACTTGCCAGGCTGTCTTCCTGGAGGAGGGAGAGAGAAGCCCCTGATTGTAGGAAAACAGGGGATGGGGAGGAGGGAGGAATCTGGGAATGGCTGATTAGGATGGAGGAGGTGCCTTTTTGGCAGGAGCAGTTGACATCGAATATTCTATCAGTTTTCAGGTGTCCAGCGTGTTGCTTAGGCATTCATATGACCCAAGAGGTGATCCCTGAATGAGTCTGGAGCCTACCTGATGCCACACAGAGATACTACACTATTATTGACTTGATTCCCCATGGAGTGCTTCACATCCCCTTGACTATTTTGTTACTCCTATTTTGACCCTCCTAATCCCTTTAACTTCTTGCCCCAGACCCCCAACCCTGCTCTTCTCTGGCAACCGTGAATGTGGTCCCTGTATCTATGAAGGTGTTTTTCTTTTATTCCTTTGCGTTTTGGAATGTTATCTAATATTTGGCATATGTTCCATGTTCTCTTCCTAAAATCTGAGAAGTTATGCATTTCAAAATGCACTTGGCCCAGAGATGTGGAATTTGTAGAAATGGACAAATCAAGAAGCCACGCATCCCACCGAGGAGAGGAAAGATTATAGTCGAAAGTCAAATTAGATTTCCCCTCAGCTTTTGTTACACGCGTTAGGCGAGTCTTGATAACACACATTATTTCTGTATTTAGCACATTCTTGACTCATTTGCGTGACCACGTGGCAGTATAATTGGACAATGTCGCTTAACAGGGATAGGGTTAGGGTTAGGGCTAGGGTTAGGGATAGCGTTAGTTAGGGTAAGGTTTAGGGTTAAGGTAAGGGGTAGGGTTAGGGCTAGTGTTAGGGTTAGGGTTAGGGCTAGAGCTACGCTAGGGCTAGGTATAGGGCTAGGGCTAGGTTTAGGATTATGGTTTGAGTTAGTGTTAGGGTTAGTGTTAGGGCTAGGGCTAAGTCTAGGGTTAGGGTTAGGGTTAGTGTTAGGGTTAGGGTTAAGTTTAAAGTTAGGGTTTAAGGTTGGTCAAGGTTAGGGATAGGGTTAAATCCAGTGAGTCTCCTACAGCTAGAGTGTGAGCGCCCTTCCTAGGTCACATGGATCCCCTGTCTCACCTTGTTACCGTAGTGAATTGGATTTAAGATGCTTTTAATGCTACTTTTATTATTGTCAAGAAAGTGAAAAATAATGCTGCCAATCAAATCATGGCACATCAAAAACTGGAGGATAAATCATGATTTCATACACATTGTATTTCAAACAAGGAGCATCTCAGGATCTTAGAATATCGTACTTCAGGGACCCAAAGAAACTGGAGTCCGCCAACCTTGGAGTGACTGATGATTCACGTGTTTTGCATCATCCCTGTCCTCCAATTTCATTTTAAGCGGAAAGATATCTTTGTCGTTAGTTCCAATCTTCTGATATTGGATCATATGTTATACAAAGCATCAATTTTAAATGGGTTGATATATAAATCATTGTACATCAACATATACAATGACAATCTATGATATGTATATCTATATCTATATCGCATAAGCTCATATCATTCTGAGGAATAATCACTAATTGTTTCCACATGTATTACCTACAACCAATATTAAACTTAGAAACCATAAGGCTGTAGTTATTAGAAAAGCCATAAGGTTACGGAAATAATTGCACTAATCCACAATCCTTTGTCTAGAACTCAAATCCTAGAAGTACTAAAAATCAAGTTTTTTTCCCCTCCTTACTTAATTTAGCAGAAAAATCTTACCTGAACTGATTTGAGACATTTTAAAATTTAAAACAAAACAGACTTATTTATATTTTTAAGTATAGGATGCGATTGTCGACCTTACAGGGAGTGTTATGTAATATTTGGCATATGTTCCATGTTCTCTTCCTAAAAGCTGAGAAGTTTTGCATTTCAAACTTCACTTGGCCCAAAGATGCGGAATTTGTGGAAATGGACAAATCAAAATGCCTGCCATCCCAGGGAGGAAAGATTATAGTCGAAAGTCAAATTAGGTTTCCCCTCAGCTTTTGTTACACTCATTAGGCAAGGCTTGATAACACACACTATTTCTGTATTTAGCGCATTCTTGACTCATTTGTGTGACCACGTGCCATTATAATTGGACACTGTCACTGACCAAGGATAGGGTTAGGGTTAGGGGTAGGGTTAGGGTTAGGGTTAGGGTTAGTTAAGGTTAGGGTTTGGGTTAGGGTTATGGTTAGGGTTAGTTAGCATAAGGGCTAGGGTTAGGATTAGGGTTAGGGCTATGGCGATGATAGGGATAGGGCTAGGGTTAGGGTTAGTGCGAGGGATAGGGCTAGGGCTAGGGCTAGGGCGAGGTTTAGGGATAGGGCTATGGCTAGGCCTAGGACTAGGGCTAGGTTTCGGATTAGGGTTAGGTTTCGGGTTAGGGTTAGGTTGAAGGCTTGGTTTAGCTTTAGGGTTTGGATTAGAGTTAGTGTTAGGGTTAGGGTTAGGGTAACGTTTGGGGTTAGGGTTAGGATTAGGGCTAGGGTTACGGTTAGCATTAGTGCTGGGGCTAGGGCGAGGGCTAGGGTTACGGTTAGCATTAGTGTTGGGGCTAGGGCGAGGGCTAGCGCTACGGTGAGGGTTCGGGCTAGGGCTAGGGCTAGCATTAGTGTTAAGGCTAGGGCTAGGGTTAGGGTTAGGGCTGTGGCTAGGTATAGGGTTAGGGTTATGGCTAGGACTAGGGCTAAAGCTAGGGTTAGGTTTAGGGTTAGGGCTAGGGCTAGGGCTAGGGTTTGGGCTAGGGCTAGGGTTAGATTTTGTGTTAGGGTTAGGGTTAGGGCTAGGGCTAGCTTAGGGCTAGGCCTAGGACTAGGTGTAGGGTTAGGGCTAGGACTAGGGTTAGGTCTAGGTCTAGTGTTAGGGTTAGGGTTAGGTTTAGGCTTAGTGTTAGGTCTAGGGCTAGGACTAGGGTTAGGACTAGGGCTAGTGTTAGGGTTAGGGTTAGGTTTAAGCTTAGTGTTAGGTCTAGGGCTAGGACTAAGGTTAGGATTAGCGCTAGGGTTTGGGCTAGGGCTAGGGTTAGATTTTGGGTTAGGGTTAGGGTTAGGGCTAAGCCTAGCTCTAGGGCTAGGGCTAGGACTAGGTGTAGGGTTAGAGCTAGGGTTAGGGTTAGGTCTAGGTCTAGTGTTAGGGTTAGGGTTAGGGTTAGGTTTAGGCTTAGTGTTAGGTCTAGGGCTAGGACTAGGGTTAGGACTAGGGCTAGGTTTAGGGGTAGGGCTAGGGCTAGGGCTAGTGCTAGGACTAGGGCTAAAGCTAGGGTTAGGTTTAGGGTTAGGGCTAGGGCTAGGGCTAGGGTTTGGGCTAGGGCTAGGGTTAGATTTTGTGTTAGGGTTAGGGTTAGGGCTAGGGCTAGCTTAGGGCTAGGCCTAGGACTAGGTGTAGGGTTAGGGCTAGGACTAGGGTTAGGTATAGGTCTAGTGTTAGGGTTAGGGTTAGGTTTAGGCTTAGTGTTAGGTCTAGGGCTAGGACTAGGGTTAGGACTAGGGCTAGTGTTAGGGTTAGGGTTAGGTTTAAGCTTAGTGTTAGGTCTAGGGCTAGGACTAGCGCTAGGGTTTGGGCTAGGGCTAGGGTTAGATTTTGGGTTAGCGTTAGGGTTAGGGCTAAGCCTAGCTCTAAGGCTAGGGCTAGGACTAGGTGTAGGGTTAGAGCTAGGGTTAGGGTTAGGTCTAGGTCTAGTGTTAGGGTTAGGGTTAGGGTTAGGGTTAGGTTTAGGCTTAGTGTTAGGTCTAGGGCTAGGACTAGGGTTAGGACTAGGGCTAGGTTTAGGGGTAGGGGTAGGGCTAGGGCTAGGGCTAGGACTAGGGCTAGGGTTAGGGTTAGGATTAGGGCTAGGGATGGAGCTTGGTTTAGGTCTAGGGTTCGTGTTAGGGTTAGTGTTAGTGTTAGTGCTGAGGCTAGGGTGAGAGTAGGGCTAGGGATAGGAATAGGGCTAGGTTTAGGATTAGGGCTAGGGCTAGGGCTACGGTTAGGGATAGGGCTAGTGTTAGGGTTAAGGTTAGGGTTAGGGTTAGGGTTAGGGCTAGTGCTAGGTTTAGAATTAGGGCTAGGTCTAGTGTGGGAAGCCGACAGCCCCCCAGTGTCTGACAAGGCCACATTGCTCTGCTCAGCACTGGATATTAGGGGTGCTGCCTTATGGTTGGTCATGTAATATCTCCTGCCTCTATGAACCCATGTGCCTTTTCTCCTATAGGAGACAATATATTAACTACACTTGTGACATGTTCCTGTGATACCCCAATGAGCTAACTACGCAGCCAAAGACGGGTAAGATCTCCTAAAAGAGGGGAGACAACCTAAGCCAGGCGGTAGTTCTGTGGGGAACCCCTGAACTAAGATATTGGGGACTCAAGCCCCTTGGAAACTGAGGCACAGACCTCTGACAAACTCAGGCCAGAAAACTCAGGCCTGTAAGAAGCTGATGCATTTGCCTAAGGGCCCTGCTATGAAAAGTCTCCTCAGAGGCCAAAGGTCTCCAGGCCATGAGAGTTCCAGGCAGCTTGCTGGCCATAAGTTATGTTAACAGCCTTGTGTAAATTCCTTTGTTTAGTGCCATATTGCAGCAACAGATACTAAAGCTTTAACTAAGAAACAGATGCAGCCCTCTGTAAGATAGAGTGGTGTGAGACCTCTTTAATTGCTAGGTATTGTATTTACATAGAAATAAAACTTTAGATGCTTTTACCTTAAAACAAGGTTAACAGCTAGTCTTTCAGTAATAATTCAAGTATACTCCCTGAGAGTCTAGATGCTGGAATTTGGGATAATGACTAGGTAGTCATGGTAACCATTATTTAGGAGATATATAGAGACAAGTCTATCCTTAGCATAAGATAGTCATGATAAATATTCTTTGGATGACAGGCAAAGACTGGGTCTTAGTCTTAGAGGTTATCACAGTGTAAAACAAGATAAATCCTTTAATGGGAGAGCAAGTCACAGTGCACCCTGGAGAGAGCACTTACAGGGGAGTAGAAGACTGTGTAAATCCTGAGAACTACAAACCACCAAATGCTTTGTGATTGAGATAATGGTCAGAAGCCCGTATAAAAGGAGCTAGGCTTTAACAATAAAGTGTGACACTTCTGCGAAACTCTTTCCGATGTCTCCACTTTCTTTTTTCTGCCTTTACTGTAATAAAAATTTTCTGTCTTTCGTATCGCCGACGCCCTGTCCACCTTCTTGAGCCCTGGTCAGTGGGGGCTGCTCCCCCACGGTCTAGGCCTAGGGCAAGTGCTAGGGCTAGTTTTAGTGTTAGGTCTAGGGCAAGGGCTAGGTTTAGGGCTATATCTAGGGTCAGGGCTAGGGCTAGGGCTAGGACTAGGGCCAAGGTTAGGGTTAGGGCTAGGGCTAGTGCTAGGGCCAGGTTTAGGGCTAGGTTTAGGGTTAGTGTTAGGGTTAGGGTTAGGGTTAGGGCTAGCGCTAGGGCAAGGGCTAGGTTTAGGACTAGGGCTAGGGCTAGGATTAGTTTTAGGTTTAGAGTTAGGGTTAGGGCTCGGGTTAGGTTTAGGGTTATGTTTAGGTTTAGAGCTAGGGTTAGGGTTAGGGTTGGGGTTAGGTTTATTGTTAGGGATTGGGGTTATGGTTCGGTTTGGCTTAGGGTTAGGGTTAAGTTTAAAGTTAGGGTTTAACGTTGGTTAAGGTTAGGGATAGGGTTAAATCCAATGAGTCCCCTACAGCTAGAGTGTGAACGCCCTTCCTAGGTCACATGGATCCCCTGTCTCACCTTGTTACTGTAGTGAATTGAATGTAAGGTACTTTTAATGCTACTTTTATTACTGTCAATAAATTGAAAAATAATGCTGCCAATCAAATCATAGCACATCAGAAACTGGAGGATGCATCCTGATTTCATACACATTGTATTTGAAACAAGGAGAATTTCAGGATCTTAGAACATGGTACTTCAGGAACCCAAAGAAACTGGAGTCCGCCAACCTTGCAGTGACTGATGATTCACGTGTTTTGCAGCATTCCTGTTCTCCAATTTCATTTTAAGGAGAAATATATCTTTGTTTTTATTTCCAATCTTCTGATATTGGATCATATGTTATACAAAGCATCAATTTTAAATGGGTTAGTATATATATCATCATATATCAAAATATACAATGACAATCTATGATATCTATATCTATATCTTTGTCCATATCTATATTGCATAAGTTCATATCATTCTGAGGAATAATCAACACTTGTTTCCAAATGTATTACCTATAACCAATATTAAACTTAGAAACTAGAAGGCTGTAGTTATTAGAAAAGCCATAAGATTATGGAAATATTTGCACTAATCCACAATCCTTTGTCTGGAACTCAAATCCTTAAATTTCTAAAAATCAACTTTTTTCCCCTCCTTACTTAATTTAGCAGAAAAATCATACCTGAACTGATTTGAGACATTTTAAAACTTAAAACAATACAGAATTATTTATATTGTTAAGTATAGGATGCTATTCTTGACCTTACGGGGAGAGTTATCTAATATTTGGCATATATTCCATGTTTTCTTCCTAAAATCTGAGAAGTGATGCATTTCAAAATGCACTTGGCCCAAAGATGCAGAATTTGTGAAAATGGAGAAATCAAGAAGTCAGTCATCCCAGTGAAGAAAGATTATAGTCGAAATTCAAATTAGGTTTCCCCTCAGCTTTTGTTACACCCATTGGGCGAGGATTGATAGCACACATTATTTCTGTATTTAGCGCGTTCTTGACTCATTTCCGTGACCACGTGCCAGTATAATTGGACACTGTTGTTGAACATGGATAGGGTTATGGTTAGGGTTAGTTAGGGTTAGGGTTAGGGTTAGGGTTACGGCTAAGGCTAGGGCTAGGGCAAGGGGTAGGTTTTCGGCTAGGGCTAGTGCCAGGGTTAGGGCTAGTGCTAGGGCTAGGTCTAGGACTAGGTCTAGGGTTAGGGTTAGGTCTAGGTCTAGGGCTAGGGCTAGGGCTAGGGCTAGGTTTAGGGCTAGGGCTAGGGCTAGGGGTAGGGGTAGGGGTAGGGGTAGGGCTAGGTTTAGTGTTAGGGTTAGGGTTAGGGTTAGGGTTAGGTTTAGGGTTAGGGTTAGGGTTAGGGTTAGGGTTAGGGTTAGGGTTAGGGTTAGGGTTAGGGTTAGGGTTAGGGTTAGGGTTAGGGTTAGGGTTAGGGTTAGGGTTAGGGTTAGGGTTAGGGTTAGGGTTAGGGTTAGGGTTAGGGTTAGGGTTAGGGCTAGGAGTAGTGCTACGGTTAGGGCTAGGGCTAGGGCTAAGTCTAGGTGTAGTGTTAGGTTTAGGGCTAGGGTTAGGGTTAGGGCTATGGCTAGGGTTAGGGTTAGGGTTAGGGATAGAGTTAGGGTTAGGGTTAGGTCTAGAGTTAGTTCTGCGGATAGGTTTAGTGTTAGGTTTAGTTTTAATGTTAGGGTTATGGGTAGGGTTAGGGTTAGGGTTATTGTTAGGGTTAGGGTTAGGGTTGGACTAGGGCTAGTGTTAAAGCTAGGGCTAGGGCTAGGGCTACGTCTATGGTTAGGGTTAGGGTTAGGTATAGGGTTAGGGCCAGGGCTAAGTTTAGGGTTAAGTTTAGGTTTAGGGTTAGGTTTAGGGCTAGGGCTAGGTTTAGGTTTAGGGTTAGGGTTAGGATTAAGGTTAGCAATTAGGTTTCGGGTTAGGATTAGTGTTAGGGTAAGCATCAAGTTTAAAGTTAGGTTTTAAATTTGTTTAAGGTTAGGGATTGGGTTAAATCCACTGAGTCCTCTTCAGCTAGAGTGTGAGCTCCCTGCCTAGGTCACTTGGATCCTTCGTCTCACCTTGTGACTGTGATATCCAGGTGCTATCTTACATGCTCAGGTGGCAATGGAGGATTTCTGGGGAAGGAAAAGGAGAATGGAGAGTGCGGAATTGTGGGGGTTAAATGTGTTATTTGTGAAAGGGCAGGCCAGGGGAGCACATAGCAGGTGTTTTAGGATGCTCAAAGCAACTGCTGATATTTTAGAGCGCTCACTATAGTCTAGGCATATTATATAAGCAGAAATTCATGGGGTAGGTTGCCAAAATATTCCCATTTTCCAGATGGGGAAACTGAGGCCTGGAGAAATTGGATGACTCAAGCATGGTCATGCAAGAGGAGGCAGGATTCAGACCCAGGGCCACTGTGCTACCAAAAACTGTCACCGAGTAGAAGCTGCAGGCTATTTTGAACCACATGCTCGTGATATTCACCAGCTTCAAGGGAGAGAAAGTTTAGTTGGCACTGAGTATGTACCAGATGCTTTTGATATAATGCTTGATTTAATCATCATACGAGCAAGATCATCGCCATTCCAAAGATGGATAAACTGAGGCCTCCAATTTTATGCCATATGCCTGAAGGACACACAGCCAGGAAGAGGCACAGCCTGGACCTGAATCCAGATCTATCTGCCAGCCTGATGTAAAACTCTCGTTTCCAGGCCTGCCCATGTGTCTCTGTCAACCACATCCTGAGGGGGCCTTTCAGGGGTAGGGAGACCTGAAAGGTCACAATGGACAGGAAACCTTTATCCCTTTTCAGCATCCATTCCCAGGAGTCCTCCAAAATCTGCTCACAAATCTCCAATGATCCAGAGCTTACTTCTTTTGCGACCAGCTGATTAGCTCTAGGGACAGGATGTCAGGATGCAGCTGAGAGGGGCTATGCACCTAGAAAGTGGAATCCCAGATTCGGGGTCAAATCTTTGGTTGCTCACTATCCAAATGATGCTGGACCAGTTTCCCCATCTGCAAAATGGGGTGGACGCTAACAGCCCCCTAGCTCACAGAGGAAACATGAGGCTTGATTGACATTGTGAAGACAGTACCTGGCACCTAGTAGCAAGTTTACAAACAGTAGTGATTCTTGAGCCAAGAGGGACTTACCAGTTCACTGCCTGACCCACAGTTGATATTCATGAGCATCAGTTAGGTGAGGAGGCAATCACTAAGTGGCCCTTGAGCTCGATTGAGCAACAAAAGCTTCCCACCCAACCGCAAGTCAGGGTCTCCCTGACCTCTGGGTCTGGTCCGGCCTGACCCCACGCCTCCACATCAGACCTGTGAACACCTGCCCACCCAACCTCCAGACCTACCCTGCAACGCTTCGGAAACCAGCCCCACCCTCCTGCCATCCCTTCAGCTCCGTCTGCAAATATGTAAAGACCATACAATCAGGAGGGAGTTCAGCAAGGAAATCCAGGCTAACCTGCAAAGCCTGCAAGAGGGCTCCTGGGCCTCCCAGGCCTCGCCTGTCTACTCCCCAACTCATTCCTACAACCTACCCGCAACCAGGTACCTTAATGCTGCCAACCTCGAACACTACCAGGTGTCAAATCAACTCGATATTTCTCTCAACCCCAACACTGTGCTGTGTTCACGCCCTCTAAGCCCCCAAAGGGAATGAACATAGCCCAGTGTTCAGGACGGTCTGCAGGATTATGGAAACAGGCTGAGGCCCTCAAACGAGACCCAGCACACCATGGGCAGCACACAGAGCAAGGCACGAGTGAACTGCCTGAAGAACATGAGTTTGAGAAACATGAGGCCCATGTCTAACTCCATGTCTGCCATGAACTGGAGGACTTCAGGCCTCAGATTCCTCATTGGTGAAATGGAGATGACACCCATATTCACCTCTCAAGACTGCCCTGTGAGGATTCCATAGGCTAAACAGGTATGAGCTGAACAAAGGGGCAAGGTATACTTCAGATGGTAGCATGAGGATACAAGCCAATTAGCATACCTCACATGGATCGAAAATAATAGGAAATGTCCTCCAAACCTATGGAGTGATTTTACAGGGTTATCGTTTGAACACCAAGTACACCTGCTATATACCTGATGAGCTCCTGTAGGTTTCTAGTTAACCGGAAAGTATCTTTCCAAGACGCCAATGTGTTAGAACTGTTTGGGTCAAAGTTCCCTTTCCTGTCATCATATTTTCTTTTCTTCAGCAGCTGCACATTAGAACTGTAAAGGGGGAATTTTGGGTATGGGGCTACGGGACACAGAGTTGGGCTGGACAGGGCAGTGGGGGCCATGACAAGGCCTCTGACCCCTCCCTGATTTGTTGGATGGGTTCTGATGATATGGTGGATGCTGTCATGTGCCAATGAGATCCCATCAAGACTGCAGTCCACTAGTGCTGAGAGAATTGCAGTCCCTTAGGCACAGGGGCCACCTAAGCGGTACAGAGAACCTCCCGCATTGTGTCATGCATTCCAGTGCCTGATACTCATGGGGTGTAAAGATCCAACATGCTTGCCGAAATCCAGAAGAGCTCTGAAGTTGATATCCTCTTGGAACACCCCAGGGTGCTGGCTGACAAGGGAGATCATATCATGGCCCAACTTCTGCCTCTCCTGACTCCTGATTGCTTTCCCACATACATGGCCTCTGGTTCAGGCCCCAAGCACACACCATCAAAAACTGCCTGCATGCTGACCTCCAACTCATCGTCAGCCTGCAGTCAAGGACTGCGAAACGATGACAAGGATGTATCTGGACAGCAGACAACAGAGATAGATAGTAAAGGATGCAAGTGGGTTGAATTCAGCCTGGCAGGAGGCATTGGCCTCCCAGATACAGAGTGCAAAGTATGGAGAGCTAAAGGAATGGAGTCAGAAAGTCCTGCCCGGGAGGAGCTGCTAGGCCAATGAGCCAAAAGGCAGAAGAAGTTAAGAGAGGTGCCAGAGAACTATGACACTTGGACCAGAGCAGCCCCGTGTGTGGTCAGTCAGCAGCAGCAGCAGCTGGGAAGAGGTTCAACTGTAGATACTCAGGCCTCATCCCATACCTACTAAATCAGAAACTGGGGGTGTTTATCAACCCATGCAGGTGACAGCAAGCAAGATGGCAATAGAGCGTTTCTTAGGAAGGAAAAAGAGAATGGAGAGTACGGAAAGGAGGGGGGAGGTTATCAAACCAGTTGCTGTCCAGATATGCTTCAGGAAGAGACAGCAGATACAGGCTCCCATCCAGGAACCCTCCATATTTGGTCAGCCCGTTCTTCTAACTTCTCCACCCACCTCTGTCAGCTTAGGGTAGGTAAGAATTTCTAGCCCCGCTCTGGCCCCAGTTAATATTAATGGGGAAGGTGAGGAGCTGCATCATTGCTTGTGCTCTCCCAGCATCCGTTCCTTGCCTTAGTCAATATCCCCTTTATTAAATCCACCTTAATGTACTTGGTTGGTTGGAACCATCTCTTCCCCGTTGGCACTATAATTGTACACCTGCATTGTGTCAAGTCCAAACTCAGCAGAGCACAGAAGTTTGTGTTTCGTTGTGGATCCTGAACCTCAGAAAGGGCAACACCTAACTGAAGGTCACACTGACTGTCAATTGGCAATAGGGAGGAGCCAATGGCTTTCTGGCTCTAGGCCTCTTGTCCTGTTCACTGACCTGTGTTGAAGGAGGGAATATAGCACCAAGCGAGGAACCTGCTCCTACTCTGCATACTCCAAGCTGAGTGCTAGGATGCCTCCCTAGACGTTAATAACTGGTTTGACTGCCTCAGGCCTGGACCCCAAATTCGAAAGACATGGTGGATGACAGCCTCATTCCCCAGGACACCCCTAAGAGTCTTGCAGAAGGCTTCCTTGTCTAGAGGCAGGAAGAAGGCTGCTGTCTACCCCTGCCGGGGTCCATACATCCAGGAGACAGACCACACTTGTGGTCAAAGGAGGGGGCCAGGCAGCTTAAGAAGGCCTCCAAAATTCAACTCAACCACGTTATCGCTCTCATCCTCCCAGACATTGGCTTGAACTTTGTCCATTTCGGGGGCCAACAGATTTGTGATACATCGAGTTTGTGTGGGGATGGCAGAGGAGACAATGTGGCATTGTCTCCTTGACACCTGTGCGGTTTTCTAAGCATTGGCCCAGGAAACATGTCCCATTTGGTAGCAGAGGCCATCCCTGGCTGTGGCTGTCGCAATTTGGAGAAACACAACCTTCATTTACATCCCAGCTCGGCCACTCACATCCTGTGTGAGTTCGGCCAACTTGCACACATGCGGCTGCCTACGTTTTGACTCCCATAAAGTGGAAACTTGCACCTTGCAGGGCTTTGATGGGTGTTAAATGTGTTGTTTGTGAAAGGGCAGGCCAGGCGAGCACATAGGAGGTATTTTAGGATGCTCAAAGCAACTGCTGATCTTTTTAGAGCACTCACTATGTTCTAGGCATTGTGTGTAAGCAGAAGTTTATGGGGTAGGCTCCCAAAATATTCCCATTTTCCAGATGGGGAAACTGAAGCCTGGAGAAATTGCATGACTCCTGCATGGTCATGCAAGAGGAGGCAGGATTCAGACCCGGGGCCACTGTGCTACCAAAGATTGTTTCCCAGCAGAAGCTGCAGGCCATTTTGAACCATATGCTCATGATATTCACAAGCTTCAAGGAAGAGAAAGTTTACTGGGCACCCAGTATGTACCACGTGCTTTTGATATAATACTTGATTTAATCATCACAAGAGCATGATCATTGCCATTCCAAAGATGGGTAAACTGAAGCTCTGATTTTATCCTATGTGCCTGAAAGACACACAGCCAGGAAGAGGCACAGCCTGGTCCTGAATCCAGATCTATCTGCCGGCCTGATGTAAATCTCTCGTCTTCAGCCATTCCCATGAGCCTCTGCCAATCACATCCTGCGGGCGCCTTTCATGGTTTGGGGCACCTGAATGGTCACTTTGGACAGATAACCTTTATCAATCTTCAGCATCCATTCATAGGAGTCCACCAAAACCAGCTCACAAATCTCCAATGATCAGGAGCTTCATTCTTTTGGGACCAGCTGATTTGCTCTATGGACCTGATGTCGGGACGCAGCTGAGATGGTCTATGAGCCTAGAACATGGAATCCCTGATTCTTGTCAAATCCTTGGCTACTCACTATCCAAATGATGCTGGACCAGTATCCCCATCTCCAAAATGGGGTGGATGCTAATTGCCCCCTTGCTCACAGAGGTAACATGTGGCTTGAATGAGATTGTGAAGACAGTACCTGGCACCTAGCAGCAAGTTTACAAACAGTAGTGATTCTTGAGCCAAGAGTGATGTGTCAGATCACTGCCTGGCCCACAGCTGATGTTCATGAGCCTCCGTTAGTTGAGGAGGCAATCACTAAACAGCCCTTGAACTCTATTGAGCAACCAAATCTTCCCACCCAACTGCAAGTTTAGGCCTCCCTGACCACAGGATCTGGTCTGGCCTGACCCCACGCCTTCACATCGGACCTCTGAACACCTGCCCACGCCACCTCCAGACCTGCCCTGCAACCCTTTGGAAACCAGCCCCACCCTCCTGCCATCCCTTCAGCTCTGTCTGCAAATATGTAGACCATACAATAAGGAGGGAGTTCAGCAGGGATATCCAGGCTAACCTCCAAAGCCTGCAAGCGGGTTCCTGGGGCTCTCAGACCTACCCTGTTTACTCCCCTGCTCATTCCTGCAACCTACCCGCAACCAGGTACCCTAATACTGCCCACCTCCAACCCTACCAGGTGCCAAATCAACTCGATAATCCTCGCAACCCCCCAACACTGTGCTATGTTCACGCCCAAGCCCCCAAAGAGAATAAAGATAGCCCAGTGTTCAGGGCTGTCTGCAGGATTATGGGAACTCTAGGCTAAGGCCCTCAAATGAGACTCCAGCACACCATGGGCAGCACACAGGGTGAGGCACGAGTGAATTGCCTAAACAACATGAGTCTGAGAGACATGAGGCCCATGTCCAACTCCACATCTGCCATGAACTGGAGGACTTCAGGCCTCAGTTTCTACATTGGTGAAATGGGGTTGACACCCACATTCATCTCTCAAGACTGCCCTATGAGGATTCCATAGGCAAAACAGGTATGAGCTGAACAAAGGTGTAAGGTTTACTTGAGATGGTGGCATGTGGATACAAGCCAATTAGCATACCTCACATGGATCGAAAGGAAATGAGAAATGTCCTCCAAAACCATGGAGTGATATTACAGGGCTATAGTTTGGACACAACCTACACCTGCTTTATACCTTATGAGGTGCCTTAGGGTTTTTTTTTTTTAGAGGGCAGTTTTGCTCGTCTTCATATGTGGGATCCACACCAGGCCCGTTGCTGTCCCAAGCCAGTTCTTTACCACCATGGCACTGGGGCCGACCCGAAACTGTGCCTATATCGTGTTTTTTTTTTTTCGTTTCTAGGGCAGTGTCACTGGCCCTCGTATGTGGAACCTGAACCAGGACCGCTGGCTCCCCAAGCCAGTGCTTAATCACCGTGACACTTGGCAGGTCCTCTTTTTCTTTTTTTATTGTGGCACAATCAAGTCAGAATTCCTAATCACAGCAACTTCCCTTGTAGTGACCAATTTTCCAAACAGAATAGCTGGCTGAGAGTCGGGAAGGGAAAAATCCATTGTCAGGAAATGAAAGCTCCCTACAGCATCCATCTTGCCTCGGGTTCTCTGCTTGTGATCAGGTAGGTCCCCCAGACTCCACATTGCTCATCCACAAGACCCAGTGAACAGTGGTCACTAACCTGGGACATGCATTCAAGGTCCCAGCTCAGACACAACCTTCACGCCAGATCACCACTTTCTGCTTGTCATGCCAGGGAACTTGGTCAAACAACATGCCTTGGCATCACAGTGGGGAACCTCAGCCATCTCTTGTGCACAAGAGGCGTGGTATCTGAACACACATGCGTGCGTGCACACACACACACACACACACACACACACACACAAACACACCCGAGAGCTAGGCAGAACTAGCCTGAGAGCTCTCCCTAGGTTGTAGGGAGTCAGGATCTTTACAAAGGTCCTAAGGTCTGTCCTTAGGCTCCTCTCCGCAGATCTTCCAGCAATGCTATTGGAAGCAGATTCTGGTGAAAGACAGGGCTGCACCAGCTGTTGCTAAATATTAGAGGTTGATACACATCTAATGTCGGACTGCAGTGCTCTACTTCCTCCATCGGCCAGAACTGGAGTGAACCTCCCCACCTTCCCATCCTTCTGGTTTTCCAACAATGCCCTGCCAGCTCTCATGTTCTCTTATTTTACATTCAAATTGGTTTTTTTTAAATTTCATAAAAGTAATACCTTTCCAGCATCTGCATGGCCATGGCCAGCATTTTGTTCAGCTCGTCTATCATCCTGCAGCTCGAGGGGTGCAGGGGTAGGGACCCCATGGTGGAGGGAAGGTGCTGGCCGAGGCTGCCGTACTGCAGCTGGTGCTGGATCTGGGAAGGCAGGACTGTGTGGTGGTGCTGGGCCCCACCCTGCTGGCCATGCTTCTGGGCTTTGTAGGATGCCAGGGTGAGGTCTGGCCCCCCTACAGGCATACAGATCATGACTTTCTTTGGAGGTAGCAGAGGTGACAATTTCACTGGCAGGCAAGGCAATTTCACTGGGGCGCCAGGATCTGTTAAGTGGTTGGCAATCCTGGCAGTGGGTTTGGGAGGCACAGTAGCGGGTTGCTTGAGAAGGGACTGCTGCTTCACTGGGGCCTTCTCATGGTCTCCAGAGAAAGCAGCAGGTTTTTTGGGGGGCAGTAGCAGGACTGTTTTGGCTGAAGGATCTTGGGACAGGAGGACTCCAGACTCACTGGCAGAAGGACTCTCTTTAGACACTGTCCCATCCATGATGTCTGATGGTTGGAGCACGTCATATGAGCAGGGATCCCTGGGCATTGGGACCGGCTCCATTTCAGAAAGCACGGGCAGAGACAGCTGGCTGGCATTCAGGGACTGTCCGTTTTCCAGGGAGTCGTCATCATTTGATATGGAGAGCTTTCCATCTTTATCATAAATTTCCTTCAAGAACCCTCATTTTATTAGCTCCTCTCTGCCTCATGATATTTTCCTCTCCAGGGCTGCAGATGTGTGTTTGAACTTTTCACTTTTCTTCTTCCTCCATTTCCAAGGATTGAAAATCCTTCCCAGGTTGGCAAATTTACTTCTCCTCCGGATGGGTGGAGTATGGGCACCTGGGACAAGGGTGTCAGAACACATTGCCGCCAGCCTCTCCACTTCCTCAGTGTCTGCGAAGTGCTCCCCCCAACTGCAGTTGCTGCAAATGTGTTTGATCTCCTTGCTTAGTTGACAATGGATCACAAAGGATACGTTGTTGTTGGGGGCGGGCTCCTTCAGGGGCTTCATTCTCAGCAAATAAAAAGCTTTCATCTTGGGTCTTTGGGCGCTCACGCCTGGCACCGCGCCCTCCCTGTAGCTCGGCGAGCGGAGCGCAAACCTCCCGGGATCCAGGGCGCGCGTGGCACTGCCATCCCGTCCCCTGACGCCCCAGGCCAGGCTGCTCTGGCCCCTGCCCGCTGTCACTCGCTCTCGGCCGCCAGGCCGACATCTCTCTCTTTTTATTTTTTACACTTTATGTATTTATTTTGACATTCAATATTATTTTATAGTAATTTCAGGTATATATCATAGTGCTTAGAAATTTATATGATTTAAGGTGATTCCCCTGACTTGTCTATTACCCAGCTAGCTGTATTCACAGTTATTACCACATTATTGACAATATTCTCTATGCTTTACTTTACATCCCCATGACTATTTTGTAATACACATTTATAGTTCTTAAGTACTTCACCTTTTTCACCCTGCCCCCAATCCTCCTCCCGTCTATCATCCCAATAAATGTGGTACTCATCTGACACCATACAGAGTTACTATGTTATTAACTATATTCCTTTTTCTTTTAAAGATTTTATTGGGGAATTGGGGGAGGGGAACAGCTTTGGGGAATCGGGGAAGGGGAAAAGACAAGTTGCTGTCTTTTTGTTCTTCAGTCTAGTTTTGCCGAGGACGTTGCTTCACTGGCTCATGTTGGTATCGTCATTGCACTCTTCCAGGGAGAGGCAGATCGGTCTCCAGCCTCTGGATGGTTGCTCACTGTGGCTACTGGCAGCTCACACTGGCTGCCAGCCGCTCACGCTGGCTGCCGGCCACTCACTGTAGCTAATGGCAGCCCACTGCAGCAGGAACTGCAACCTACACCATCACCAGGGCTCGCACAGCCCAGCTCCAACTGGAGCTGTTGTAAGCTGTAGAGGGCAGTGTCACTGGCCCTCATATGTGGGATCTGAACTGGGGCCGCTGGCATCCCCAAACCAGCTCTTAACCAATGCGTCACTCGGCCAGCCCTATATTCCTTTTGCTATACCCCACATCCCCATGACTGTTGAATAACAAACAATTTGTATTTCTTCTTTTTTTAATTAATTTATTTTTTAATTCTTTAAATGTGAATTAAACATTTTTTAAAAATAGTTTCAGGTGTAAAACGCAGTGCAATAGTTACACTTTTTATCCCTCAAAGTGACAACCCTTATCCCCCAATTCTCCACCCCACTCCTACACTCCATATCATACATATCTATTACAATTCTTTTGCCTCCCTTCCACAGTATACTTCTACGTCCCGTGAATATCTATATATTCAGTTACAGTTGGCATACAATATTACACAACATCATTTTCAGGTATACAGTGCAGTGATCAAGCCTTTACTCCATCCATGAAGTGGTCTCCCTAACAAGACATGTGACCATCTGACACCCCACAAAATATTTACAACATTATTATATTCCCCGAACTGTCTTTCATATCTCTATGGCAATATTGTAGTTACCTATTTATGCTGTCTAATCCCTTCCTCTTCTCCCTCATCCCCAACCCCCTCCCAAGTAGCAACCATCAGATTTTCCTCTATATCTATGAGACTGTTTCTGTTTACTTTGTTCATTCATTCAGTTGTTCGTATTCCACATATAAACGAGATCAGATGGTGTTTGTCTTTCTCCGACTGACTTATTTCACTTAACATAACAATCTCTAGGTCCATCCATCTTGTTGCAAATGGTACGATTTCCACTGCACAAATGTACCACAGTTTCTTAAGCCAGTCATCTACCAATGGGCATTTCGGTTGTTTCCAAGTCTTGGCTATTGTAAATAGTGCTGCAATAAACATAGGGGTGTATATAGTTTTTCGTATTAGTGTCTTGGATTCTTCTGGGCATATACCCAAGAGTGGAATTGCTGGGTCATACCGTAATTCCATTTCCAGTTTTTTGAGATACCTCCATACTGATTTCCATAATGGCTGCACCAATCTGCAGTCTCACCAATGGTGCACCAGAGTTCCCTTTTCTCCACAACCTCACCAGCACTTGTTGTTTGTTGATTTATTGATGATAGCCATTCTGACTGGAGTGAGGTGGTATCTCATTGTGGGTTTTTTTGTTTTTCTTTTTTTTTGAGGGCAGTGTCACTGGCCCTCATATGTGGGACACGAACCAGGGCCGCTGGCTTCCCAAGCCAGCGCTTAACCACCGTGCCACTCGGCTGGCCCTCATTGTGGTTTTTATTTGCATTTCTCTGATGATTAGTGAGGTTGAACCTTTTTTTCATATACCTGTTGGCCATCTGTATGTCTTCTTTAGAGAAAGGCCTCTTGATATCCTCTGCCCATTTTTTAATTGGGTTGGTTTGGATTCTTTTGGTGTTGATTTTCATGAGTGTTTTATAAATTTTGGATATCAACCCCTATCAGATATATCATTGGCAAATATCTCCTCCGTTCAGTAGGCTGCCTTTTTGTTTTATTGATGATTTCTTTTGCTGTGAAAAAACTTTTAAGTTTGATGTAATCCCGTATGTTCATTTTGCCTTTTATTTCCCTTGCCTGAGGGGATATATCTGTAAAAATATTACTCAGGGTAATGTCTACATACTTACTCCCTTTGTTTTCTTCTAGGAGTTTTCTGGTTTCAGGTCTTACATTTAAGACTTTAACCCATTTTGAGTTTGTTCTCATATATAGTGTAAGTAGGTGGTCCATTTTCATTTTTTGCATGTGTCAGTCCAATTTTCCCAGCACCATTTATTAAATAGACTATCTTTACTCCAACATAAATTCTTGCTTCCATTGTCATAGATTAAATGACTGTATATGGATGGGTTTATTCCTGGGCTATCTATTCTGTTCCATTGCTCTATGTGTCTGTTTTTATGCCAGTACCATCCTGTTTTGATTACTGTAGCCTTGTAGTATGTTTTGATGTCAGGTAGTGTGATGACTCCCACTTTGTTCTTATTTCTCAAGATTGCCAAGGCTATTCACAATCTTTTGTGGTTCCATATACATGTTAGGATTCTATGTTATATTTCTGAGAAAATGTCCTTGATAGTTTGATTGGAATTGCATTGAATCTATATATTGTCTTAGGTAGTGTTGACATTTTAACTATATTAATTCTTCCTATCCATGAACATGGGATGTATTTCCATTTATTTATATCTTCTTTGATTTCTCTCTTCAGTGTCTCATAATTTTCTTTGTATAGGTCTTTCACTTCTTTAGTTTCATTGATTCCTAGATATATTATTGTTTTTGAAGCAATTAGAAAAAGGATTGGTTTCCTGATTTCTTCTTCTGATAGTTTATTATTGGTGTATACAAATTCAACTGATTTCTAAATATTAACTTTGTATCCTGCTACTTACCAAATTCGTGTATGAGTTCTAGCAGTTTTATGGTGGAGTCTTTGGGATTCTCTGTATATAGTATCATGTCATCTGCATATGTTGACAATTTTACTTCCTTTGGATGCTTTTTATTTCATTGTCTTGTCTGATTGCTGTGGCTAGAACTTCCAGAACTATGTTAAATAGAAGTGGTGAAAGTGGGCAGCCTTGTCTTGTTCCTGATCTTAAGGGGAAAGCTTTTAGCCTTTCCCCATTGACTACGATGTTTGCTGTGGGCTTCTCATATATGGCCTTAATTATGTTGAGATATGATTCCACTGTTCTCACTTTGCTGAGAGTTTTTTTCACAAATCGCTGCTGGATTTTGTCAAATGCTTTTTCTGCATCTATTGATATGATCACATGATTTTTATTTTTCATTTTGTTAACGTGATCTATTACATTAATTGATTTGCAGATATTGATACAAACTTGCATACCAGAAATGAATCCCACTTGATCGTGGTGTATGATCTTTTTAATGTGATGCTGAATTCGGTTTGTTAGTATTTTGTTGAGAATTTTTGCATGTATGTTCGTTAGGGATATTGGCCTGCAGTTTCCTTTTTTTTGTAATATCTTTGTCTGGCTTTGGAATCAGGGTGATAGTGGTTTCATAGAAAGAGTTTGGGAGCCTTCCCTCCCTCAGTATCTTTTGGAATAGTTTGAGGAGAATAGGTACTAATTCTTTTTTGAACATTTTGTGAAATTCAACTGTGCAGCCATTTGGTCCAGGACTTTTGTTTGTTGGAAGATTGTTGATTACTGATTCAATTTCTTTGGCAGTAATCAGTCTGTTCAGAGTTTCTGTTTGTTTTGGGTTCAGACTTGGTAGATTGTATGCTTCTAGAAATTTATCCATTTCTTCCAGATTGTCGTTTTCGTTAGCATATATTTGCTCATAGTATTTTCTTAAAATTTTCTGTATATGTGGTATCTGTTGGCACTTCTCTTTCATTTCTGATTTTATTAATTTGGGACCTCTCTCTCTTTTTCTTGGTTAGTTTGTCTAAGGGTTTGTCGATTTTGTTTATCTTTTCAAAAAACCAGCTCTTGGTTTCATTGGTCTTTTGTACTTTTTTATTCTCTATTTCATTTATTTCTGCTCTGGTCTTTATTATTTCCTTCCTTATACTCCCTTTAGGCTAGTTTTGCTGTTCTTCTTTGAGTTCCCTTAGGTGTAAAGAGAGTCTGTTGATTTGAGATTTTTCTTCCTTCTTTTGGTAGGCCTGCACTGCTAAGAACTTCCCTCTTAGGACTGCTTTTGCTGCATCCCAGAGATTTTGGGTCGTGGTGTTTTCATTTTCGTTTGTCTCGAGGTATCTTTTGATTTCTTCCTTGATCTCGTTTTTGACCCACTCACGATTTAGTAGCATGTTCTTTAGCCTCCATGTATTTGTAAGCTTTCCGGATTTCTTCTTATAATTGATTTCTACTTTCATAACAGTGTGGTCAGAGAAGACACATAATATGATTTCAAACTTCTTAAATTTGTTGAGACTTGTGTTGTGGCCTAACATGTGGTCTATCTTGGAAAATGTTCCATGTGCACTTGAGAAGAATGTATATTCTGTTGCTTTGTGGTGAAATGCTCTAAAACTGTCAATTAAATCCAGCTGGTGTAAAGTGTGATTTTAGGCTACTGTGTCCATGTTGATTTTCTCTCTGGAGGATCTGTCCATTGGTGACAGCGAGGTGTCGAGGTCCCCTACTATAGTAGTGTTACTGTTCATCTCTGTCTTTATGTCTGTCAAAATCTGTTTTATATATTTAGGAGCTCCTATGTTGGATGCGTAGATGTTTACTAGGGTTATGTCCTCTTGTTGAATCAATCTCTTAATTATTATGTAGTGCCCTTTCTTTGACTTTTATTGTAGTCTTCATTTTAAAGTCCATTTTGTCCGAAATAAGTATTGCTACTTCAGCTTTTTTCTCATTTCCATTTGCATGAAATATCTTATTCCATCCCTTTACTTTCAGTCTGTGTGTGTCTTTTGATCTGAGTTGAGTCTCTTGTAGACAGCATATTCATGGGTCCTGTTTTCTTATCCAGTCTTCCACTCTATGTCTTTTGATTGGAGCATTTAGGACATTCACATTTAAAGTGATTATTGATAAGGTCATATTTATTGCCATTTTGTTATTTGTATTTCTTGTCTTCCTGGGTAATCTTGTTTTCCCCTTTCTTCTGTTTAAAAAGCCCTTTTTTTTGAGGGCAGTGTTACTGGCCCTCATATGTGGTACCAAACCGGGGCTACTGGCTTCCCAAGCCAGTGCTTAACCACCGCACCACTTGGCCGGCCTAAAAAAAGCCCTTTTAACATTTCCAACAATGCTGGCTTTGTGGTAATGAGTTCCTTAAGCTTATTCTTCTCTGAGAAACTCTTTATCTCTCCTTCAATTTTTCTTTTGTTTGTTTGTTTGTTTGTATGAGGGCAGTGTCACTGGCCCTCATATGTGGGACCCGAACCAGGGCCGCTGGCTTCCCAAGCCACTGCTTAACCACCGCACCACTCGGCTAGCCCTCTCCTTCAAATTTAAGTAATAGCCATGCTGATTAGAGCAATCTTGGGTGTAGATCTTTATTTTGTGTCACTTTGAATATTTCCTGCCACTCCCTTCTGGTCTGCAGAGTTTCTATAGACAAGTCAGCTGTTAGTCTAATAGGAGTTCCTTTGTATGTAACCTGCTGTCTTTCTCTTGCTGCTTTTAGGGTTCGTCTTTGTCTTTAACCTTTGCTATTTTCACCATGATATGTTTTGGTGTGGGCCTATTTGGGCTCAGCTTGTTTGGAAATTTCTGCACTTCCTGGTTTTGTATGTAGATTTTCTTCACCAGGGTAAGGAAGTTTTCAGTCATTATTTCTTCAAATGCATTCTCAATCCCTTGCTTCTTCTCTTCTCCTTCTGGTATTCCATGATCCAAAAGTTGTTGTGCTTCATGTTGTCCCACAGGTCTCTTAAACTATTTTCATTCTTTTTTCCTTTTGTTGTTCCAAATGGGTTATTTCTGCTATTTTGTCTTCTAATTCGTTGATCTGATCTTCTACTTCATTTAATCTACTGGTGATTCCTTCGACTGTTTTCTTGATTTCAGTTATTGTATTCTTTAGTTTTAACTGGTTGTTTTTTATGGTTTCCCTAGCCTTCTTTCTGTCCTCTCTATGTTCCTTAAACATTCTTATCATCAGTGTTTTAAACTCTGTCTCTGAGAGTTTGGATACCTCTGTTTCATTTAGTTCCATTTCTAGAGATTTCTTCTGATATTTTACTTGAGACAAGTTTCTGTGTTTCTTCATTCTGGCTGTCATTCTGTGATTGCTTCGATGTATTAGATACATCACCTAGAAAGCAGAGAAAAAATAGTGGGGGGACTCTCCGTCATCTCTAATCTGCAGAACATTCGCTCCGCAATAGAGAGTCTCTGGGTGACTCAGCATCAGCTGTTGGAGGAAGGGCCAAACGTGTTATACCCCAGCCTACCTCTCAGACTTGCTGTGAGCTTTCCGCAATTAGCTGCTCTGTGCTCTGGAACCGTGCTCACTACAAGAAATCTTCACAGGTTTTTGCGGGTTGTCTGCTGCTGCAAAAAACCCTCTGTGGCCTGCGGAAGTGGGGGCCAGATACCAGGTGCTCAGGGTGCCCCTGGCATCACAGCTCTTGGTGGGCAGGGCAGGCTCCCACGGCACAACTGGATGTGATCAGAGGTCCCCAGCAAGTCAGAGCAGTGTACACTCCTGCACCAACAACCGGCCCACACAAACTCACCAGGAAAGCCCCGACCAGATCATGCAGGCACACAGCTTCCTGCCCAACACTCAGGAAAACTCCCAGTCTCAGCCTGTCCCAATCAGCCTCTCGCAGATCAGGGTGAGCAGCCCAACAGCCAATCCCCAGCCTAGCTACTCTGTACAAACAGTGCGGAGATGAGGACCCAAGACGGCTCACTCACTCCTGCTTTGCAGTGAACAGCCTAATGGAGCTAAAGTGCACCTGCCCTGGGTTTCCCTTGCTATGCAGCACAAGCAGTGTGGAGAGTGGGGATCCAAGGTGGCTTGTGTACTCCTGTTCTCAGTGAACAGCCTGTTGGAGCTGGAGTGCACACTTGGCATTTCACTGGCAATGCGGCACAAGCAGAGCAGACAGTGAGAATCCAAGGCCGCATGTGTGCTCACACACACACACTCACTCCTGCGCCAATTTCACCAGACCAATGTGGTCCTGGACCTGCCCCCTGTGAGATGGAACAATTCTGAGAAAATGGCGCCTCCTGTATATTACTCATGTGCAAGCTGCACACCTGGGGAACAATGGTCCTAAAACCTCTAGCTTCTGCACCAAAGGCGCTCAGTTCAGTCCGTCCCTGCAGGCTCCTGGGCCCGGCTCACACAGCTACTCCCTCCACCAGGAACCGGGTGAGTGCTTACCAGTGAACAAGTCCGTGCACCAGTCCCACTGGTTCTCCAGCCGCCCTCAGCCTCACTGAGCCAAGCAAAGAGAGTCTTCACTAATTTCTACTGCCAGCTATTGTTGAAATTCTCTTTCTGGTAAAGGAACTCTGTGCTAGTGAGCTCGGTGTGGGACCAGAGTGTCTTTTCCCCAACTGGAGAAGCCTCCCCACCACTGTGGCATCCCTCATGGGGCTCACCCTCTCTTGTCTCCAACCCTCCTACCAGACTTGATGTGGCCTCCTCTTTAGGTCCTTCATTTAGAAGTTCTGTTCATCCAGTGTTCAGGGGACTTCCGAAGTTAAATGTTGTAGAAATTATTTGTAATTCTGATGTGATCCTGGGAGGCAGTTGGCACAGTGTTCTTCTATTCCGACACCATGAGAATATATTTCTGAGCATTACCCCAACTCTGTGTTTTGGAAATGTGAGAAGGAAACATTAGTGTCTCCAAAAAGTGTCTTTGAAATAAACTTATTCAGGGCCAGCTGAGTGGTGTGGTGGTTAAGTGCTGGCTTGGGAAGCCAGCGGCCCTGGTTCAGGTCCCACATATGAGGGCCAGTGACACTGCCCCCCCCACAAAAATAAATAAATAAATAAATAAATAAATAAATAAATAAATAAATAAAATCAACTTATTCAGGGGGAAAATTAAGTTACTGTGTTTGATCTTTAGGCGGTAAATGAGTTTACTGACTTTTGTGGGTTGTGTGTGTGTGGGGGGGTAGGGTGGTATATCCCTGAGATATTTTTGCCTTAAGTTTTTGTGAACCTCCTCCAAGCAGAGGTAGGTGTAGAGCCTCAATTCTTGCAGCGGCTCCAATGCCCGTCTGCAAGGGAACACTCTGCTAGCTGCCAGGAACTTGTCCGTGGCCATGCCCTTGGGGTGGGACATGGCCACGCATGGCTAGCAGGACATGGGAGAACAGGAGGTAGACTGGGGCCATTGGGTGGTGGAACCTGTCCCAGGCCCAGGCCCGTCCATGCTCCCTGCTAGCCTTGGCTGTGCATGGTCGCCAAGCTGTCCGACCCCAGGGACGCACCTGCCAGAGTCCAGTCCTGTCACTGCCAGCCTCGTGATCAACACAGCAGCGATGGTGGCAGCCACCTTTGTCTCTGTCATCACTGCCGTCTCCTGCCCATTGCTCTGGGTCCCACGTGGATCATCTCCAGAGGTTGACCACATGTTCCTGCTCCGCACCCAGGGCTCCAGTGTCTGCCTATCACCGATATGGCTCTGGGAGCCACCCAAACGGACACAACCCCCATGGACACATCGTGGCGTTGTCCCATTCGCGACTCCCAGGTCCGTGGTATGACCAGCTCTCTCCCACTCTGGACCCGGCTGCCGAAACCTGGCTACTGCACTCGCCCAGTTGGGGCCCACGCCATGTGTATAACAGCACTATTTTAAAAAAATACACGTGTATATATATTTATGAATATACATATAAATACATATATACACATATATACATATATGTATATAATTTTTTGTTCTCTTAAGTACTCTAGCTATCCAGAAGTCCATTCATTTCAGGTGTACTGGGCTTACCGTGTGATCACCAGACACATGACTTTCTCGTTTTTCTTTCAACTACTCATTCCCCCCACCCCCGATACAACTTGAAATAGATACCCTAGGACAAAATAAAGATATACCTGTGTATAAAACAATAGAAAAAACCTGCCATGCTCACCGTTTTTATGAATTTCATGTACTGATGTTGGGCAGCAGCAACTCCAAGGCCAAGTGACCCAATGAAATGCTTCCATTTGTCTGCAAAGCATGCCCAATGGACAGACCAAAGGTGACGGCAGAGGGACGTGTTTCTATCTGTGGAAATGGCTGAATCTGCCCCGGACTCGCTCAGGCCAGGTGTACAGGTGCCTCAGGGATAAGATCTCCCAGTTTACCCTGGGGCCTCCACCCGCAAATGTGGAGCATGGGGGAGTCTGTCCCTTGATGCGCAGCAAACGTACCTGTCTCAGAGGCTTTCCGAGAGAAGTTTCCAAGCCTGGGCTGGTTCCGCTACCGGAGCATTCACTGCTTGCTGCACCTGGGCCATGAAACAGGAGTCCCACATTGCATCATGCAGGTCGCAAGATCAGACTCCCTGGAGACCCTGATCCGACCGTCAGCAGTCTGACCCACCAACCGACTGTGGTGCTGGGAGTCGGGGGCCAGCCCTCTTGATGGCCGGGTGCTACTTTGCTAGCCTCCCCAAGAGGTTTTCCATAGAGGAGCGGGCTGTGGTGGGTGGGGCCGGGGCAGTGCTGGGAGAAAGAAGGGCGTGGAGGAGGGGTCATGGGAGGAGGGTGTGCACTGCACACACTGGGGAGCAGGACACAGTTTTGAGGGAAGTGGATGCTACCAGGAACAGTGGTGACTGTCAGAATGGTTTTATTGATGTGCCATCATTTATGAATCACACTGAGAAGTGCCTACAGTGGGTATCTTCTACCTGTGTGGTGGTGCAGACTTGTACCTATGTGATGAACTATCCCGTGACTGTCAGTTGCCATTGTCCACATCACACAGAAACTTTTTCCTTTGGGGCTCCTGGCCTGAAAGCCCAAAGCATGCCTCTGTGGCGAATGGACCCAACTGGCAGCTTCACTCATTTTTCTTTTCTTCCCGTCCCACCCCTTGCCTCTGCACCCATGGTGGCTGAAAAGAGAATGCCCCTCCATTACCCCCCTCGCTCCCCAACCAGGCCATGATGGGAGAGGGACAGAAAATGTGTCTCCCCCCATCAAATATGTAAAACGCCCCTCTTCTACTTAACCATCTTCAAGCTTCTCTGGGACCCAGCAACCAACTCTAATCTGAGCGGAATTCCCCCACCCCCACCCCACCACATTGGAAACCATGCCTCTCCTCTGGGCACCAGAAAGCTTTCTCACTCCTTCTCCTGACTTCCATTTGGGACTATGACAAATGCCGGAGGTGGGTGGGGCCTTCTCCAGATTACACATATAAATGGTCAACAAGCACACTGAGATGTTCAATATCCTTAGTCATGATGGAAATGCTAATTAAAACCACAATGTGATAAGGGCCAGCCGAGTGGCTCAGCTGGTTATGAGCTTGCTCAAGAGTGCGAGCTGAACTCTGAGTAACGACGGTTTGATGCCAGCCCGAACATAGTTGCTGTTGAACTGCCAACAGGTGGCAGGATGGCTCAGCTAAAAAAAAATGAAAACCACTGTGTAATAACCCCTCACACACTCTAGCATGGCTACAATCCAGAAAACCAAAACTAAAAAATGGCAGCAACATTTTAGAGAAATTATAACCCTTAAACGTTGCTTGTGAAAAATTACAATGCTGTGGACTCTGTATATAGCACTTTGTTTGTTTGTTTGTGAGGGCAGTGTCACTGGCCCTCATATGTGGGATCCGAACCTGGGCCGCTGGCTTCCCAAGCCAGCGCTTAACCACCGAGCCACTCGGCCAGCCCTGTATACAGCACTTTGAAATTTCCACAGCCCCAAAAATATCCCATGGGGTTCAACAAATCCACCTCTAGAAATATAACCCCTAAAAATGAAAACAGGTGTTAAAAGCTGATACCTGAATCCAAAGCAGCATTGTTCAAAATAGCAAAGAGACAAACAAGTCAAATATTCATCTTCATCAGCAGTGGAAACTAAGTGAGCTTTTAGCGAGATTGGCAGAGGAGGGGCAAGATGGCGGCTATGAGGAGGGCTCCATGAAATCTCCCCTGGAAATATCCACAATTTGAACTTCTAACATGCTTCAAAGAGACATCTACTCATCACACAGAACAACTAAGATTTCCACACAATGATTGCTGGATGGTGGGCAGGCCGGGCGAGTAGGGGAAGAAGGCAGCGAGACGCGTGAGGTGCAGCTCGCACCCATGGCTGCGAAGGTACGGTGAGTGTTCCCCCGGCTCCCTCCCTGTGGCCCGTGGCCCACCTAGAGTTCAGCAAGAGCGCATTGGTTTGCAGTCTGAGGCAGAAGCCTCAGGCCGGGAAGTGCAGGAGGAGAGAGAGGAGACGACTGTGCAGAGGTACGAGCTACATCCGCCACTCACTGGGTCCCCAGGAAGCAGGGTGCAGAGCCCGGCAGCAACAGGGCAAGATCAATCCCTGCACCCTCCCGGTTCAGGGATCAGTCTCTGTGCCCACCGGTCCCGCGGATCGCAGAAGCCTGAAACCTGGGAGCAGCGGAAAAAAGACTACTTGGGTGTGGAGATGCAGCGTGCCGGGCGGAGACGCAGATCCCCGAGAGACGGAGCGGGGATCTGAACCTCGGGGCAGGGTGTGCACAATCCCTTAAACTCCGGCAGTCTTTTCGGGAGAGCAGCAGGAGCACCGCGCGGGCACATGCCGGCTCCGAGGCAGATGCCTTAAACCCAAGAGCAGGGGAAACAAGAAGACTCGCACGGAAACGCAGCATGCCGGGCGGTGATGCAAGTCCCCGAGAGACACGAGCGGGGATCTTAGCCACACGGTAGCTTAGCACAATTCCCTAAATCCCGGCAGATCCTTTGGGAGAGCAGCAGGAACTCCGCTGGAGCATAAGAGGCAAAGGCCTTAGCTTAAAACAGTGTTGGAACTATGGCTTTGTTTATTTTCATGTTTTTTATCTTTTTTTCCTTTTTCTACTCTTGAACAGAAAGCAAAAAAAACCCAATAACCCACTCACTCCCACAAACTTTGGCCCCCGCCAAGACAGTCTTAAACTGACTCCTGAATGGAGCAATAGGGGCAGACTAGGAAGATATTCCTACCTGCAGGGGGTTGAGAATTTCCACCCTAGTAAAGGCTGCAGAGTGAGACTACCTACCCCGCCCCCACCTTTATGCAAGGCTTGGGAGGCAGGGCAGGTTCACCTGCTGAGGCACTAATTAACAGATTCTTAGCAGCAGGCTTTTGGTAGTGAGGAATTCTTTAATTCTCCACAGCTGTCAACCGAAAGGGTGCCCAGAGACACTCATTGAGCCTTTGGGGGTGCAGACTGCCTTGGGACAGGCAAAAGCAAAAAGGCAGTGACTTTGTAAAAACCACCAATCACACGTCACAACCACACTCAAGTACAGCAAACCTGCAGTGCCAGGATCACGCTAGGCATCAGGTGGCCTACTGTTCCCAAAAGATGCACAGGAATTTTTGTACAGCAGACAAACTGAAGAGAGCTTGGTGGACTTTAGCCAAGACCGGCACGGGTATTTTTGGTTTGTTTGGTTTTATTCTGTTTTGTTTTCCCTTTATTGGCTGCTTATCTTGGTTGTTTTTGGTTTTTATTTCTATTTCATTATAATCATATTGTAGTTTTTAATATAGGCATATATATATAGGTGTATATAGGTGAATATATGTCCATATATATGGGTGTGTAGACAAATATATATATATATATATATATATATATATATATATATATATATATATCTTTTTCTTTTTCTTTTTCTTTCTTTTTTTTTCTTTTTTCCCCACACTCACTTTCTCTCTTATTTTATTCGTTCTTCTCACTGCTATACTTTTCCTCTTTTCCTTTTTTTCTGCAAATTTTATTCTTTTAATTTTTATTCTTACTTTTTTATTATTATTATTTTAGTTTATATTTATTTTTTATTTCTTAGGTATAGCTAATCGGTTTCTCATGTTTATTCTATTTTTTATTTTAGGATATTGTATTTTATTTTGTTTCCTCTTCTGTTATTATTGTTTGTGTGGTTTTTGTTTTGTTTCTGTTTGTTTTCTTCATTAGTATGATTGATATTTCTGTACAAGTTGACTGTAGTTTGATGGTTGGTTTTTTTACTTGTGCGAGCATTTGGTTTCCTTTGGTGGCTGCAGAGGTTGTTCTTGTTGATCTGTTATGCTCTAAAATCACTCTGCAGCAGTGGGTCCAAACAAACAGACACAAGAATCATCATACCTGGAGGCCAACTTTAGATAAAACCAGAGCATTTCTGGGTTTGACATACAAGAGTCACACCCAAAAGGAAGTTGCTACAGGTACTAGGGCACATAGGGTCCAAGTTTCATCAGAGGGGTCAATCCTCTCACAGCAGCTCATAAACTGCAGATGCTGCTAATCCTCACAGCTAATCAATCTGGGAGTCAATCCCACCTACTGAAAAACCAAAAGTAATCAGAACTAAAACTTCAACAAGTGAGGACGCACGACACAAGGAACACCTCAAATACAAGCACAGGAGAATAGGGAGACTGAGTAATTCAAATATAAAGGACACACACCATATAAGTTTACCCAGAAAAGACTGAGAAACCTGGGGGATCTATCTGTTATATTGAAGCAAACACAAAGAGTAAGCCAGAATGGGGAGACAAAGAAACACAACACATATAAAAGAACAGAAGAAACTTCCTGAATCTGTGGAAATAGAGGTAACCAACCTATTGGAGACAGAGTTCAGAACACTGATTATTAGAATGTTCAAGGAAATTAATGAAAATATAAAGAAGGATAGAGAAATCATGAAAAGCAACCAGCTAGAACTTAAGAACACAATTACTGACTTAAATAACAAACTTGATGGAATCACTAGCAGATTGGATGAAGCAGAAAATCGAATCAGTGACTTAGAAGACAAAATAGCAGAGATCACCCATGTGGAACAACAAAAAGAAAAGAGAATGAAAAACATGGAAAATAGTTTAAGAGAGCTGGGGGACAACATCAAATGCAATAACTCCACTGGAGTACCAGAAGGAGAAGAGAGGGAGCAAGGGATTGAGAATATATTTGAAGTAATAATGTCTGAAAACTTCCCTAACCTGGCAAAGGACATTGAAATACAAACTCAGGAAGTGCAGAGAGTTCCAACCAGGATGATTCCAAACAGGCCCACTCCAAGACACATTATAGTGAAAATGGCAAGGGTTAAGGACAAAGACAGAATCCTTAAAGCAGCAAAGGAAAGGCAGCAAGTTACTTACAAGGGTACCCCCATAAGATTATCAGCTGACTTTTCTACAGAAACTTTGCAGGCCAGAAGGGAGTGGCAGGAGGTTTTCAAAGTGATTAAAAAAAAGGCCTACAACTGAGATTGCTGTATCCAGCAAGGTTATCATTTAAAATCGAAGGCGAGATAAGGAGCTTTGCAGAAAAAAATAAGTTAAGGGAATTCATTACCACCAAGCCAGCTTTGCAGGAAACGCTAAAAGGGCTTCTTTAAGTAGAAGAGAAAAACAACCTAAGAAAGACTACGAACACAAATAACAAAATGGCAATAAATACACACCTATCAATAATCACATTAAATGTAAATGGATTAAATGCTCCAATAAAAAGACATAGTGTGGCTGAATGGATAAGAAAGCAAGACCCCAGTATATGCTGTATACAAGAGACTCACCTCAGATCCAAAGACTCATACAGGCTGAAAGTAAAGGGATGGAGTAAAATATTTCATGCAAATGGTACTGAGAAAAAAGCTGGAGTAGCGATAGTTATATCAGATAAAATGGACTTTAAATTGAAGAATATAACAAAGGACAAAGAAGGACACTTCATAGTAATGAAGGGATCGATCCAACAAGGGGACATAACTCTAGTAAACATCTATGCACCTAACATAGGAGCCCCTAAATATATAAAACAGATATTGTCAGACATAAAGACAGAGATCAACAGTAACACTATCATAGTAGGGGACTTCAACACCCCGCTGTCACTAATGGACAGATCCTCCAGACAGAAAATCAATGTGGAAACAGCGACCTTAAATGACACATTAGACCAGCTGGATTTAACAGACATTTTCAGAGCATTTCATCCCAAAGCTACAGAATATACGTTCTTTTCAAGTGCACATGGAACATTTTCTAAGATAGACCACATGTTAGGCCACAAAACAAGTCTCAATAAATTTAAGAAGATTGAAATCATTTCAACTGTATTCTCTGACCACAATGCTATGAAACTAGAAATCAATTATAAGAAGAAATCCGGGAAGCTGACAAATAAATGGAGGCTAAACAATATGCTATTAAATAGTGAGTGGGTCACAAATGAGATCAAGGAGGAAATCAAAAGATACCTCGAGACAAACGAAAATGAAAGCACCACGACCCAAAATCTCTGGGATGCTGCGAAAGCAGTCCTAAGAGGGAAGTTTATAGCAGTGCAAGCCTACCTAAAGAAGGAAGAAAAATCTCAAATCAACAGGTTATCCTTACACCTAAGGGAACTGGAAAAAGAACAGCAAAAGAGGCCCAAGGGGAGTACAAGAAAGGAGATAATAAAGACCAGAGCAGAAATAAACAATATAGAGAACAGAAAAACAATTCAAAAGATCAATGAAACCAAGAGCTGGTTTCTTGAGAAGATGAACAAAATTGACAAACCTCTAGCCAGGCTCATCAAAAAAAAAAAGAGAGAGAGGACTCAAATTAGCAAAATCAGGAATGAAAGAGGGGAAATGACTACAGGCATCACAGAAATACAAAAAATTCTAAGAAATTACTATGAGCAACTATATGCCAACAAATTTGACAATCTGGAAGAAATGGATAATTTTCTAGAAGCATACAACCTTCCAAAGCTCACACAAGAAGAAACAGAAAATCTAAATACCCTGATTACTACCAAGGAAATTGAATCAGTAATTGACAAGCTCCCAAAAAACAAAAGCCCTGGACCAGACGGCTTCACAAGTGAATTTTATCAAACATTCAAAAAAGAACTATCACCTATTCTTCTCAAACTATTCCAAAAAATCCAGAAGGAGGGAAGGCTCCCAAACTCTTTTTATGAAGCCACTATCACCCTGATTCCAAAACCAGATAAAGACATCACAAAAAAGGAAAACTACAGGCCAATCTCCATGATGAATATAGATGCAAAAATTCTCAATAAAATATTAGCAAACAGAATTCAGCAATATATTAAGAAGATCATACATCATGATCAAGTGGGATTCATCCCTAGTGCGCAAGGCTGGTTCAACATCCGTAAATCAATTAATGTGATACACCACATCAACAAAATGAAGGATAAAGATCACATGGTCATTTCAATAGATGCAGAAAAAGCATTTGACAAAATCCAACAGCCATTTATGTTAAAAACCCTTAGCAAAGTGGGAATACAGGGATCATATCTCAACATAATAAAAGCCATATATGATAAACCTACAACTAACATCATACTCAATGGGGAAAAGCTAAAACCATTCCCCTTAAGATCAGGAACAAGACAAAGCTGTACACTTTCTCCTCTTTTATTCAACATAGTGCTGGAAGTTCTAGCCACAGCAATCAGACAACAAAAAGAAATAAAAGGCATCCAAATTGGCAAGGAAGAAGTAAAATTGTCATTATATGCAGATGACATGATACTGTATATGGAGAACCCCAAAGACTCCATCAAAAAACTATTGGAACTGATAGACGAATTCAGTAAAGTAGCAGGATATAAAATCAATGTTCAGAAATCAGTGGTATTTGCATATACCAATATTAAACTAATGGAAAGAGAAATTAAGAAAACTGTCCCATTTACAATTGCATCAAGAACTATAGAATACCTAGGAATAAATTTAACCAAAGAAGTGAAAGATCTGTACTCAGAAAATTATAAGACACTGAAGAAAGAAATCATAGAAGATACAAATAAATGGAAACACCTACCATGCTCATGGATAGGAAGAATTAATATAGTTAAAATGTCCAAGAATTAATATAGTTAAAATGTCCAAGAATTAATATAGTTAAAAATGCCTAAAGCAATATATAGATTCAATGCAATTCCTATCAAACTACCAAGGGCATTTTTCACAGAAATAGAAAATATAATCCTAAAATTTATATGGAATCATAAAAGACCCAGAATAGCCTCGGCAATTCTGAGAAATAAAAACAAAGTCGGGGGGGATCACGCTACCAGACATCAAAACCTACTACAAGGCCACAGTAATCAAGACAGTTTGGTATTGGCATAAAAACAGGCACATCGATCAGTGGAACAGAACAGAGAGCCCAGAAATAAATCCAAGCATTTACGGACAGTTAATCTATGACAAGGGAAGCAAGAATTTACACTGGAGTAAAGATAGTCTATTCAATAAATGGTGCTGGGAAAATTGGACTGACACATGCAAAAAAATGAAACTGGATCATCTCCTTACGCCTTATACAAGAACAAATTCAAAATGGATTAAAGACTTAAATGTAAGACCTGAAACCATAAAAATCCTAAAAGAAAATATAGGGAGTACATTTGCAGACATTATCCGGAGCAATATTTTTATTGATACATCCCTACGGGCAAGGGAAGTAAAAGAAAAAATGAACATATGGGATTATATCAGACTTAAAAGTTTTTTCACAACAAAGGAAACCATTAATAAAACAAAAAAGAAGCCTACTGAATGGGATAATATATTTGCCAACGATATATCTGATAAGGGGTTAATATCCAAAATTTATAAAACACTCATGAAACTCAACACCAAGAAAACAAACAACCCAATTAAAAAATGAGCAGAAGATATGAGGAGACATTTCTCTAAAGAGGACATACAGATGGCCAACAGGCATATGAAAAAAAGTTCAACCTCACTGGTCATTAGGGAAATGCAAATAAAAACCACCATGAGATTCCACCTCACTCCAGTCAGAATGGCTATCATCAAGAAATCAACAAACAACAAGTGCTGGCGGGGCTGTGGGGAAAAGGGGACCCTGCTACACTGTTGGTGGGACTGCAGATTGGTGCAGCCACTATGGAAGTCAGTATGGAGGTATCTCAAAGCACTGGAAATAGAGCTACCGTTTGACCCAGCAATTCCACTCCTAGGTATTTATCCTGAAAAAACCAAGACACTTATTCAAAAAAAGTTATGCACCCCTATGTTCATAGCAGCACAATTTACAATAGCTAAGACCTGGAAACAACCAAAATGCCCATCAGTAGATGACTGGATTAAGAAACTGTGGTATATTTATACAATGGAGTATTACTCCGCTATAAAGAAGAATGAAATCGTGCCATTTGCAATGATATGGATGGACCTAGAGACTATAATGTTGAGTGAAATAAGTCAGTCAGAGAAGGACAAATACCATATGATGTCACTCATATGTGGAATCTGAAAAACTGTATGAATGAGCAAAGTAAACAGAAACTGTCTCATAGATATAGAGGAAAAATCAGGGTTGCTAATTGGGAGAGGAATGGGGATGAGGGAGAAGGGGAAGGGATTAGACAGCAAAAATAGGCAACTACAATATTGCTACTGGGATAGGAAAAACAGTTTGGGGAATAGAATTAATAATGTTGTAAATATTCTGTGGAATGTCAGATGATTATAGGTCTTGTTAGGGAGACCATTTAATGGATGGAGTAGAGGTTTGATCACTGCACTGTATTACTAAAGCGGAGGTTGTATACCTACTGTAATTGAATATATATAGTCACGGGATGTGAATTATACTGTGGAAGAGAGTCAGAGGAAGAGTAATAGATATATATGATATGGGGGGGAGTGGGGTGGCGAATTGGGGGTGGGGGTTTGTCACTTTGAGGGGTAAAATGTATAACTATTGCACTGTGTTGTACACCTGAAACTAATTAAAAATAAATAAATAAATAAATAAATAAATAAAAGAAACTTAGTGAGCAAGTGTGTCATGTTACAATTCTTTAGATTGATACAATTATGAACATATTTTATAATTTGTAGAAATATATTTCCTCATAGCACACAAACAAATTTTAATGAGTCAGAAGACATGTTTACTAATATATGGAAATATATTTAGTTCCTCTACAATGTTGTAATTAGTGTTTCATTATTCTCCTATTTGGAAATTGTGTAGGCATTCAAGAAATAGCCAGCATTTGATTTATCTAACAAAACTTTAAAATTTCAGAGTACCAAACACACCTGGAAAATCTTTTTTATGTACATATACAGTATAATAATAGCTAAAAAGTTTACCTAAATATATTATTTTAATCGTAGCAGTATTATGTTAGTTAAAACTTAGAGATTTCAAACTCAATAATTACCAAAGCTATTTTCTGGACACCCTTTGTAACACATTGTTTGTAACAAACTAATTTTTATAAATTTTTATATGAAAAATGTAATTTTCAAAGACACGACTGTGTAATTAAACCAAGGTAAAACCAGCTTTAATATCAAATATTTCACCTTATCATCTCATCCTGAAAAGCATTTGGGATAGTTTAATTTTATTTCTTTTTTTTCTTTGTTTTTTTTTCAGGGCAGTGTCACTGGCCCTCATATGCGGGACCCGAACCAGGGCCGCTGGCTTCCCAAGCCAGAGCTTAACCACCACACCACTCAGCCGGCCCTGATTTTATTTCTTAATTTATATAAGCATTTCATTTGTTTAAGCCAATCAAATATTACAAACTGGTAACAACATCTGGGGCTAGAAAGCATCTCACCACAGACAGACAAACACAAACCAGTGTCACACATTGATCACAAATTAACAGAATTAGTAATAACTAGAGAACACACAAGGTATTTCAACCAGAAAACAGCTGGCTGTCACAAGACTCTATAACACAGTTTAGATTTAGAAGTTTTTCCTGTTCCAAGGATCCATCTTCTGGACGTGGACAGTAAGGTGTAAATAGTGAGACACACCAACATGCCTCTTTACAGCTCAGGCCAGGAAGCCAAGGCCTCTCCACACAGAGTGCAGGGGATGCAGCCTCCCAAAGCCAAAGGGACCCAGGGATAGTCAGAGAAGGCACAGACCTTCATCCCCCAGGCGGTCAGGATGGTGGGGTGGAGAGCGTGTCTCAGGTCTGCCACAAAATGTGAGGCATCTCCAGCCCAAACCCACTAATTTGTGGCCCTGGCAGGTCCTACTGGACTGCTATCTGTCCAGTAAGGAAGGTGGGAGGACAAATGCCTGTTATGGGCAGAGGCCTCTCTGGACACACTCCCTGGGAGCTAGCACGGCCAGGCAAGAGCCACAATGGGAACCCCAGCTTATCCCACAGACCACCAAGTCCACCACAGAATGTGCACCTGGCCAATTGCAGGGACCAGAGAGGATATGGTCACAATTGGCAATGCTCCCAGGACACAAAACGAGATGGAAAGAAAAACCTCATGCGGTTTTTAGATGTGGACCCACGGCAAAGTTTGTCTCCAAGGTCGCCGGTCTGGAGAGGACCCCTTACCTCCACAGCCTGTGGGGCTGGCTTGACACATGGGCTAATGGGAGCCTGTGCCTATGTTCTACCCCCAAGGTATTACTTCTTAGGACAAACAAACGTGACACATAGACATAGGAAAATATGGACACCTCTGGGAGGAAAAAATAAAGAAAACCCAAACTATAGGGGCAAGAAGTTGCTTTACAAATATTTTTTTCGTACCAATCTAAATTCAGAAAAGAGAAAAATGGACTTGTGCCATTTCTATCTACCCAAGCCCACTGACAAACCAAGAACTGTAATACATGTGGCATCTGGAATTCACATAGGCATGAAATTTCCAGACAGTGAGGAACTATCAGGTAAATAGGATATTTTAGACAAGGGTGGGAGTGGGTTCATAGATTTTAGATGTAAAAGTGGGAGATTTACAGGTCATTCAGGAAAACCTCAGCATATGTGGCAGGTTAAAACTTTGTTAGACTCCTGCTTGGAGTCTTCACCTCTACTGCTAATGTTATTATGCTCAGGTTGTTATTTGTCCTTCACCATCTTTAAGGAGGCAGGGAAATGGGGAGCCAGGCTAGACAAGGGAAACCTGTGTTTTTAAAAGCGGCCCTTTTCCAATTTTTTTCCCCTGTTAAGCTCAGCTGCCTCAGGGAGTAATGCAATTGTGGACTGTGTTTACATTTCTGACCTACTCAGCAGAGGATCTGGGGGAAATGCTGAGACTTTGTCATTTTTTTCAGACTGAAAAATCAGCTTCCGTTTTTTTTTGTCATCATTCTGATCGGTTATTACATCCTTTAAAACCTGTTTCAACATACCAGTTCTCAAAATCTTATAACTCCAGAAAGAGTGTTAAATTGGCACATCTCTTGATTTTCCCTAATGCCTTTTTTAAACCTAATGTTGACATTAGCATCTATAAGACCCAAGAAGCTGAACTCCTTCAAAAGCTTAACAGTAGTTAAATTTCCTTGTATCCATTAGTATTTAAAAATGTGGTCTTTTCTAGGTTCCAATCAAACAGCTGTTTGCCATGAGAGTTCTCTGACACATTTTCCAATTTAGAAGTTCTTTCCATTTCAAGGATCTCACATGCTGGTCACTGATGGTAGGATTTTCATAGCTACTCAAACCAAAAATCCCTTTTCCAGCTAAACCAAGGAAGCCAAAGACTTTCTGTTCTTGTGGTATTTCCTTGTCATGACAAGCGACACAAGAGACATACACACACACACACACAAAATGACCATCTCTGTGAGGAAACATTCAATGAAGAAAACCTGTGAGTCACTGCTTCTGAGAAACTAGCTTCACAAATACATGTAGAAGACAGGAAAAGGACATGCAGCACCTCAAAATTCTCCCAAACCCTGCAGAATAGACCAGGAAGGATGACAGGTTGAACAATAATGCTGCTTAACTCTGCCGGCAGATGGCCACGAGCTCCCAGCTGCAGCAGTTTCCAGGATCCAGTAGTGCCCCATCCAATGATTATCCTTGCAGGCTCCTCGAAACTGTGTGTTTTGGGGGGGAGGCTAAAAAAATAATTCTTTTGCTATCACCATATACATGTGTCATTAGACAGTGAGTCATTGAGGAACAACTCCCTGTGAACAAAGGCAAGCATGCCAAGGATTTATTAAAAGAAAGACAATATATCCCCAAAATGCAGGAGTGGATAAGCCCAGAACAAAGAAAATTTAGGATTATATTGGAATGAGGGTGTGAAATATTCAGGGGTGGAATCACAGGTGATCAGGGCGTTTCCGGGGCACGTCTTTGCTGACCACTCCTTCTCATTGGAGGAGGGATTCCCTTGTAGGAACTGTTCTGGGGACACAAGGGGTGGAGATCTTTCCCTGCCTGGAATTATAACCCATTACAATTAGCTGTAGGTGCAGCTTTTCTTAGGAATTTTCCATGTCTGCAATGCTAAGAGTGTTAGAATCCATTACAGTTAGCTGTAGCTGCAACTTTTCTTAGGAATGATCTCATCGCTCTTTGGTTTCCCCTCGCATCTTCCTTTGTTTCCTCCCACCTCTCCCCATGGCCCTGCTCTCTCTGCCTGTAGTAACAACTTCTTCTAGCTGAGGTAGTCATCAAATTAATATTATCAGGTTAATAAGATAAAATCGAATTTTATCATACATGCATGAGGAATTCACATACATGTAAAAATTCCAAAGACAATGAGATCATATTGGGTGCTTTGCCGGTAATTAAGGAAGAGTGGCACACTCACGGAAGGTAAATTGTTCATCAACCCAGGAAATAATGGGAAACAGGAGAAAGTGGTTTGCAGTCTCTTGCTTGGAGTCTTCCCACTTTATGCTAAGGGGATTATGCTAAGGTTCCCCACTTTTTTTTTTTTTGAGGGCAGTATCACTGGCCCTCATATGTGGGACCCGAACCGGGGCTGCTGGCATCCCAAGCCAGTGCTTAACCACCGCGCCACTCGGCCAGCCCCTAAGGTTCCCCTCTTAAACTACATTTTCTCACCTACATCCGATAGGCATGAAAGGGGAGAGTCAAAGGCTATTTATGAGTCTTTTGTTTCCTAACAATCAGCTTAGCATCAATATACCCAAAGACAAAACTTTTGGGCATCTTCATTCCCGCCTTTGAAACTTGACTAAAAGTTCCAAATCCAGAAGATAAGTTGGTATATTATTCCATATTTCATTGATTTCATCATTCAGTCTTGAGAATAACTTAGTTAAATTGTTGAATCTTACACCATGATGCAGTGGTGTAGATATACCCCCAAATTTCACTTTTTATTAAATATCTGATTACTTGTTTATGTGGGGAAGGAATAAACTTTCCTCTACCCTGTAACTGCTTCTGGTTAATCTAATAATAAATAGACATGAGACAGGTTAGCATGAGTAAATAAGCAGAATTAATACATATATATGGGAATACCACACACAGCAGAGAGTTGGAGATCCCACATGAAGGAGTGAGGTAGGGAGCTAAAAAGGGAATATGGGTACACAGACATGCTGAGCTAGGGATGAAGTCAGGTCCCTTGGGGGCTTGAAAGGGTCACTGCAGGTTGATGGCAGTGAAACCAATGCCAAGGGAGTCCCAGGCTCTTGCTGCCTGTGTCACTCAGCCAATAGATCGACACAAGTGTTGCATCATAGTTTAAGGGACAGTCCTGAATTCAACTGGCAGCCCTGCCATTTAGTAGCTGTATGACCTTCTCTGGCTTCAGTATCCTCATATAGTAAACAGTGAGGGTATCATCCATCTAGTCCACAGCAGTGCTGTTATGCCATCCCTGCTGGGCAGGCTTTCAGCAGTATTTACAGACAGACCAGGCACTGTGATTGGCTCACCCAGTTAGCGGCATGATAGACTGAGCCTCAGAAGGACATGTGACTGTTGTTTCTTGTCCCATTTGAAATTTTAGATGTTCTCAGCATGGCATCTCGCTGACCCTGGGTAAACCCTGGGCTGCGGATAGCACAGCCAAAAGAGCAGTGCTATGGATGAGCCATGGGAATTTGTGGGGTCCAGAGGGACAAACCCTTGAGTGGGAGTCCAGAGGGCTGAGTCTTGACTGCCTGCCTGGCTACCCTGGCTGGGAGGCTGGATATTCCTGCTGGGTCTGGTTGCATATTGACCCAATGATGGTAATCCCTCATTCTCAGGAGGTCACAAACCCTCATGTGCCTGCTGACCCTGCCACTTAGTCACTTGGAACTCCTGGGAAAGGTGGATAAGGGTGCTGAACTCCAGTGGGAGACAGTGTGTTTTCTTTCTTTTGGTAGTACCAGAAGATTGGAGATGAATCCGTTTTTGTGCCTTTGATGTGCAAAAATCTTGAAGAAAGTCAGATCATGGGTATTGATAAAAGACAGTAACAGGTCCTTTTACAGTAAGGCTCCAGTTAAAAATCAGGTAACTGTGGGCTGGCCCAGTGGCACGGTGGTTAAGTGCTGGCTTGGGAAGCCAGCAACCCTGGTTCGGGTCCCACATATGAGGGCCAGTGACAATGCCCTCAAAAAAATTAAAAAATAAATAAATAAATAATAAAAATCAGGTAACTGAAGTGCTAAGGGTTCAAGAGATTCGGTGATACTTGGGCACTGAATGAATTCTTCTTAATTATTATTATTTAGGAAATTATGTTGAATTAGTAAATTAGAATTACAGCAACTACCATTTATCAAACACTGTTCAATGTGCTCTGCTTTATCTCCACAAAGCAGAATTCCTATCGAGTAGGTACATATAGCAACTCTTCTTTACTGATGAGAAAAGACACTCAGAGAGGTTAAGATACTGGACCAAGGTCACACAGTCGAGCAGCAGCAGAACAGAATATTTTAATGTACTCCCTCAATTTCCAGTTGGATAATAACTTGCACATAAAAGGAGCTAAAAACATCAACATAAGGTAAAAAGGAAAAGACAGACTGATAAATGGATTTACTCATTCAAGTGTTTGGGTAGTTTGGAGTGAGCTCAGCTTCAGGTACAGCTGTATGCAGTGGTTCCCATGATGTCATTAAGACACCATCTCTCTGTGCTGCCTTTCTCTGTGTTGGCTTTAGGCTCTGCCTCTGTGTGTGTGTGGAGGTAGAGTGTTGCCCAGCATCTCTCAGGGCACAGTCTGCCAGCTTGGCATCACAACAGAAAGACAACTTCCCATCCCCTATGGTACTAGCAAAAGTCTTAGGATTAGTCCTCATTGGACCAGCTGGGGTCACGTCCTTCTTTCGCACCAGTCACCTCGGAAAGGAATACTCTGATTGTTCCAGCTTGGAGGAGTGTTGAATCAGTTCTACGATAGCAAGGGTGGGGACCAGAGGAGAGGCAAGGTGGAAGGACCAGACAGGAAAATGGAAGCCAGGCAGACAAACCACAGACATCCATCTCAAAGGAGTGGGAGTGCCTGCCTTTGGAGCTCAGCCTCTAACACTGGAAGTACCCACTTTTGTGCTCTGTGCCTGGCTGTGATCCCAAGTGCTTCCTGGGATCCCAGGTGAGGCCAGATATCTGACGGACGGATCAGAGATTTCGACTCTGAGAATATACAAAGCCCTGAAATTGTATAAACGCTTTGTAATTGCTAGATGGAAAGTATCCTCAGCTGTCACCAATAACTATAAGTGGTCCACAACCCAAACACCCAAATGTGGTTCAGAACCACCATACAAAATTCTGGGATATGCAGATCAAACAATATATAGCCCTGTGCTCAGAAATGAAATGATGACTCCTAATTTCTAACCCAGTGAGCCCCCGAATAATAACAACAACCTCTAATAACCATGATAATTAGCATTTATTGGAAACCTACTGTATTCCACCCAGCACTCTCCAATGTGAGCCACTAGTCACATGTGACTACAATTAAATTAAGTACAATTTAATTGAATAAAAAATAAAGTTCCTGGGCCTGCCAAGTGGCGCAGTGGTTAAGCATTGACTTAGGAAGCCAGTGGCCCCAGTTCGGTCCCACATATGAGTGCCAGTGACACTGCCCTCAAAAAAAACCCCAAAAAACAATAAAACAAAAAAACAAAAAAAATAAATTTCCTCAACTGCACTAGCCATGTATTCAAGTGCTCAATAGGCACATGGGGCTAATGATACTGTATTGGACAACACAGGGCCATAAAATTTCAGAAAGTTCATGTTCTAGACATGGTGCTAATTGTTTTACATCATTAACATATTTCATATTAAAGGAAAAAAAAACAGAGGGGTAGGTCCTAGTTATTATCCCATTTTACAGGTGAGTAGATGGAAGCACAGTGGAAGTGAAGTGACTTGCCCAAGGTCACACTACTGGAAAGAGGTGAAGCGAGGATTCTAACTAGTCCTTAGACATAATATTCGACTACTTTTCTTCCTAGGGGTGGGTAGAGGTGGTTAATCCATTTTCTGGTTTACTCTGTGTGCGTTTGAAGGAACCATCTGGGAATTCCATTTCTTACTCTCCTGAAGCTGCCTAGACCCCCAAAGTCTTGGCAGCCTTCCAGAGAATCTAGGCTAGCTGAAAAACTTGTGTGAGTCTTCCTCATCCATGAGTCCGTGGGTCTGTTGAAGTGGGGAAAATTGCCAGGGGAGCTGCCACATGTGGTGGGCAGTGCACTCAAGATGCCTGTCTCCAGGATGTGGGCTGGAAGTGGAGGGGTTAGCTAGGGGACTGTCTTCATGGCCCCATCGTCTCCAGCATTGACTCTGTGTGTGAGTGTTGGCCAGAAGGAACTTTTGCCAAGGTGTACCGAGGTCAATGCTCCAGAATCAGGCACTGGGGAACCTCCTTGACAAGGGGTGTGTGAGAAGTCTGTGCCAAGTGATGACAGAAGGCCCGTTTATGGAAACCCCATTTTCAGTCCCAGATAACCCCTCCTTCCAGGTCATGGCAGGTCAGCCAGTCCTCATAGTGTTAGGGAACAATGCCTAGCACCTATTGATAGGATGCCAGGAAACAATTTACTGGGGGGCCAGACTGGCAGCAGCTAAGTGAGAAGCATTTCTGTCTCCTGCCAGCCAAACTGCCACAATTAGGGTAGGTTAAGAAGGAGGACCTGGAGGGGAGATTTTCTAACAATGAAGACTCACATGCCACTGCTTTATCACTGATGTCCCTTCTCCGCCTTGCTAACTCCCATCTCAGGGATTTGTCTGTGAAAGGACACTGGTATGGCTTTGCTTTCATTACCTGTGTGTGTGATGATTGTCCTGATGTGGAATGAACCCCCAGTCATTTGCAAAAGGTGAAAGCATTCACACAAGACTCTACATCAAAGTTTTGATTACAGTTAGGGCCAAGAGAGCATGCCTATGGCAGTGTCCATAGATGACGGCTGCCTCAGGTTGTAAAGAAACACCTGCAGAAGGGGTGGGGGGATGCTGAGGCAGAATCCAGAGACTGAGAGTGGACAGCTGCTACAGGTAAAAATGAGAGAAACACCAGTAGGGGTGGGGGTTGCTAGGGCAGAGCTTGATAGACAGTTGCATCTAACTTCAGGTTAGCTTTTTCTTATATAGGAAACGGGGAGTCAGTCAGGCAGGTTTGACTGCTGGGGTCTGGACTGCTTGAAGATGATGTTATCTCTCGAATCTGGACTCGGACTCAGCCTTCGAGGCCTGGGACTAGAATGCATCACCAGTATCACCAGGAAGAATTTGTAAATTGGATTCCAGTGTTCAGGCTCCTGAGGATGAAGAAATTGCTCTTTCCCAGGTTAGGGTCTTGTTAATTAATGAGGTATGGGTAGCCTTGAGAAAGAGAACAGAGTTCTTCAGTTAATCAGTGAGGGGAGAAACAGCCACAAAACAGATGAATATAGGGATATATCAAACTTCGAGCAAATGAGGTTTAATGATAGGTGGCTAGATAGCACGCTATGTGGTGACTTAAACTGCAAACAAGCTAAGTCTCACTGTGCTATTGATTCCCTGAATTTCACCCTTACATGGATGTGATGGGCAGGATGGACGTGTGTGGGCACGAAGGTTGGCCAAGGCACCCAGGAATTGTGCTTCAGAGAGCAAGACCAGGAAAGGAAGTTTTGGACCATTCACCAGTGGTGGCTGAGTTCCTCCCTTGTACCAGATAGCCTCAGACCCCTTCTGTGCAAATGCCACAGAGCCCCTGACAGGTCAGGATAGGCCAAGGGCACAGAAGGTTAGGCCCATCTATAAGGAGGCCCTGGGCCTGTTTGCTGAGAGATTTGGATCTCTGCTGATAACCTCCATTAGTGGCAGAGTGAGGAAAGAAGTTTTATTTTTCTTTTTAAATAGACTTTCTTTCTTAAGCAGTTTTAGGTTCACAGTAAAAATGGAGTAGAAGATACAGAGATTTCCCGTCGCCACCCTGCCCTCACATGCACAGCCTCATCCATTAACAGCATCCTATACCAGGCAGAGGGGTACATTTTTTATAATGAATGAACCTACACAGACACATCATTATCACCCGAAGTCCATAGTTTACATCAAGTTTCACTCTCGGTGCTGTTCATTCTATGGGTTTTTGAGAAATGTGTAATGCTGTCGTACAGAAGTTTCATTGCTCTTAAAAACCTCTGTGCTTTGCCTTGTGATCCATCCCTTCCTGCTAACCCCTGGCAGCCACTGATATTTTTGCTGTCTCCATCATTTTGCCTTTTCCAGAATGTCATATACTTGGAACCACACAGTATGTAGTCTTTTCAGATTGGCTTGTTTCACTTGGTAATACGCCTTTCAGGTTGGATATTTCTTTTTGTTACCATGAGTCTACTCCGTGAATAAATGTGTGACAGAGAGAAGAAGGTAGGAGGTGCTGGTGTGCCAGGAGAGGTGGCTGAAAGCTGATGAAAGATGATGGCTGGGACATAGGTGGAGCTGGCAGGGGCTGCCAGACCCTGGATCTGGGAGTTGGCTGTTGACTGTGACACTTGGCTTCACTGGGCTAAGGGAGCAGGTGCATTACTCATCTGGCTCCTGGGGTACCCACCTTAACCTGGGACAATAGAGCAGAAGACCATGATTCACAGGCCAGATGATCTCTGACCCAGATCAGCTATGTCCTTGAAAAATGGGTAAAAATAATGATGGGACCATATGGCACAGTTGTTGTGAATCACTGGGATTGTATATGTAAAGTTCCCATTTGGCTTGTGGGAAGAATCTGTAGGTGTCCAGTGAATGAATGAAGAATAAACGAATAAACCACTATGTGCCAGGCTCTGTTCAGGCAGGCAGTCATGACTATTTGCAAGCCATGTGCTCTTGGGCAAGTCATTTACCCCACAGAGACTCAGTATCCTCATCTATAAAATGGGGAGGGTAACTCTACCCACCTCACCTAATTGACATGAACATTACATGAAATAGCGCTCTTAAATATGGTGCCAGCACACAGTGAACACTTTATAAATAAATGCTGTTTGTCATTACATAAAACAAATGCATAAAGTATTTACTATGTGGCTGCTATTGTGTTCAGTGCTTTTGAAGTATTATCTTATGCCTTTGAGGCAAATACTTATAGAACTCACTTTACTGATGGGAATGCTGAGGCTGAGAGAAGGGATATGGTTTTCCCAAGATCATGAGTGCAAGAACTAGGACTTGAATTCTGGAAAGGGAGAGGTCGCAGTCCAGCAAGATGTAAAAACAGTAAGTAAATCATACAAAGGGCTAATAGTTACAAAATCAGACCAATTCAAAAGCTAGGACTTGAATTCTGGAAGTGGAGCGACCAGAGCTTGGGGTGCAGGAAGGGAAAGGAACAGGATTTGGTAGGAAAGGAAGATCAGTTCACACCATGGACAGAGTCACAGCTTGCAGGTGGCAGGAGGGCGGGGCTGGCTTCGGAAGGGTTGCAGGATCCGGCTACAGGTGGGGTGGGCTGGTTCTCAGAGATCTCATGTGGAGGGGCAGGGCCAGACCAGACCAGAGCCAGAGGTCAGTGAGACCCTGGCTTGCGGTTGGATGGGAAGCTGCGGTTGGTGAATAGAGCTGAAGGGCCCCTGAGTGATTGCCTATTCACCTAACTAATGCTGATCATCCATTGTGGGCCAGGCAGTGAAATGAATAGTCACTGTTGACTCAAGAATCACCACTGTTTGTAAAATTGCTACTAGGTTCCAGCTACTGTCTTCATGATCTCATTCAAACCCCGTGTTAACCCTGTAAGGTAGGGGTGCTATTATCATCCACCCCATTTTTCAGATGGAGAAACTGGTCCAGCATCATATGGATAGTGAGCAGCCAAGGATTTGAACCCAGACCCGTGATCCCACGTTATGGACTCATAGACCCTCTCAGCTGCCCCCAGACATCCTGTCCCTAGAGCTAATCAGCTGGCTCCAGAACGAGTGACAGCCCATCATTATAGGTGTGTGAGAAGCTGTTGGAGGACTCCTCAGAATGCATGCTGAAGAGGGAAAGAAGCTTCCTGCACAGTTCCAAATTTCGGGTCTGCCCACCCCTGAAAGGCCCCATAGGATGTAGTTGGAAGTCACTTGGGCAGGGCTGGAGACAGAGTTCTAGGTCGGGCCAGCAGACAGATCTGGATTCAGGACCAGGCTATACCCCTTCCTGGCTGTGTGTCCTGCAGTCACACTGCATAAACTCTCTGAGCCTCAGATTATCCCTCATTAAAATGGCAAAGATAATACTCTTGTGATGATTAAATAAAGTATTGTATCAAAAGCATCTTGTGCATAGCAGCTGCTCAGCAAACTTCCTCTCATGTTCAGCTGAAGAATAATATGATCATTTGGTTGGAAATGGTCTGCAGTTTCTGCTGGGAGACAGTCGTTGGTTGCACAGAGGCCCTGGGTCTGAATCCTGCCTCCTCTTGCATGACCCTGCATGAGTCATGGAATTTCTCCATGCCACAATTTTCCCATCTGTAAAATAGGAATATTTTGGGAACCTACCCCATTAACTTGTACTTAAAAACAGTGCCTGGAACATAGTGAGTGCACAAAGGGGATGAGCAGTAGCTTTTGGTATCACAAAACTCCTCGTATTTGCTAGCCTAGGCTGCCCTTTCAAAAATAGCAGCACATTTAATCCTCATCACAGCCATGCAGGTTGATAGTTTCCACTTTACAGAAGAGGAAAGTGAGGCAGCAGCATGTGTGTAACTTGGCCGAACTCACACAGCATGTGAGTGGCCGAGCTGGGATGTAAATGCAGGCCTGTGTGTCTCCAAATTGCACCAGTCACAGCCAGCCACCACATTTGCTACCTAATGGGGTGTATTTCCTGGGCCAAAAGTTAGAACATCACACATGTTTCAATGAGATAGAATGTCACATTGCCTCTTCCACCATCCCCAGACCACCCCGAAGTCTCTCAATCTGTTGGCTTCAAAAGTGGATCAAGTGCAAACCCATGTCTGGGAGGCTGAGAGGGGTAATGTGGTTAAGTTGAATTTTGGAGGTCCTCTTCAGCTTCCTGGCCCTCTTCCTTTGTCCACAGCTCTGGCCTGTCCCAGAGGTGGGTGCCCTCCTGCAGGAATAAGCAGCAGCCTTTTTTCCTGCATCTAGACAAAGCAGCCTTCTGCAAGACTCTCAGGGATCTTCTGGGGGGAGGCTCTCATCTTCAATGCCTTCTTTTATTTATTTATTTATTTATTTATTTATTTATTTATTTATTTATTTAGTTTCAGGTGTACAACACAGTGCAATAGTTATACATTTTACCCCTCAAAGTGACAACCCCCCACCCCCAATTCACCACCCCACTCCCCCCCCATATCATATATATCTATTACTCTTCCTCTGACTCTCTTCCACAGTATAATCCACATCCCGTGACTATCTATATATATTCAATTACAGTAGGTATACCACCTCCGCTTTAGTAATACAGTGCAGTGATCAAACCTCTACTCCATCCATGAAATGGTCTCCCTAACAAGACCTATGATCATCTGACATTCCACAGAATATTTACAACATTATTAATTATATTCCCCAAACTGTTTTTCCTATCCCAGTAGCAATATTGTAGTTGCCTATTTTTGCTGTCTAATCCCTTCCCCTTCTCCCTCATCCCCATTCCTCTCCCAATTAGCAACCCTGATTTTTCCTCTATATCTATGAGACAGTTTCTGTTTACTTTGCTCATTCATACAGTTTTTCAGATTCCACATATGAGTGACATCATATGGTATTTGTCCTTCTCTGACTGACTTATTTCACTCAACATTATAGTCTCTAGGTCCATCCATATCATTGCAAATGGCACGATTTCATTCTTCTTTATAGCGGAGTAATACTCCATTGTATAAATATACCACAGTTTCTTAATCCAGTCATCTACTGATGGGCATTTTGGTTGTTTCCAAGTCTTAGCTATTGTAAATTGTGCTGCTATGAACATAGGGGTGCATAACTTTTTTTGAATAAGTGTCTTGGTTTTTTCAGGATGAATACCTAGGAGTGGAATTGCTGGGTCAAACGGTAGCTCTATTTCCAGTGCTTTGAGATACCTCCATACTGACTTCCATAGTGGCTGCACCAATCTGCAGTCCCACCAACAGTGTAGCAGGGTCCCCTTTTCCCCACAGCCCCGCAATTGATGATAGCCATTCTGACTGGAGTGAGGTGGAATCTCATGGTGGTTTTTATTTGCATTTCCCTAATGACCAGTGTGGTTGAACTTTTTTTCATATGCCTGTTGGCCATCTGTATGTCCTCTTTAGAGAAATGTCTCTTCATATCTTCTGCCCATTTTTTAATTGGGTTGTTTGTTTTTTTGGTGTTGAGTTTCATGAGTGTTTTATAAATTTTGGATATTAACCCCTTATCAGATATATCGTTGGCAAATATATTATCCCATTCAGTAGGCTTCCTTTTTGTTTTATTAATGGTTTCCTTTGTTGTGAAAAAACTTTTAAGTCTGATATAATCCCATATGTTCATTTTTTCTTTTACTTCCCTTGCCCGTAGGGATGTATCAATAAAAATATTGCTCCGGGTAATGTCTGCAAATGTACTCCCTATATTTTCTTTTAGGATTTTTATGGTTTCAGGTCTTACATTTAAGTCTTTAATCCATTTTGAATTTGTTCTTGTATAAGGCGTAAGGAGATGATCCAGTTTCATTTTTTTGCATGTGTCAGTCCAATTTTCCCAGCACCATTTATTGAATAGACTATCTTTACTCCAGTGTAAATTCTTGCTTCCCTTGTCATAGATTAACTGTCCGTAAATGCTTGGATTTATTTCTGGGCTCTCTGTTCAGTTCCACTGATCGATGTGCCTGTTTTTATGCCAGTACCAAACTGTCTTGATTACTGTGGCCTTGTAGTAGGTTTTGATGTCTGGTAGCGTGATCCCCCCGACTTTGTTTTTATTTCTCAGAATTGCCGAGGCTATTCTGGGTCTTTTATGATTCCATATAAATTTTAGGATTATATTTTCTATTTCTGTGAAAAATGCCTTTGGTAGTTTGATAGAAATTGCATTGAATCTATATATTGCTTTAGGCAGTATGGACATTTTAACTATATTAATTCTTCCTATCCATGAGCATGGTAGGTGTTTCCATTTATTTGTATCTTCTATGATTTCTTTCTTCAGTGTCTTATAATTTTCTGAGTACAGATCTTTCATTTCTTTGGTTAAATTTATTCCTAGGTATTCTATACTTCTTGACGCAATTGTAAATGGGACAGTTTTCTTAATTTCTCTTTCCATTAGTTTATTATTGGTATATGCAAATGCCACTGATTTCTGAACATTGATTTTATATCCTGCTACTTTCCTGAATTCGTCTATCAGTTCCAATAGTTTTTTGATGGAGTCTTTGGGGTTCTCTATATACAGTATCATGTCATCTGCATATAATGACAATTTTAATTCTTCCTTGCCAATTTGGATGCCTTTTATTTCTTTTTGTTGTCTGATTGCTGTGGCTAGAACTTCCAGCACTATGTTGAATAAAAGAGGAGAAAGTGGACAGCCTTGTCTTGTTCCTGATCTTAAGGGGAATGGTTTTAGCTTTTCCCCATTGAGTACGATGTTAGCTGTAGGTTTATCATATATGGCTTTTATTATGTTGAGATATGATCCCTGTATTCCCACTTTGCTAAGGGTTTTTAACATAAATGGCTGTTGGATTTTGTCAAATGCTTTTTCTGCATCTATTGAAATGACCATGTGATCTTTATCCTTCATTTTGTTGATGTGGTGTATCACATTAATTGATTTACGGATGTTGAACCAGCCTTGCGCACTAGGGATGAATCCCACTTGATCATGATGTATGATCTTCTTAATATATTGCTGAATTCTGTTTGCTAATATTTTATTGAGAATTTTTGCATCTATATTCATCATGGAGATTGGCCTGTAGTTTTCCTTTTTTGTGATGTCTTTATCTGGTTTTGGAATCAGGGTGATAGTGGCTTCATAAAAAGAGTTTAGGAGCCTTCCCTCCTTCTGGATTTTTTGGAATAGTTTGAGAAGAATAGGTGATAGTTCTTTTTTGAATGTTTGATAAAATTCACTTGTGAAGCCGTCTGGTCCAGGGCTTTTGTTTTTTGGGAGCTTGTCAATTACTGATTCAATTTCCTTGGTAGTAATCAGGGTATTTAGATTTTCTGTTTCTTCTTGTGTGAGCTTTGGAAGGTTGTATGCTTCTAGAAAATTATCCATTTCTTCCAGATTGTCAAATTTGTTGGCATATAGTTGCTCATAGTAATTTCTTAGAATTTTTTGTATTTCTGTGATGCCTGTAGTCATTTCCCCTCTTTCATTCCTGATTTTGCTAATTTGAGTCCTCTCTCTCTCTTTTTTTTTTTTTTTGATGAGCCTGGCTAGAGGTTTGTCAATTTTGTTCATCTTCTCAAGAAACCAGCTCTTGGTTTCATTGATCTTTTGAATTGTTTTTCTGTTCTCTATATTGTTTATTTCTGCTCTGGTCTTTATTATCTCCTTTCTTGTACTCCCCTTGGGCCTCTTTTGCTGTTCTTTTTCCAGTTCCCTTAGGTGTAAGGATAACCTGTTGATTTGAGATTTTTCCTCCTTCTTTAGGTAGGCTTGCACTGCTATAAACTTCCCTCTTAGGACTGCTTTCGCAGCATCCCAGAGATTTTGGGTCGTGGTGTTTTCATTTTCGTTTGTCTCGAGGTATCTTTTGATTTCCTTCTTGATCTCATTTGTGACCCACTCACTATTTAATAGCATATTGTTTAGCCTCCATTTATTTGTCAGCTTCCCGGATTTCTTCTTATAATTGATTTCTAGTTTCATAGCATTGTGGTCAGAGAATACAGTTGAAATGATTTCAATCTTCTTAAATTTATTGAGACTTGTTTTGTGGCCTAACATGTGGTCTATCTTAGAAAATGTTCCATGTGCACTTGAAAAGAACGTATATTCTGTAGCTTTGGGATGAAATGCTCTGAAAATGTCTGTTAAATCCAGCTGGTCTAATGTGTCATTTAAGGTCGCTGTTTCCACATTGATTTTCTGTCTGGAGGATCTGTCCATTAGTGACAGCGGGGTGTTGAAGTCCCCTACTATGATAGTGTTACTGTTGATCTCTGTCTTTATGTCTGACAATATCTGTTTTATATATTTAGGGGCTCCTATGTTAGGTGCATAGATGTTTACTAGAGTTATGTCCCCTTGTTGGATCGATCCCTTCATTACTATGAAGTGTCCTTCTTTGTCCTTTGTTATATTCTTCAATTTAAAGTCCATTTTATCTGATATAACTATCGCTACTCCAGCTTTTTTCTCAGTACCATTTGCATGAAATATTTTACTCCATCCCTTTACTTTCAGCCTGTATGAGTCTTTGGATCTGTGGTGAGTCTCTTGTATACAGCATATACTGGGGTCTTGCTTTCTTATCCATTCAGCCACACTATGTCTTTTTATTGGAGCATTTAATCCATTTATATTTAATATGATTATTGATAGGTGTGTATTTATTGCCATTTTGTTATTTGTGTTCGTAGTCTTTCTTAGGTTGTTTTTCTCTTCTACTTAAAGAAGCCCTTTTAGCATTTCCTGCAAAGCTGGCGTGGTGGTAATGAATTCCCTTAACTTATTTTTTTCTGCAAAGCTCCTTATCTCACCTTCGATTTTAAATGATAACCTTGCTGGATACAGCAATCTCGGTTGTAGGCCTCTTTTTTTAATCACTTTGAAAACCTCCTGCCACTCCCTTCTGGCCTGCAAAGTTTCTGTAGAAAAGTCAGCTGATAATCTTATGGGGGTACCCTTGTAAGTAACTTGCTGCCTTTCCTTTGCTGCTTTAAGGATTCTGTCTTTGTCCTTAACCCTTGCCATTTTCACTATAATGTGTCTTGGAGTGGGCCTGTTTGGAATCATCCTGGTTGGAACTCTCTGCACTTCCTGAGCTTGTATTTCAATGTCCTTTGCCAGGTTAGGGAAGTTTTCAGACATTATTACTTGAAATATATTCTCAATCCCTTGCTCCCTCTCTTCTCCTTCTGGTACTCCAATGACCCGCGGGTTATTGCATTTGATGTTGTCCCCCAGCTCTCTTAAACTATTTTCCATGTTTTTCATTCTCTTTTCTTTTTGTTGTTCCACATGGGTGATCTCTGCTATTTTGTCTTCTAAGTCACTGATTCGATTTTCTGCTTCATCCAATCTGCTAGTGATTCCATCAAGTTTGTTATTTAAGTCAGTAATTGTGTTCTTAAGTTCTAGCTGGTTGCTTTTCATGATTTCTCTATCCTTCTTTATATTTTCATTAATTTCCTTGAACATTCTAATAATCAGTGTTCTGAACTCTGTCTCCAATAGGTTGGTTACCTCTATTTCCACAGATTCAGGAAGTTTCTTCTGTTCTTTTATATGTGTTGTGTTTCTTTGTCTCCCCATTCTGGCTTACTCTTTGTGTTTGCTTCAATATAACAGATAGATCCCCCAGGTTTCTCAGTCTTTTCTGGGTAAACTTATATGGTGTGTGTCCTTTATATTTGAATTACTCAGTCTCCCTATTCTCCTGTGCTTGTATTTGAGGTGTTCCTTGTGTCGTGCGTCCTCACTTGTTGAAGTTTTAGTTCTGATTACTTTTGGTTTTTCAGTAGGTGGGATTGACTCCCAGATTGATTAGCTGTGAGAGTCAGCAGCTTCTGCAGTTTATGAGCTGCTGTGAGAGGATTGACCCCTCTGATGAAACTTGGACCCTATAGGTCTTAGTGCCTGTAGCAACTTCCTTTTGGGTGTGACTCTTATATGTCAAACCCAGAAATGCTCTGGTTTTATCTAAAGTTGGCCTCCGGGTATGATGATTCTTGTGTCTGTTTGTTTGGACCCACTGCTGCAGAGTGATTTTAGAGCATAACAGATGAACAAGAACAACCTCGGCAGCCACCAAAGGAAACCAAATGCTCGCACAAGTAAAAAAAACCAACCATCAAACTACAGTCAACTTGTACAGAAATATCAATCATACTAATGAAGAAAACAAACAGAATCAAAACAAAAACCACATACTCAATAATAACAGAAGAGGAAACAAAATAAAATACAATATCCTAAAATAAAAAATAGAATAAACATGAGAAACCGATTAGCTATACCTAAAAAAATAAAAAAATAAAAATAAACTAAAATAATAATAAAAAAGTAAGAAAAATTAAAAAAATAAAATTTGCAGAAAAAAGGAAAAGAGGAAAAGTATAGCAGTGAGAAGAATGAATAAAATAAGAGAGAAAGCGAGGGTGGGGAAAAAAGGAAAAGAAAAGAAAGAAAAAGAAAAAAGGAAAAAAAATATATATATATATTTGTCTACACAACCATATATAGGGACATATATTCACCTATATACACCTATATATATATGCCTATATTAAAAACTACAATATGATTAGAATGAAATAGCAATAAAAACCAAAAACAACCAAGATAAGCAGCCAATAAAGGGAAAACAAAACAGAATAAAACCAAACAAACCAAAAATACCCGTGCCAGTCTAGGCTAAAGTCCACCAAGCTCTCTTCAGTTTGTCTGCTGTACAAAAATTCCTGTGCGTCTTGTGGGAACAGTAGGCCACCTAATGCCTAGCGTGATCCTGGCCCTGCAGGTTTGCTGTACTTCAGTGTGGTTGTGACGTGTGATTGGTGGTTTTTACAAAGTCACTGCCTTTTTGCTTTTGCCTGTCCCAAGGCAGGCTGCACCCCCAAAGGCTCAATGAGTGTCTCTGGGCACCCTTGGAACCTTACGCTTTATCGTGCCAGTTGGAATGGAACGGAATGGATTGGAGTGGAATAGAATGGAATGTAGGGGAATGGTATTGAATGAAATGGAATGTTCTGCTTCATCCTACCAGTTGTAATGGAATGGAATGTTATGGAATGGAATGGAATGGAATAGAATGAAATGGAATGGAATGGAATGGAACCTTCTGCTTCGTCCTGGCAGTTGGAATGGAATGGAATGGAACCTTCTGCTTCATCCTTCCAGTTGAAATGGAATAGAATGGAATGGATGGCAATGGAATGGAATTGAATTGATTGGAACCTTCTGCTTCAATCTGCCAGTTGGAATGGAATGGAATGGAATGGAACCTACTGCTTCATCTTTCCTTTTGGAATGGAATGAAATGTAATGGAATGGAATACAATGGAATTGAAACTTCTGCTTCATCCTGCCAGTTGGTATGGAATGGAATGGAATGCAATGGAATGGAATGGAATGGAATGGAATGGAATGGAATGTAAAGGAATGGAAGTTTCTGCTTTATCCTTCTAGTTGGTATGGAATAGAATGGAATGGATGGGAATTGAATGGAATTGAATGGAATGGAACCTTCTGCTTCATCCTGCCAGTTGGAATGGAATGGAATGGAATACAATGGAAACTTCTCCTTCACCCTGCCATTTGGAATTTAATGGAATGCTATGGAATGGAATGGAATGGAATGGAATGGAATGGAATGGAATGGAACCTTCTGCTTCATCATTCCTGTTGAAATGGAATGGAATGTTATGGAATGGAATGCAATGGAATTGAAACTTCTGCTTCATCCTGCGAGATGGTATGGAATGAAATGGAATGGAATGGAATGGAATAGAATGGAACTTTCTGCTTCATCCTGCCAGTTGGAACAGAATGGAATTGAATGGAATGAGAAGGTATGGAATGGAATGGAATGAAATGGAACCTTCTGCTTCATACTGCCAATTGCAATGGAATGGAATGGAAGGGAATGGCATGGAATGGAATGAAAGCTTTTACCGCATCCTGCCATTTGGAATGGAATGGAACCTTCCGCTTCATCCTGCCAGTTGGAATGGAATGGAATGGAATGGAACTTTCTGGTTCATCCTGCCAGTTGGAATGGAATAGAATGTTACGGAATGGAATGGAATGGAATGCAATAGAATATAACCCTCTGCTTCATCCTGCCATTTGCAATGGTGAGGAATGTAAACCAATGGAATGGAATAGAACGGAACCTTCTGTTTCAACCTGCCAGTTGGAATGGAATGTAATTTATTTTAAAGGAATGCAATGGAACCTTCTTCTATATTCTGTTAGTTGGAATGAAATGGTATGGAATGGAATGGCATGCAACGTTCTGCTTCAACCTGCCAGTTGAAATACAATGGAATGTTATGGAATGGAATGGAATGGAATGGAACTCTCTGCTTCGTCCTCCCTTTTGGAATGGAATGGAATGGAATGGAATGGAATGGAATGGAATGGAATGGAATGGAATGGAATGAACCTTCTACTTCACCCTGCCAGTTGGAATGGAATGGAATGGAAGGGAAACTTCTGCTTCATCCTGCCAGTTGGAATGGAATGGAATGGAATGCAATGGAATAGAACGGAATGTAATTGAATGGAATGGAACCTTCTGCTTCATTCTGTTCATTGGAATGAAATAGAATGAAATGGAATTGGACCTTCTGATTCATCCTGCCAGTTATAATGTAATGGAATGTTATGCAATGCAATGGAATGGAATGGATTTGAATGGAACCTTCTGTTTCGTCCTGCCAGTTGTAATGGAATGGAATGTTATGGAATTGAATGGAATGGAATAGAATGGGATGTAACATTCTGCTTCGTCCTGTTACTTGTAATGGAATGGAATGGAATCGAATGGAATTGAATCGAATGGAATGGAACCTTCTGCTTCATCGTGCCAGTTGAAATGGAATGGAATGGAATGGGACCTTATGCTTCATCGTGCCAGTTGGAATGGAATTGAATGCAGTATTATGGAACGGAATGGAATGGAATGAAATGGAATGGAATGGAACATTTTGCTTCATCCTGCCAGTTGTAATGGAATGGAATGTTATGGAATGGAATGGAATGGAATGGAATGGAATGGAATGGAATGGAATGGAATGGAATGGAATGGAAGTTCCTGCTTCATCCTTCCAGTTGGAATGGAATAGAATGGAATGGATGGCAATGGAATGGAATTGAATGGAATGGAACCTTCTGCTTCAAACTGCCAGTTGGAATGGAAAGGAATGGAATGGAATGGAAACTTCTGCTTCACCCTGCGATGTAAAATTTAATGGAATGCTATGGAATGGAATGGAATGGATCCTACTGCTTCATCCTGCCAGTGGGAATGGAATAGAATGCAATGCCACGGAATGAAATGGAATGGAACCGAATGGAATGGATTGGAATGGAATGGAAGGGAAGGGAATGCAATGGAATGGAACCTTCTGCTTCATTCTTCCAGTTGGAATGGAATGGAATGGAATTTAATGGAATGGAATGGAATGCAATGGAATGGAATGGAATGGAACGTTCTGCTTCATTCTGTTAGTTGGATTGAAATGCAGTGTAATGGAATGAAATGGAATGGAATGGGATGGAATGGAACCTTCCGCTTCATACTGCCAGTTGGAATGGTATGGAATGGAATGGAACCTTTTGCCTTATCCTTCCACAGGGAGTGGAATGGAATGAAATGGAATGGAATGGAATGGAATGGAGTGGAATGGAATGGAATGGAATTGAATAGAATGGAATGGAATGGAACGGATTGGAATTGAATGGAAAGGAATGGAATGGAATGGAACATTCTGCTTCATTCTGCCAGTTGGAATGGAATGGAAGGGTATGGAATGGAATGGAATGGAATGGAATGGAATGGAATAGAACCTTCTGCTTCACGAGTCAGTTGGAATGCAATGGAATGGAATGGAATGGAATGGAATGGAAAGGAATGGAATCTTCTGCTTCATCGTGCCAGTCGGGATGGAATGGAATGGAGTGGAATGGAATGGAATGAACCTTCTACTTCACCCTGCCAGTTGGAATGGAATGGAATGGAAGGGAAACTTCTGCTTCATCCTGCCAGTTGGAATGGAATGGAATGGAATGCAATGGAATAGAACGGAATGTAATTGAATGGAATGGAACCTTCTGCTTCATTCTGTTCATTGGAATGAAATAGAATGAAATGGAATTGGACCTTCTGATTCATCCTGCCAGTTATAATGTAATGGAATGTTATGCAATGCAATGCAATGGAATGGATTTGAATGGAACCTTCTGTTTCGTCCTGCCAGTTGTAATGGAATGGAATGTTATGGAATTGAATGGAATGGAATAGAATGGGATGTAACATTCTGCTTCGTCCTGTTACTTGTAATGGAATGGAATGGAATCGAATGGAATTGAATCGAATGGAATGGAACCTTCTGCTTCATCGTGCCAGTTGAAATGGAATGGAATGGAATGGGACCTTATGCTTCATCGTGCCAGTTGGAATGGAATTGAATGCAGTATTATGGAACGGAATGGAATGGAATGAAATGGAATGGAATGGAACATTTTGCTTCATCCTGCCAGTTGTAATGGAATGGAATGTTATGGAATGGAATGGAATGGAATGGAATGGAATGGAATGGAATGGAATGGAATGGAATGGAATGGAATGGAAGTTCCTGCTTCATCCTTCCAGTTGGAATGGAATAGAATGGAATGGATGGCAATGGAATGGAATTGAATGGAATGGAACCTTCTGCTTCAAACTGCCAGTTGGAATGGAAAGGAATGGAATGGAATGGAAACTTCTGCTTCACCCTGCGATGTAAAATTTAATGGAATGCTATGGAATGGAATGGAATGGATCCTACTGCTTCATCCTGCCAGTGGGAATGGAATAGAATGCAATGCCACGGAATGAAATGGAATGGAACCGAATGGAATGGATTGGAATGGAATGGAATGGAAGGGAATGCAATGGAATGGAACCTTCTGCTTCATTCTTCCAGTTGGAATGGAATGGAATGGAATTTAATGGAATGGAATGGAATGCAATGGAATGGAATGGAATGGAACGTTCTGCTTCATTCTGTTAGTTGGATTGAAATGCAGTGTAATGGAATGAAATGGAATGGAATGGGATGGAATGGAACCTTCCGCTTCATACTGCCAGTTGGAATGGTATGGAATGGAATGGAACCTTTTGCCTTATCCTTCCACAGGGAGTGGAATGGAATGAAATGGAATGGAATGGAATGGAATGGAGTGGAATGGAATGGAATGGAATTGAATAGAATGGAATGGAATGGAACGGATTGGAATTGAATGGAAAGGAATGGAATGGAATGGAACATTCTGCTTCATTCTGCCAGTTGGAATGGAATGGAAGGGTATGGAATGGAATGGAATGGAATGGAATGGAATGGAATAGAACCTTCTGCTTCACGAGTCAGTTGGAATGCAATGGAATGGAATGGAATGGAATGGAATGGAAAGGAATGGAATCTTCTGCTTCATCGTGCCAGTCGGGATGGAATGGAATGGAGTGGAATGGAATGGAATGAACCTTCTACTTCACCCTGCCAGTTGGAATGGAATGGAATGGAAGGGAAACTTCTGCTTCATCCTGCCAGTTGGAATGGAATGGAATGGAATGCAATGGAATAGAACGGAATGTAATTGAATGGAATGGAACCTTCTGCTTCATTCTGTTCATTGGAATGAAATAGAATGAAATGGAATTGGACCTTCTGATTCATCCTGCCAGTTATAATGTAATGGAATGTTATGCAATGCAATGCAATGGAATGGATTTGAATGGAACCTTCTGTTTCGTCCTGCCAGTTGTAATGGAATGGAATGTTATGCAATGCAATGGAATGGAATAGAATGGGATGTAACATTCTGCTTCGTCCTGTTACTTGTAATGGAATGGAATGGAATCGAATGGAATTGAATCGAATGGAATGGAACCTTCTGCTTCATCGTGCCAGTTGAAATGGAATGGAATGGAATGGGACCTTATGCTTCATCGTGGCAGTTGGAATGGAATTGAATGGAGTGTTATGGAATGGAATGGAATGGAATGGAATGGAATGGAATGGAATGGAATGAAATGGAATGGAATGGAATGGAATGGAATGGAATGGAATGGAATGGAATGGAATGGAATGGAATGGAATGGAAGTTTCTGCTTCATCCTTCCAGTTGGAATGAAATAGAATGAAATGGATCGGAATGGAATGGAATTGAATGGATTGGAACCTTTTGCTTCATCCTGCCAGTTGGAATGGAGTGGAATGGAATGGAATGGAATGGAAAGGAAACTTCTGCTTCATCGTGCCAGTTGGAATGGAATGGAATTGAACGGAACGGAATGGAATGGAATGGAATGGAACCTTATGCTTAATCGTGCCAGTTGGAATGGAATTGAATGGAGTGTTATGGAATGGAAAGGAATGCAATGGAATGTAATGGAATGGAATGGAAGTTTCTGCATCATCCTTCCAGTTGGAATGGAATAGAATGGAATGGATATCAATGGAATGGAATTGAATGGATTGGAACCTTCTGCTTCATCCTGCTAGTTGGAATGGAAGGAAATGGAATCGAATGGAACCTTCTTCTTCACCCTGTCATTTGGAATTTAATGGAATGCTATGGAATGGAATGCAATGGAATTGAAACTTCTGCTTCATACTGCCAGTTTGAATGGAACGAAATGGTATGGAATGGAATGGAATGGAATGGAATGGAATGGAAAGGAATGGAATCTTCTGCTTCATCGTGCCAGTTGGGATGGAATTTAATGGAATGGTGTGGAATGGAATGGAATGGAATGGAACCTTCTGCTTCATTGAGCCAGTTGGAATGGAATGGAATGGAATGGAATGGAATGGAACCTTATGCTTCCTTGTGCCCGTTGGAATGCATTGGAATGGAATGGAGTAGAATGCAATGGAATGGAATGTAACCTTCTGCTTCACCCTGCAATGTGAAATTTAATGGAATGCTATGGAATAGAATGGAATGGAACCTTCTGCTTCGTCCTGCGTGTTGTATTGGAATAGAGTGGAATGGAATGGAATGGAATCGAATTGAATGTAATGTAATGGAATGGAACCTTATGCTTCATCGTGCCAGTTGGAATGGAATTGAATGCAGTATTATGGAACGGAATGGAATGGAATGAAATGGAATGGAATGGAACATTTTGCTTCATCCTGCCAGTTGTAATGGAATGGAATGTTATGGAATGGAATGGAATGGAATGGAATGGAATGGAATGGAATGGAAGTTCCTGCTTCATCCTTCCAGTTGGAATGGAATAGAATGGAATGGATGGCAATGGAATGGAATTGAATGGAATGGAACCTTCTGCTTCAAACTGCCAGTTGGAATGGAAAGGAATGGAATGGAATGGAAACTTCTGCTTCACCCTGCGATGTAAAATTTAATGGAATGCTATGGAATGGAATGGAATGGATCCTACTGCTTCATCCTGCCAGTGGGAATGGAATAGAATGCAATGCCACGGAATGAAATGGAATGGAACCGAATGGAATGGATTGGAATGGAATGGAATGGAAGAGAATGCAATGGAATGGAACCTTCTGCTTCATTCTTCCAGTTGGAATGGAATGGAATGGAATTTAATGGAATGGAATGGAATGCAATGGAATGGAATGGAATGGAACCTTCTGCTTCATCCTGCCAGTTAGAATGGAATGGAATGTTGTGGAATGGAATGCAATGGAATGGAATGGAATGGAATGAAACCTTCCACTTCATCCTGCCAGTTGAAATGGTATGGAATGGAATGGAACATTTTGCATTATCCTTCCAGAGGGAGTGGAATGGAATGAAATGGAATGGAATAGAATGGAGTGGAATGGAATGGAAAGAAATTGAATGGAATGGAACGGATTGGAATTGAATGGAAAGGAATGGAATGGAATGGAACATTCTGCTTCATTCTGCCAGTTGGAATGGAATGGAAGGGTATGGAATGGAATGGAATGGAATGGAATGGAATGGAATGGAATGGAATGGAATGGAATGGAATGGAATAGAACCTTCTGCTTCACGAGTCAGTTGGAATGCAATGGAATGGAATGGAATGGAATGGAATGGAAAGGAATGGAATCTTCTGCTTCATCGTGCCAGTCGGGATGGAATGGAATGGAGTGGAATGGAATGGAATGGAACCTTCTGCTTCATCCTGCCAGTTGGAATGTAATGGAATCGAATGGAATGGAAACCTCTGTTTCATCCTGCCATTTGGAATGGAATGGAATGGAATGGAATGGAATGGAATGGAATGGAATGGAATAGAACCTTCTGCTTCATTCTGTTAGTTGGAATGAAATGCAATGGAATGGAATGGAATGGAATGGAATGGAATGGAATGGAATAGAATGAAATGGAACGTTCTGATTCATCCAGCCAGTTGTTATGGAATGGAATGTTATGAGATGGAATGGAATATTATGGAATGAAATGGAATGGAATGGAACCTTCTGCCTTATCCTGCGAGACGAAATGGAATGGAATGGAATGGAATGGAATGGAATGGAATGGAATGGAATGGAATGGAATGAAATGGAACGTTCTGATTCATCCGACCAGTTGTTATGGAATGGAATGTTATGGGATGGAATGGAATATTATGGAATGGAATGGAATGGAACCTTCTGCCTTATCCTGCGAGATGAAATGGAATGGAATGGTATGGAATGGAATTGAATGGAATGCAAAGGAATGTATTGGAATGGAAACTTCTGCTTTATCCAGCTAGATGGAATTGAACGGAATGGAATGGAATGGAATGGAATGGAATGGAATGGAATGGAATGAAGCGGAACCTTCTGCTTCATTCTGCCAGTTTGAATGGAATGAATTGGAATGGAATGGAATGGAATGGCATCTTGTGCTTCATCCTGGCACTTGGAATGGAATGGAATGGAATGGAATGGAATGGAATGGAATGGAATGGAACCCTCTGCTTCATCCTGCCAGTTGGAATGGTATGAAATCGAGTGGAATGGAATGAAATGGAATGGAATGGCATCTTCTGCTTCATCCTTGCACATGGAATGGAATGGAATGGAATGGAATGGAATGGAATGGAACCTTCTGCTTCAAACTGCCAGTTGGAATGGAAAGGAATGGAATGGAATGGAAACTTCTGCTTCACCCTGCGATGTAAAATTTAATGGAATGCTATGGAATGGAATGGAATGGATCCTTCTGCTTCATCCTGCCAGTGGGAATGGAATAGAATCCAATGCAATGGAATGAAATGGAATGGAACCGAATGGAACGGAATGGAATGGAATGGAAGGGCATGCAATGGAATGGAACCTTCTGCTTCATTCTTCCAGTTGGAATGGAATGGAATGGAATTTAATGGAATGGAATGGAATTTAATGGAATGGAATAGAATGCAATGGAATGGAATGGAATGGAACGTTCTGCTTCATTCTGTTAGTTGGATTGAAATGCAGTGTAATGGAATGAAATGGAATGGAATGGGATGGAATGGAACCTTCCACTTCATCCTGCCAGTTGGAATGGTATGGAATGGAATGGAACCTTTTGCCTTATCCTTCCACAGGAAGTGGAATGGAATGGAATGAAATGGAATGGAATGGAATGGAATGGAATGGAGTGGAATGGAATGGAATGGAATTGAATAGAATGGAATGGAATGGAACGGATTGGAATTGAATGGAAAGGAATGGAATGGAATGGAACATTCTGCTTCATTCTGCCAGTTGGAATGGAATGGAAGGGTATGGAATGGAATGGAATGGAATGGAATGGAATGGAATAGAAACTTCTGCTTCACGAGTCAGTTGGAATGCAATGGAATGGAATGGAAAGGAATGGAATCTTCTGCTTCATCGTGCCAGTCGGGATGGAATGGAATGGAGTGGAATGGAATGGAATGGAACCTTCTGCTTCATCCTGCCAGTTGGAATGTAATGGAATCGAATGGAATGGAAACCTCTGCTTCATCCTGCCATTTGGAATGGAATGGAATGGAATGGAATGGAATGGAATGGAATGGAATGGAATAGCATGAAATGGAACGTTCTGATTCATCCGGCCAGTTGTTATGGAATGGAATGTTATGAGATGGAATGGAATATTATGGAATGGAATGGAATGGAAGACTGCCTCATCCTGCCAGTTGGAATGGAATGGAATGGAATGGAATGGAATGGAATGGAATGGAATGGAATGGAATGGAATGGAATGAAGCGGAACCTTCTGCTTCATTCTGCCAGTTTGAATGGAATGAATTGGAATGGAATGGAATGGAATGGCATCTTGTGCTTCATCCTGGCACTTGGAATGGAATGGAATGGAATGGAATGGAATGGAATGGAATGGAATGGAACCCTCTGCTTCATCCTGCCAGTTGGAATGGTATGAAATCGAGTGGAATGGAATGAAATGGAATGGAATGGCATCTTTTGCTTCATCCTTGCACATGGAATAGAATGGAATGGAATGGAATGGAAGCTTCTGCTTCATCTGGCCAGTTGCAAAGTAAAGGAATGCAATAGAAATGAATGGAATGAAATGGAATGCATTGCAATGGAACCTTCTGCTTCATCCTGCCAGTTGGAATGGAAAGGAATGAAATGGAATGGAATGGAACCTTCTACTTTATCCTGCCAGATGCATTGGTATGAAATGGAATGGATTGGAAAAGAATGGAAAGAATGGAATGGAATGGAACATTCTGCTTCATCCTGACAGTTGGAATGGAATGGAACGGAACGGAACAGAACAGAACGGAATGGAATGGAATGGAATGGAAACTTCTGCTTAATCCTGCCAGTTGGAATGCAATGGAATGTTATGGAATGGAATGGAATGGATCCATCTGCTTCATCATGCCAGCTGGAATGCAATGGAATGTTATGGAATGGAATGGAGTGGAATGGAACCATCTGCTTCATCATTTGTGTTTCAATGGAATGGAATATTATGGAATGGAATGGAATGGAATGGAATGGAATGGATCCTTCTACTTTATCCTGCCAGATGCATTGGTATGGAATGGAATGGATTGGAAAAGAATGGAAACATGGAATGGAATGGAATGGAATGGAACATTCTGCTTCTTCCTCACAGTTGGAATGGAATGGAAGGGAAGGGAATGGAATGAAATGGATTGGATTGGTATGAAACGGAATGGAATGGAACCTTCTGCTTCGTCCTGCCTTTTGGAATGTAATGTCTTATAATTGAATGGAAACTTCTGCTACATCCTACCAGTTGGAATGAAATGGAATGGAATGAAATGGAATGGAATAGCACCTTCTGCTTCACCAGTGAGTTCGAATGCAATGGAATGGAATGGAGTGGAACCTTCTGTTTTAACCTGCCAGTTGGAATGGAATGGAATGTATTGGAATGGAATGGAATGGAACCTTCTGCTTCATTCTGTTACTTGGAATGGAATGGAATGGAATTTAATGGAATGGAACCTTCTGCTCCATCCTGCCAGTTGGAATGGAATGGAATGTAATGTTACAGAATGGAATGGAATGAAATGGAATCTTGTGCGTCATCCTGACAGTTGGGATGGAATTGAATCGAAAGGAAAGGAAACTTCTGCTTCATCCTGCCAGTAGGAATGGAATGGAATGTCATGGAATGGAATGGAACCTTTAGCATCATCATTCCTGCTGGAACGGAGTGGAATGTTATGGAATGGAATGTAACCTTCTGCTTCATCCTGCCAGTTGGAATGGTTCGGAATGGAATGGAACCTTTTGCCTTATCCTTCCAGAGGGAGTGGAATGGAATGAAATGGAATGGAATGCAATGGAATGGAGTGGAATTGAATGGAATGGAATGGAATGGAAGGGAACGGATTGGAATTGAATGGAAAGGAATGGAATGGAATGGAACATTCAGGTTCATCCTGCCAGTTGCTATGTAAAGGAATGCAATGGAATGGAATAGAATGGAACCTTCTGTTTCAACCTACCAGTTGGAATGTAATGTAATGTATTGGATTGGAATGGAATGGAAACTTCTGCTTCATTCTGTTAGTTGGAATGAAATGCTTTGGAACGGAATGGAATGCAATAGAATGGAAACTTGTGCTTCATCCTGCCAGTTGGAATGGAATAGAATATTACGGAATGGAATGTAATGGAATCTTTTTCCTTCATCATTCCTGTTGGAATGGAGTAGAATGCTATGGAATGGACTGTAACCTTCTGTTTCATCCTCCCAGATGAAATGGATTGGAATGGAATGGAATGGAATGGAATGGAATGGAATGGAATGGAATGGAATGGAATAGAATGGAATGGAATGGAATGGAATTGCATCTTGTGCTTCATCCTGGCACTTGGAATGGAATGGAATAGAATGGAATGAAACATTCAGCTTCATCCTGCCAGTTTCTATGTAAAGGAATGCAAAGGAATGAAATGGAATGGAACCTTCTGCTTCATCATGCAAGTTGGAATGGAAAGGAATGGAATGGTATTTAATGGAATGGAATGGAATGGAACGGAATGGAATGGAATGGAATGGAATGGAATGTAACCTGCTTCATCCTGCCAGTTGAAATGGAATGGAAAGTTGTGGAATGGAATGGAATGGAATGGAATGGAAACTTCTGCTTCATTCTGTTAGTTGGCATGAAATGGAATGGAATGGAATGGAATGGAACCTTCTGCTTTGTCCTGCCAGTTGGAACGGAATGGAATGTTGTGGAATGGAATGGGATGGAATGGAATGGAATGCAACATTCAGCTTCATCCTGCCATTGGCTATGGAAAGGAATGCAATGGAATGAAATGGAATGGAACATTCTGCTTCATCATGCAAGTTGGAATGGAAAGGAATGGAATGGTATTTAATGGAATGGAATGGAATGGAATGGAATGGAACCTTCTGCTTCATCCTGCCATTTGGAATGGAATGGAAAGGAATGGAATCTTCTGCTTCAGCTTGTCAATTGGGATGGAAAAGAATGGAGTGGAATGGAATGGAATGGAATGGAATGCAATGCAATGGAATGGAATGGAATGGAATTTTCTGCTTCATCCTCCCAGTTGGAATGTAATGGAATGTAATGGAACGGAAACTTCTGCTTCATCCTGCCAGTTGGAATGGAATCAAATGGAATGGAATGAAATGGAATGGAATAGAATCTTCTGCTTCACCACTCAGTTGGAATGCAATGGAATGGAATGGAAAGGAATGGAATGGAATGGAACCTTCTGTTTCAACGTGCAAGTTGGAATCTAAGGTAATGTATTGGAATGGAATTGAATGCAACCTTCTGCTTCATTCTGTTAGTTGAAATGGATTGGAATGGAATGGAATGGAATGGAATGGAATGGAATGGAATGGAATGGAATGGAATAGAATAGAATGGAACGTTCTGCTTCATCCTGCCAGTTGTAATGGACTGGAATGTTATGGAATGGAATGGAATATTATGGAATGGAATGGAATGGAATGGAATGGAATGGAATGGAACCTTCTGCTTCACCCTGTCATTTGGAATTTAATGGAATGAAATGAAATGGAATGGAACCTTCTGCCTTATCCTGCCAGACGGAAATGAATGGAATGGAATGGAATGGAGTGGAATGGTTGGAATGCAATGGAATGGAATGGAATGGAATGGCATCCTGTGCTTCATCCTGGCACTTGGAATGGAATGGAATGGAACATTCTGCTTCATCCTGCCAGTTGGAATGGAATGGAATGTTATGGAATGGAATGGAATGGAATGGAATGGATCCATCTGCTTCATCATTCGTGTTGGAATGGAATGGAATGTTATGGAATGGAATGGAATGGAATGGAATGGAATGGAATGGAACGGAAACTTCTGCTACATCCTACCAGTTGGAATGGAAAGGATTGGAATGGTATGGAATGGAACGGAACGGAGCGGAATGAAATGGAATGGAAACTTCTGCTTCATCATGCCAGTTGGAATGAAATGGAATGGAATGAAATGGAATGGAATAGTACCTTCTGCTTCACCAGTCAGTTCGAATGCAATAGAATGGAATGGAATGGAACCTTCTGCTTCATCATGCAAGTTGGAATAGAATGGAAGGGAATGGAAACTTCTGCTTCATTTTGTCTGTTGGAATGGAATGGAATGGAACCTTCTACTTCAACCTGCCAGATGGAATGCAATGAAATCAAATGGAATGGAATGCAGTGGAACGGAATGGAATGGAAACTTATGCTTCATCCTGCCAGTTGGAATAGAACGGAACGTTATGGACGAGAATGAACCTTCTGCTTCACCTTGCCAGATGGAATGTAAAGGAATGGAATCAATTGGAACCATCGGCTTCATCCTGCCAGTTGGAATGGAATGGAACATTCTGCTTCATCCTCCTAGTTGGAATGGAATGGAATGGAATGGATCCTTGTGCTTCATCCTGCCAGTTGGAATGGAATAGAATGCAATGCAATGGAATGAAATGGAATGCAACCGAATGGAACGGAATGGAATGGAATTGAATGGAAGGGAATGCAATGGAATGGAACCTTCTGCTTCATTCTTCCAGTTGGAATGGAATGGAATGGAATAGAATGGAATCTAATTGAATGGAACCTTCTGCTTCATTCTGTTAGTAGGATTGAAATGCAATGTAATGGAATGAAATGGAATGGAATGGGATGGAATGGAATGTAAAGGAAATTTCTGTTTCACCCTTCCAGTAGTAATGGTATGGAATGTTCTGGCATGGAATGGAATAGAATGGAATGGAATGGAACCCAATGGAATGGAACATCCTGCTCCATTTTGCCAGATGGAATGGAATGGAATGGAATCTTCCGCTTCATCCTGCCACTAGGAATGGTATGGAAAGGAATGGAACCTTTTGCCTTGTCCTTCCAAAGGGAGTGGAATGGAATGAAATGGAATGGAATGGAATGGAATGGAATGGAATGTAACGGATTGGAATTGATTGGAAAGGAATCGAATGGAATGGAACATTCTGCTTCATCCTGCCAGTTGGAATGGAATGGAAGTGTATGGAATGGAATGGAACGGAATGGAATGGAACGGAATGGAATGGAATAGAACCTTCTGCTTTATCCTGCCAGTTGGAATGGAATGGAATGCAATGGAATGGAATGGAATGCAATGGAATGGAATGGAATGCAATGGAATGGAATGGAATGCAATGGAATGGAATGGAATGGAACCTTCTGCTTTATCCTGCCATTTGGAATAGAATGGAATGCAATTCAGTGGAATGGAATGAAATTGAATGGAACCTTCTGCTTCATTATGCCAGTTTAGTGGAATGGAATGTTATGAAATGGAATGGAATAGAATGGAATGGTAGCTTCTGGTTATCCTGGCAGTTGCCAAGCAATGGAATAGAATGGTATGGAACTTCTTCTTCATCCTGCCAGCTGGAATGGAATGGAATGCAATGGAATGCAATGGAATGCAATGGAATGCAATGGAATGGAGTGGAATGGAGTATAACCTTTTGCTTCATCCTGCCATCTGCAATGCAGAGGAATGGAAAGGAATGGAATGGAATGAAATATTCTGTTTCCACCTGCCAGTTGAAATGCAATGTAATGTATTTTAATATAATGGAATGGAATCTTCTGCTTCATTCTGTTAGTTGGAATGAAATGGAATGGAATGGACTGGAATGGAGACTTCTGCTTCATCCTGCCAGTTGGAATGTAATGGAAAGGAATGGAATCTTCTGCTTCAGCTTGTCAATTCGGATGGAAAGGAATGGAATGGAATGGAATGGAATGGAATTTTCTGCTTCATCCTCCCAGTTGGAATGTAATGGAATGTAATGGAACGGAAACTTCTGCTTCATCCTGCCAGTTGGAATGGAATCAAATGGAATGGAATGAAATGGAATGGAATAGAACCTTCTGCTTCACCACTCAGTTGGAATGCAATGGAATGGAATGGAAAGGAATGGAATGGAATGGAACCTTCTGTTTCAACGTGCAAGTTGGAATCTAAGGTAATATATTGGAATGGAATTCAATGCAACCTTCTGCTTCATTCTGTTAGTTGAAATGGAATGGAATGGAATGGAATGGAATGAAATGGAATGGAATGGAATGGAATGGAACGTTCTGCTTCATCCTGCCATTGTAATGGAATGGAATGTTATGGAATGGAATGGAATATTATGGAATGGAATGGAATGGAATGGAATGGAATGGAACCTTCTACTTCACCCTGTCATTTGGAATTTAATGGACTGAAATGAACTGGAATGGAATGGAACCTTCTGCCTTATCCTGCCAGATGGAAATGAACGGAATGGAATGGAATGGAAAGGAATGGAAACTTCTGGTGCATCCTGCCAGTTGGAATGGAAAGGATTGGAATCGTATGGAATGGAACGGAACGGAGCGGAATGAAATGGAATGGAAACTTCTGCTTCATCATGCCAGTTGGAATGAAATGGAATGGAATGAAATGGAATGGAATAGTACCTTCTGTTTCACCAGTCAGTTGGAATGCAATGGAATGGAATGGAATGGGACCTTCTGCTTCATCATGCAAGTTGGAATAGAATGGAAGGGAATGGAAACTTCTGCTTCATTTTGCCCGTTGGAATGGAATGGAATGGAATGGAACCTTCTGCTTCAACCTGCCAGATGGAATGGAATGAAATCAAATGGAATGGAATGCAATGGAACGGAATGGAATGGAAACTTATGCTTCATCCTGCCAGTTGGAATAGAACGGAACGTTATGGATGAGAATGAACCTTCTGCTTCACTTTGCCAGATGTAATGGAAAGGAATGGAATCGATAGGAACCATCAGCTTCATCCTGCCAGTTGGAATGGAATGGAATGGAATGGAATGGAATGGAACATTCTGCTTCATCCTCCTAGTTGGAATGGAATGGAATGGAATGGATCCTTGTGCTCCTTCCTGCTAGTTGGAATGGAATAGAATGCAATGCAATGGAATGAAATGGAATGGAACCGAATGGAACGGAATGGAATGGAATGGAAGGGAATGCAATGGAATGGAACCTTCTGCTTCATTCTTCCAGTTGGAATGGAATGGAATGGAGTAGAATGGAATCTAATGGAATGGAACCTTCTGCTTCATTCTGTTAGTTGGATTGAAATGCAATGTCATGGAATGAAATGGAATGGAATGGGATGGAAAGGAATGGAAAGGAAATTTCTGCTTCACCCTTCCAGTAATAATGGTATTGAATGTTATGGAATGGAATGGAATGGAATGGAATAGAATGGAATGGAATGGAATCCAATGGAAAGGAACTTCCTGCTCCATCCTGCCAGTTGGAATGGAATGGAATGGAATGGAATCTTCCGCTTCATCCTGCCACTTGGAATGGTATGGAAAGGAATGGAACATTTTGCCTTGTCCTTCCAGAGGGAGTGGAATGGAATGAAATAGAATGAAATGGAATGGAATGGAATGGAATGGAGTGGAATGGAATGGAATGGATTAGAATTGATTGGAAAGGAATGGAATGGAATGGAACATTCTGCTTCATCCTGCCAGTTGGAATGGAATGGAATGGAATGGAATGGAATGGAGTGGAATGGAATGGAATGGAATGGAATGGAATGGAATTTTCTGCTTCATCCTCCCAGTTGGAATGTAATGGAATGTAATGGAACGGAAACTTCTGCTTCATCCTGCCAGTTGGAATGGAATCAAATGGAATGGAATGAAATGGAATGGAATAGAACCTTCTGCTTCACCACTCAGTTGGAATGCAATGGAATGGAATGGAAAGGAATGGAATGGAATGGAACCTTCTGTTTCAACGTGCAAGTTGGAATCTAAGGTAATGTATTGGAATGGAATTGAATTCAACCTTCTGCTTCATTCTGTTAGTTGAAATGGAATGGAATGAAATGGATTGGAATGAAATGGAATGGAATGAAATGGAATGGAATGGAATGGAATGGAATGGAATGGAAACTTCCGCTTCACCCTGTCATTTGGAATTTAATGGAATGAAATGAAATGGAATGGAATGGAACCTTCTGCCTTATCCTGCCAGACAGAAATGAACGGAATGGAATGGAATGGAATGGAATGGAATGAAGCAGAACCTTCTGGTTCATACTGCCAGTTTGAATTGAATGAAATGGAATGGAATGGAATGGAATGGCATCTTGTGCTTCATCCTGGCACTTGGAATGGAATGGAATGGAACATTCTGCTTCATCCTGCCAGTTGGAATGGAATGGAATGTTATGGAATGGAATGGAATGGAATGGATCCATCTGCTTCATCATTCGTGTTGGAATGGAATGGAATGTTATGGAATGGAATGGAATGGAATGGAATGGAATGGAATGGAATGGAAACTTCTGCTACATCCTGCCAGTTGGAATGGAAAGGATTGGAATGGTATGGAATGGAACGGAACGGAGCGGAATGAAATGGAATGGAAACTTCTGCTTCATCATGCCAGTTGGAATGAAATGGAATGGAATGAAATGGAATGGAATAGTACCTTCTGCTTCACCAGTCAGTTGGAATACAATGGAATGTAATGGAATGGAAACTTCTGCTTCATCATGCAAGTTGGAATAGAATGGAAGGGAATGGAAACTTCTGCTTCATTTTGCCAATTGGAATGGAATGGAATGGAACCTTCTGCTTCAACCTGCCAGACGGAATGGAGTGAAATCAAATCGAATGGAATGCAATGGAACGGAATGGAATGGTAACTTATGCTTCATCCTGCCAGTTCGAATAGAACGGAACGTTATGGACGAGAATGAACCTTCTGCTTCACCTTGCCGGATGGAATGGAAAGGAATGGAATCGATTGGAACCATCGGCTTCATCCTGCCAGTTGGAATGGAATGGAATGGAATGGAATGGAATGGAATGGAATGGAATGGAACATTCTGCTTCATCCTCCTAGTTGGAATGGAATGCAATGGAATGGCTCCTTGTGCTTCATCCTGCCAGTTGGAATGGAATAGAATGCAATGCAATGGAATGAAATGGAATGGAACCGAATGGAATGGAATGGAATGGAATGGAATGGAAGGGAAGGGAAGGGAATGCAATGGAATGGAACCTTCTGCTTCATTCTTCCAGTTGGAATGGAATGGAATGGAATAAAATGGAATCTAATGGAATGGAATCTTCTGCTTCATTCTGTTAGTTGGATTGAAATGCAATGTAATGGAATGGAATGGGATGGAATGGAATGGAAAGGAAATTTCTGCTTCACCCTTCCAGTAGTAATGGTATGGAATGTTATGGAATGGAATGGAATAGAATGGAATGGAATGGAACCCAATGCAATGGAACCTCCTGCTCCATCCTGCCAGTTGGAATGGAATGGAATGGAATGGAATGGAATCTTCCGCTTCATCCTGCCACTTGGAATGGTATGGAAAAGAATGGAACCTTTTGCCTTGTCCTTCCAGAGGGAGTGGAATGGAATGAAATGGAATTTAATGGAATGGAATGGAATGGAATGGAATGGAATGGAATGGAATGGAATGGAATGGAATGGGATGGGATGGGATGGGATGGGATGGAATGGAATGGAATGGAATGGAACGGATTGGAATTGATTGGAAAGGAATGGAATGGAATGGAACATTCTGCTTCATCCTGCCAGTTGGAATGGAATGGAAGGGTATGGAATGGAATGGAATGGAATGGAATGGAATGGAATGGAGTGGAATGGAATGGAATGGAATGGAACCATCTGCTTTATCCTGCCAGTTGGAATGGAATTGAATGGAATGGAATGGAATGGAATGGAATGGAATGGAATGGAATGCAATGGAATGGAATGGAATGGAACCTTCTGCTGTATCCTGCCATTTGCAATAGAATGGAACGCAATTCAATGGAACGGAATGAAATTGAATGGAACCTTCTGTTTCATTATGCCAGTTTAGTGGAATGGAATGTTATGAAATGGAATGGAATAGAATAGAATGGTAGCTTCTGCTTCATCCTGGCAGTTGCCAAGCAATGGAATGGAATGGTATGGAACTTCTTCTTCATCCTGCCAGCTGGAATGGAATGGAATGGAATGGAGTGGAATGGAATGGAATGGAATGCAATGCAATGCAATGGAATCTAATGGAATGGAATCAAATGGGGTGGAATGGAATGTAACCTTCTGCTTCATCCTGCCATTTGCAATGCAGAGGAGTGGAAAGAAATGGAATGGAATGAAATGTTCTGTTTCCACCTGCCAGTTGAAATGCAATGTAATGTATTTTAATGGAATGGAGTGGAATCTTCTGCTTCATTCTGTTAGTTGGAATGAAATGGAATGGAATGGACTGGAATGGAGCCTTCTGCTTCATCCTGCCCGTTGGAATGGAATAGAATGGAATGGAATGGAATTTTCTGCTTCATCCTCCCAGTTGGAATGTAATGGAATGTAATGGAACGGAAACTTCTGCTTCACCCTGCCAGTTGGAATGGAATCAAATGGAATGGAATGAAATGGAATGGAATAGAACCGTCTGCTTCACCACTCAGTTGGAATGCAATGGAATGGAATGGAAAGGAATGGAATGGAATGGAACCTTCTCTTTCAACGTGCAATTTGGAATCTAAGGTAATGTATTGGAATGGAATTGAAAGCAACCTTCTGCTTCATTCTGTTAGTTGAAATGGAATGGATTGTTGGAATGGAATGGAATGGAATGGAATGGAATGGAATGGAATGGAATGGAATGGAATGGAACCTTCTGCTTCACCCTGTCATTTGGAATTTAATGGAATGAAATGAAATGGAATGGAATGGAACCTTCTTCCTTACCCTGCCAGATGGAAATGAACTAAATGGAATGGAATGGAATGGAATGGCATCTTGTGCTTCATCCTGGCATTTGGAATGGAATGGAATGGAAACTTCTGCTTCATCCTGCCAGTTGGAATGCAATGGAATGTTATGGAATGGAATGGAATGGATCCATCTGCTTCATCATTCGTGTTGGAATGGAATGGAATGTTATGGAATGGAATGTTATGGAATGGAATGGAATGGAATGGAATGGAATGGAATCGAAACTTCTGCTTCATCATGCCAGTTTGAATGAAATGGAATGGAATGAAATGGAATGGACTAGAACCTTCTGCTTCACCAGTCAGTTGGAATGCAATGGAATGGAATGTAATGGAACCTTCTGCTTCATCATGCAAGTTGCAATGGAGAGGTATGGAATGGAATTTAATGGAATGGAATATAACAGAATGGAATGGAATGGAGTGGAACCTTCTGTTTCAACCTGCCAGTTGGAAAGGAATGGAATGTATTGGAATGGAATGGAATGGAACCTTCTGCTTCATTCTGTTACTTGGAATGAAATGGTATGGAATGGAATGGAATGGAAACTTCTGCTTTGTCCTACCAGTTGGCATGGAATGGAATGGAATTTAATGGAATGGAACCTTCTGCTTCATCCTGTCAGTTGGAATGTAATGGAATGTAATGTTACGGAATTTAATGGAATGGAATGAAATTGAACCTTGTGCGTCATCCTGACAGTTGGAATGGAAGTGAATGGAAAGGAATGGAAACTGCTGCTTCATGCTGCCAGTTGGAATGGAATAGAACGTTATGGAATGGAGTGGAATGGAATGGAACCTTTTGCTTCATCATTCCTGCTGGAATGGAGTTGGACACCAGACTTCCCCTGCACTCCGTTGTCCAGGCCATGGCCACCTATTTTCCATGAACCCCATAGTCCAGCCCGTGGTGCCCCGTTACACTTTGTCAGTCCCTTCCACTGCTACCACTTGTCCTGCTCAGGGTCGCATGCCGTCCACTGCTTCTCCTTGTCAAGATATGGCTGCATGTCTTTCCTTGCACCCCCTTGTCCAACCTGCTGCCAGCTGCCCTCTCCCACTCACACTTGTCCTGCTCAAGGCTGCTGGTCTTTGCATGCTCCCCTTTGTCCTGCTGATGGCCGCCACCCCTCCTTTGTTCTTACTTGACCAGCCCTTGGCCACCCCTGTTCGCACATGTCCAACTCAGGTCCGCCTCAATTCCCTGCTCACCCTCTTCCACCCCACAGCTGCCTGACTTCCACTGTGCACCATTTTCCAGCCAGAGACCACCTGCCTCTTTGAGATACCCTTTTTCGGCTAGTGGCCACCTCCCTTTCCCTGCCTCCACTTGTCAGGCCTTGGATGCCAGCCTTCCCTTGCTCCGACTTGTCCTTTGGTGGCCACCCGCCTTCTCCTGCTCCTGCTTGTCCAGTACAGAGCTGCCTGCATTCCAGTGCTTCCACTGGTCCAGCAAAGGGCTGTCTGCCTTCTCCTGTTTCCTCTGGTCAGGCCATGGATGCCTGCCTTTTGCTGCCACTTGTGAGTTCCTTGGCCTCCAGCTTTCCCTTGCTCCCACTAGTACACCTTTGGCTGCCTGCTGACCTATGTTTCCCTTTGTCCACACTGTGTCAGCCTGCCTTGCCCTGCTCCCTCTTGTTGTCCCCATGGCTTCCTGCTTTCCACTGCTCCCCCTCGTCCACCCCAGGGCCATCTTGCTCCCACTTGTCCATCCCAGGTCCGCTTACCTTCTCCAGCTCCCCCTTGTCTATCCTGTGGCTGAGTGTCTTCCCTTCCTGCACTTTGTCCTATCCGTAGCCCACTGACTTCCCCTGTTTGCACTTTTCCTGCCCTTTGGCCACTTGCCTTTCCCTTAGGCCATTGGTCCAGCCAGTGATCGCTTGCTTTCACCGGCTCACTGTTTCCTAGCGCAGGGCCACCTGCCTTCCCCTCTTCGCCCTTGTGCGGCCCGTGTCCACTCGGACTCCTCTGTTCCCCTTGTCCAGCCCTTGGCCACCTGCCTTCCATTTCTCCCCCATAACCATCCCAGGGCTTCTTGCTTACCCTGCTCCGACTTCTAGAGACCATGACCACCTGTCTTCCCCTGTTCCCCATTGTCAAGCTTGTGGCAGCCTGCTGTAGCGTGCTGCCTGTTGTCCAAGTCCCTGGATGACTGCCTTTCCCTGCTCCCCCTTGTCCATTCCATGGACGCCTGCTTTCCCTGGAATGCCCTGTCCAGCCTGTGGCTGCCTACTTCTCTTGTTACAGGTTGTCAAGCCATGGTCCACCTGCATTCCCTTGTTACCACTCTCCGGCGTATGACCGCCTGCCTTCCCTTCGCTTCCTCTTTTTGTCCAGCCCATGGATGCCTCTCTTTCCCAGCTTCCACTTGTACAGTTTGTGGCCACCTGTCCTCACCTGGCCCAGCATCTCCAGCCAGTGACACCCAGCATTCCCTACTCCCCCTTGTCCAGCTCATGGCCACCACCATTCCTTGGCTCTTCCTGGACCAGCCCTTGGCCACCAGCCTACCCACAATCCCACACGTCCAACTCAGGTCAGCCTCAATTCTCCAGCTCACCCTTGGCTCACCCCGTGGCTACCGGCCTGCCTTCCACTGTGCATCACTGTCCAGCCAGAGGTTGCCTACCTCCTCGAGCAACCCTTTTCCAGCTAGTGGCCACCTGCCTTCCCCTTCTCCTCCTTGTCTGCCCAGTGGCTGCCTGCCTTCCCCTGCTTCCACTTATCCAGCCAAGAGCTGCCTGCCTTCCCCTGTTGTCCCTCGTCAGGCCATGGATCCCGACCTTCCCTTGCTCCCACCTACCTTCGTGGACACCTGCTTTCCGCCTGCTTCCAGTTCCAGAACCAGGGGCACCTGCCTACTGCAGCTTCCCTTTGTCCACCCCGTGGTCACTTGAATTCCCCTCTTTCCCCTTGTCCAGCCCAGAGCCACCTGCCTTTCCCTGCTTCCCCTTGTCCAGACTGTGGCCGCTTTCCGTCCTAAGCTCCGCACTGTCCAGCGCATGGCCACGTGCCTTTTCTGCTCCCCTTTGTCCGCGCAATTTCCCATACACCCCCTTTCAGCCCAGGGCCGCCTGCCCTTTCCAGTTCCCCTTGTCCACCCCGTGACTGCCTGGTTTTCCCTGTCCCTTCTTGTCTAAGCCCATGCCCGCCACCCTTCCTTGACTGTTTCTTGAACAGCCCTTAGCCACCAGCCTATCCCTGTTCACAAATGTCCAACTCAGGTTAGCCTCAATTCCCCTGCTCACCATTGTCCAACATGTGACCCCAAGCCTTCCCAAGCACACTGTTGTCCGGCCTTAGGCCCCCTGTCTCTTCTTGTTACCCCTTTCTTTGGCAGAAGGTGGCGACCTGCTCTCCCCTGCACCCACTTGTCTAATCCCTTGTCAACTGCCTTCCCCTGCACATTGTTCTGCAGCCGGAGGTTGCCTGCCTCCTCGTGCTATCCCTATGTCAAAACATGAACACCTGCCTTCCTCTGCTGCCCCTTGTCCAGCCTGTGGTTGTCTGCTATCCATTGCTTTCTTTTCTCTAGCCCAGGACCACATTCCTCCTCGTGTTCCCCCTTGTCCAACCCATGCCTGCCTGACTTCCCTTTGTACCCGTTGTGCCGGCAGAGGTTTCCTGCCTTCCTCTGTTCCCTGTCATCCACCCCATGGCTGGCTGCCTTCCTCTGGACCCCATTTCCAGCCTGTGGCCACCACCATTTTCCTGCACCGTCTGCTGCAGCACGTGGCTGCCTGCTTCGCATGATACTCGCTGTCTGACCCAAGGCCACACACTTTCCCCTGTTCCACGGGTCCACCCCTTGACCAGCTTCCATCCTTGGGATCCCCCCGTGAAACGCATTTCTACCTACCTTCTTCTCTTCCCCCTGGGCCACCAGTGGCCTCCTGCTGCCCCTGCTCGCCATTGTCCAGGCGAGTGCCGCCTACTTTCACCTGCACCCCCTTGTCAGGCCATTGATGCCTGTCTTCCATTCACCCACAGGTTGAGCCTATGTCCACCAGCCCGCCTGACCTCTGTCTTCCAGCCTGTGGCCACCCTGACTCTCCTGTGGCCCCTTGTGCAGCTCAGGGCCATCTGTCTTCCCTTGCTCCCCTTTGTCCAACCTGCATCCACCAGGTTTCTACGCAACCCCTTTTTGAGCCCATCGCTGACTGATTTCCCCCGTATCGCCCCCTTGTCCAACCTGTTCCTCCTGCTTTCCCCTGATTCTCGTTCATCTGCCCGTGGCAACCTGCCTACACGTGCTTCCACATGTGAGGCTGCAATGGTCTGCCTTGCCTTGCTCAGCCGTAGCCACACTGTGGCTGCCATCCTTCCAATGTGCACTCCCGTTGTCCAGCCAGAAGCCACATGTCTCCTCCAGCTACCCATTTTCAGTTAGTGGCTGCCTGCCTTCCCGGCTCCCCCTTGCTCACCCAGGGGCTGGCTGCCTTCCCATGGACCTCCTTGTTTAGCCCACGGCCACTTGCCTTCCCCTGTGGTCTCTGGTCCATGCAGCAGCTGCCTGACTTCCTCTTCACCCCCTTGTCCAGCCCAGGGCTGCGTGCCTTCCACTGCTTCCACATTTCCATCCAAGAGCTGCGTGCCTTCCCCTGTTCCCCATTGTCAAGCCATGGATGCCAGGCTTCCTGGCTCCCACGTGTTCCTTTGTGGCCACGTGCTTTCACTGCTGCCACTTTTCCAGCCTTTGGCCACCTGCTTTCCCCTGCATCACTTTGTCAAGCCCAGGGCTGCCTGCCTTCCACTGCTTCCACTTGTCAACCGAAGGGCTGCCTGCTTGCCCCTGTTCCCCCTGGTTGGACCATAGATGCCGGCCTTACCCTGCACCCACTCGTCCAGCCCGCAGCAACATGCCTTCCCTGCTCGCCTTTGTCCAGAATGTTGCCGCCCACCTTCCCCTGCTCCCCGTGCCAGCCCAGGGTCGCCTGCCCTTTCCAGTTACCCTTGTCCACACCGTGGCCGCCACACCTTCCTCATTCCTCCCTGTTCAGTCCAGGTCCAGCTGAGTTCCCCTGCTCCCCTTTTTCTAGACCATGGCCTAATGCCTTCTCCTGCTCACACTTGTCCTGCCCATCTCTGCCTGCGTTGCTCTGCACACCAGTGCCCAAACCAGAATAGCATGCCTTCCTGTGCTCCCCCTTGTCCAACCCAGGGCATCCTGCACTCCCCGCACGCACTCCCTTGTGCAGCACATGGCCGCCTGCATTTCCCCAGGTACCACTTCCGTTGGCAAGGCCAGCCTACCCTCCCCTGCTCCCTTATTGTTCACCCTATGGCTAACTGCCTTCCCTTGGACCGCCTTGTCCACTCCGTGTCTGCCTCCGTTGCCTTGCTGCCCTTGCCCAGCCTGGAGCCACCTGACTTCTGCAGTTGCCCGCTGTTCACCATATGCCTGCGTGGTTTCTCCTGTAGCACTTGTCCATCCGTTGGACCCCTGCAGTCCCCATGTCTCCTGGATCTAGCCAGTGTCCACCTTCCTTCCCTGCTGTCACTTGTGAAGCCCATGGCTGCCTGCTTTTCGCCGCTCCCCCTTGTGCAGCTCAGTCCCAAAATCCTTCCCCTGCTCGCCTTGTCCAACTAAGAGTAGAATGACTTTCCCTTCCCCAATTTTGTCCTGCCCAGAGCCATCTGACTTCCCCTGCTCTCCCTTGTCTAGCGCAGGGCCACATGCCTTTCCCTGTTTCCCCTCGTCCAGCCTCTGGCTTCCCGTCTTCCTCAGCTCCCCATTGTCCAGCCCATGGCCACCTGCCTTCCCCTGCCTCCCCTGGCCCAGCCCGTGGCAACATGCCTTTCCCTGCTTCCCCTTGTCTCTCAGTGGATGCCTGCCTTTCCTGGCTTCCCCAGGTCCCGCCCAGTCCCGAAACCCTCCTCCTGCTCCCCTTTTTCCAGCCAAGTGTCGCCTGCCTTCCCCTCCTCCCCGTTGTCCAGGAAATGGCCGCCTGATTAACCCTGGAGCCCCTTGTCCAGCCCATGGCCGCCCGTTTTCCCTCACCCAGTTTCTCAAGCTCATGGCTGCCTGTATGCCCCTGCTATCACATGTCCAGCACAGAGCCACCTGCCTTCCTCTGCTTCCACTTGTCAGGCCATGTCTGTATGTCTTTCCTTGCTCCCCCTTGTCGAGCCTGCTTCCCTTCTGCCATCGCCCTTGCCCACTTGTCCAGTTCAGGGCTGCCTGTGTTTGCCTCTTCCCCTTTGTCCAGCCTGTGGCCACCCACTTTTACTTGTGCCCCGTTGAGGCCAGGGCCACCTGCCTTTTCCTGTTTTCCTTGTCTACCCTGTGCCTGCCTGACTTCCCCTGTTCCCCTTGTCCAGGACAGGTCCACCTCCATTCCTCTGATCCACTTTGTCCAGCACGTGCCTGCCTGCCTTATCCTGCTCCAGCTTGCCCAGCCCATCTTCGCCTGTGTTCCTCGGCTCAAAAGTGTCCCAGCCATGGCAGCCTGGCTTCCCCAGCTCTCCTTGCCCTGCCTCTGGCCACCTGACTGGTCCCCCTTGTCCACCTTATGGCTGCACGCCTTCTCTTGGACCCCTTGTGCTGCCACTGGCCCCCTGCATTCCTTGTGTCCCCCGGGCCCAGCCTGTGGCCACCTGCCTTCCGCTGCTGTCACTTGTGCTTTGCGTGGCTGCCCGCCATCTCCTGCTTCCTTTGTGTAGCCAGTGGCTGCCTGCCTTTTCTTGCTCCCCTTTGTCCAGCCCAGGACTGAAGTCCTTCCTCTGCACCCCTTGTCCAGCCAAGGGACACCAGACTTCCCCTGCACCCCTTTGTCCAGGCCATGGCCACCCGTTTCCCATGAACCCCATAGTCCAGCCCGTGGTGCCCCGTTACACTTTATCAGGCCCAGGGCCACCTGCCTTCCACTGCTACCACTTGTCCTGCTCAGGGTCGCATGCCGTCCACTGCTTCCCCTTGTCAAGATATGGCTGCATGTCTTTCCTTGCACCCCCTTGGCCAGCCTGCTGCCAGCTGCCTTCTCCCACTCACACTTGTCCTGCTCAAAGCTGCTGTTCTTTGCCTGCTCCTCTTTGTCCAGCCCATGGGCGCCACTCCTCCCTTGTTCTTACTTGACCAGCCCTTGGCCACCCCTGTTCCCACAAGTCCAACTCAGGTCAGCCTCAATTCCCTGCTCACCCTCTTCCACCCCGCAGCTGCCTGACTTCCACTGTGATCCATTTTCCAGCCAGAGACCACCTGCCTCTTTGAGATACCCTTTTTCGGCTAGTGGCCACCTCCCTTTCCCTGCCTCCACTTGTCAGGCCTTGGATGCCAGCCTTCCCTTGCTCCGACTTGTCCTTTGGTGGCCGCCCGCCTTCTCTTGCTCCTGCTTGTCCAGTACAGAGCTGCCTGCATTCCAGTGCTTCCACTGGTCCAGCAAAGGGCTGTCTGCCTTCCCCTGTTTCCTCTGGTCAGGCTATGGATGCCTGCCTTTTGCTGCCACTTGTGAGTCCCTAGGCCTCCAGCTTTCCCTTGCTCCCACTAGTACACCTTTGGCTGCCTGCCGACCCATGTTTCCCTTTGTCCACACTGTGTCAGCCTGCCTTGCCCTGCTCCCTCTTGTTGTCCCCGTGGCTTCCTGCCTTCCACTGCTTCCCCTCGTCCACCCCAGGACCATCTTGCTCCCACTTGTCCATCCCAGGTCCGCCTATCTTCTCCAGCTCCCCCTTGTCTATCCTGTGGCTGAGTGTCTTCCCTTCCTGCACTTTGTCCTATCCATGGCCCACTGCCTTCCCCTGTTCGCACTTTTCCTGCCCTTTGGCCACTTGCCTTTCCCTTAAGTCATTGTTCCAGCCAGTGATCGCTTGCTTTCACCAGCTCACCGTTTCCTAGCACAGGGCCACCTGCCTTCCCCTCTTCGCCCTTGTGCGGCCCGTGTCCACTCGGACTCCTCTGTTCCCCTTGTCCATTCCTTGGCCACCTGCCTTCCATTTCTCCCCCATAACCAGGCCAGGGCTTCCTGCTTCCCCTGCTACCACTTCTAGAGCCCATGGCCACCTGTCTTCCTCTGTTCCCCCTTGTCAAGCTTGAGGCAGTCTGCTATTGCGTGCAGCCTGTTGTCCAAGTCCGTGGATGACTGCCTTTCCCTGCTCCCCCTTGTCCATTCCATGTACACCTGCTTTCTCCTGGAATGCCTTGTCCAGCCCGTGGCTGCCTACCTGTCCTGTTACAATTTGTCAATCCATGGTCCACCTGCCTTCCCTTTTTTCCAAACTCCCCCCTGTGACCGCCTGCCTTCCCTTCCTTTCTTTTGTCCAGCCCATGGATGCTTGTCTTTCCCTGCTTCCACTTGTACAGTTTGTCGCCTTCTGTCCTCATTGGGCCCCCTTCTCCATCCAGTGACACCCAGCATTCCCTGCTCTACTTCTCCCGCCCATGGTAACTACCATTCCAGCAAAGGACCAACTGTCTTTCACTGCTTCCCCTTTTCCAAACTTCCCCCACAATTCCCATTCTCCCTGTTGTTCAGCTGTGGGGCAGTTGCCATCTCCTGCTTCTCTTTTCTATCCTATATCTGCCTGAATTCATATGCTCTTCTTTGTCCAGCCCAGGTCTACCTGCTTTCACCCTTTCTTCCTTGACCAGCCCATGGCCACCTATCTACCCCTTTTCCAACCCATGGATAGACCAAGAGGCCCAACCCTGAGCCGTCTGCCTTCCCCTGCTCACCCTTGTTGCAGCCCATTGCCTTCTGACTTGCCCTGCTCACACCAGTCACTGCAGGTCAACCTGCATTCCTCTCCTCCCCCTTGTCCCTTTGTGGCTGCCTGTATTCCCCTGTTTCCATTTGTCCAACCCCTGGGTGCCTGATTTCCTTTTCTACCCCTGTCCATCCCAGGTCTGCCTGGGCTCCCCGGGTTCTACTTGACCAGCCCATGTTCACATGTTTTTCCGTGTTCCTCCTTGTCATCCCTGCCTTCCCCTGCCACACCATGTCCACCCCATGGCCACCTGAGTTTCCCTAATCAATCTTGTCCAGCCCAGGGCCACTTTCAGAGTGAAGGCTCTATCTTGTCCTGTCCAAGGCAGCCTGCTTTCTGGTTCCCTTTGGGGAGCCGAGAGCGACCTGCCTACCCATGGACACCTTTGTCCAGCCTGTGGCTGTCAGCCTTCCCCTCCTCCCCCGATTCAGCATGTGGATGCCTGATTCCCCTTCTTCCCCTCGTCCAGTCCTCGGTTGCCTGTCTTCCCTGCTACATATTGTGCAGCCCAGGGTTGTCTGCTTTCCCCAGCTTCCGCTTGTTCAACTGAGGGCTGCCTGTCTTCTGCCCCCTCTTTTTAGACTGAGGCCACATAGCTTCCATTGCGACCTCTTGTCCACCGCTGTCCGTCAGACTTCCTCTGTTCCACCCTGTCCAACTCAGGCACACCTGCTCTTCCCTGCTTTCCCTTGTCTGGAACATGGTGGGCTGCATTCTTCTGGTCCCCCTTCTGCAGGCCAGGGGTGCATGCCTTCCCTTGATTCCCCTTGTCAAGCGCAGGGCTGCCTGCCTTCTCCAGCTCCTCCTTTACAGACAGTGGCTGCCTGTCTTCTCTTGGAATCCCCTAGAGCGGCCTCTGCTCACATGTGTATCCCTGCTCTCCCAAGTCCCTTTGTGGCCCCATGCCTTGCCCGGCTCCCAATTGTCCTGTCCTAGGCAACCTTACATCTCCTGTTACCCTTTGTCCTGCCCATGAAAGCCTGCCTACCTGTGCTCATCATAGTGGCTCAGCATTATCAACAACACAGGTTTGCTTAAGAGAGCTTGAAAGATGTGTTTTCATCTAAAATGGGTTTCCAAGGCTAATCAAATGTCTGCCGTGGAGAATACGGCAATAGTATGAGTTGTCATACACAACACCTTTGCTGATACCCAGGAAGCGAGACATTTCCATGGCATTAAGCCCCTTGTTTGGCTCCCATCGATCAAATATGCATTCCTAAAGGCAGAAAAGACAATTGGAAAGGACACTGCCACAGACATCTGAAATCAGGAACTCCTTGCCTGGCAATCTGAAGCAGTCAGATCAAGAGGGGAGGCTTCATCTGCATGCTGTTACCTTATATCCCTTAAAGTCACTAACGAAATGAACCAAGAAGAAGGTCTCCTGAAAACGTGATGTAAGGCACCCGCTGAGAGGCTGTTGCCAAAGCATTGCAATTTTCATGAAGAAACCCGTCTGAAATTCCACTGCAATCCCATTGCTTGCAAGTGTCTGTAATGAAGAAAAATGAACCACAAAGCTATTGGAAATACTTAGCCCCAGTGGATGGATGTTTTCTTCGAAAGCGGAGATCCAAACTCAGTCACCTGTTTGGCTATGGAGCAGGCGGAAATAGAAGGAGGCATAATTCCTAATGCAATTGCTGATACTAAGGATCAGAGGTATGTTGACTAGCGGTTGGGACCTCGTTGGGCTCGCTTCTAACCTACTGTGTTCAGAATGGGCAGGAAAATCAATCCTGGAGGTCCCTGCCTCAGACAACTGAAAAGAATACCGCCATGTGCAACAACCTAGTGATGCCAAATCAAGGCAGAGGCTGGCTGGCGCATTATGTACCTTCTGGCATCTAACTGAGTGAAACAAGGAACAGGCCTCCCAGAACATTGACATAACGCAACCCTTGCACGGGCTGGAATACAGGGAACTGTGTGGTTGTTGCCCAAGTATTTCATTGTTCTCTAACAAGCCTCTCTGAAATTCCACTGCAATGTACAATGCTTGCAATTGTCATTACCAAACGCCAACGAACCTCAAAGCTACAGGAGACATTAAAGCACATGAGGAGAGGAACAGTGCATTCACGTTCAGAGATGATTGGCACTATGAAACACAGGTTTGCCTTAGCAAGCAAAGTGGATGCATGTGTTTTCGTCTAAAGCGGGTTTCCAAACTCAGTCGCATGGCTGCCTGTGGAGCAGAAGGCAATACAATAGGTGTCATTCCAACACAGTTTCTGATACTGGGGAACAGAGACATGTTGACTGGCATTTCGACCCTTGTTTGGCTCCCATAAATCAAATAAGCATTCAGAACAGAGAGTAAAGACAATTGGGGAGGACCCTGTCTCCAATAACTGAAATCAGGAATGCCTTGCCTGGCAACCTGGAGCTGTCAGATCAAACCTGGAGGTTTCAACCGCATGCTGGTACCTTATGTCCCCTCAGGCCACTAACTGAAGGAACCAAGAAGAAGGCTTCCAGAAAACGTGATGTAACGTACATACAGCACCATAAGGAATGTAGGGTACTTAGAGGCTGTTATCAAAAACAGTGCACTATTCAAACAGAACGTCTCTGAAATTCCACTGCAATCCCAATTCTTCCAACTGTCTGCGTTGAAAAAAAACAAACCTCAAAGCTACAGGAATCATTAAGCCACACGAGAAGAGGAACAGTGCATTCACGTTCAGAGATGATTGGCACTAAGAAACACAGGTTTTGCCAAGACAAGGGAAGTGGATGGATGTATTTTCATCTAAAGCTGTTTTCGAAACTCAGGCACATGATTGGCTGTACAGCAGACTGCAGTAGAATGAGCTATCAATCCTAAAGTGATTGGTGACACCAGGGAAGAAAGCCATGTTGACTAGGCGTTGCGACAGTGTTTGGCTCCCCTCTCACAAACGTGAGTTCCGAATTGGCAGGCAAGTGAATCGCGGAGGTCACTGTTTCGGATAACTGAAATCAACACCGCCATGCAGATAAAACCAGTGCAGTCAGATCAAGGGAGCGACTTCATCTGCAGGCTAGCAAGTTCGGTTCCTTCCGGTAACTAAATGAGTGAACCAAGGAATAAGTCTCCCAAAACATTGACATAATGCTATCATTGCACAGGAAGGAGTGCAAGGAATTGTGTGGCTGTTGCCCAAAGGGGTTCAATTTTCACGACCAAGCCTCTCTGAAATTCCACTGCAAAGACCAGTGCTTGCAAGTGTCAGACCGGGATAGAAACGAACGTCAAAGCTATTGGAGACATTAAGTCACACAAGAAGAGGACCAGTGCTTTCACGTTCAGAGCTGATTGGCACTAAAAAACACAGGTTTGCCTTAGCAAGCAAAGTAGATGCACGTGTTTTCGTCTATACCGGGTTTCCAAACTCAGTTGCATGGCTGGAGATGAAGCATTCTGCAATAGAATGAGTTGTCATTCCTCAGGCGATTGCTGATACTGGGCAGGAAGACATGTTGGGTAACATCAGGGACCGTGTTTGTCTCCCTTCTAATAAATCTCGTTCAGAATTGGAAGAAAAGTCAACTGTGGAGGTATCTGCCTCGGAAAACTGAAATCAATACCACCAAGTCGACATAACTAGTGCAGTCAGATCAAGGCATAGCCTTCATCCGCTGGCTGGCACATTATGAACATTCGGGTAAGTACTGAATGAACCAAGGAAAAGGCCTCCCAAAACATTCACTTAACGCAACTCTTGCACAGGAAGGGATGCAAGGAGCTGTGTAGTTGCTGCCCAAAGCGTTTCGGTGTCATGAACAGGCCTTTCTGAAATTCCACTGCAATGCCCAATGCTTGCAAGTGTCAGTACTGAACACAAACGATCCTCGAAGCTACAGGAAACATTAAGCCACACAGGAAGAGGAACAGTGCATTCACGTTCACAGCTGACTGGCACTACAAAACAGCTTTTCTTAAGCAAGCGAAGTGGATGCGTGTGTTTTCATCTAAAGCGCAATTCCAAATTCAGTCGCATGGCTGGATGTGGCGCAGTCGGCAGTAGAATGGGTTGTCACTCCTAACGCGTTAGCTGCCCCTGGGGAAGACAGATATGTTGACTAGCATCAGGGACCGTGGTTGGATACCTTCAAAGAAACATGCGTTCCGAAAGGGCAGCAAAGTCAGTTGCGGAGGTCCCTGCCTCGGAGACCTGAAATCAATTCAGCCATGTGGAACAACCTAATGCAGTCACATCAAGGCAGATGCTTCATCCTCTAGCTCACACTAAGTGGTGTGCATTCCGGGACCTAACTGAGTGAACTCAGGAAAAGGCCTCCCGAAACACTGACTTACCGCAACCCTAGCACTGGAAGGAATGCAGGTAACTGTGTGGCTGCTGCCCAAAGCATTTCGGTGTCACGAGCAGGCCTTTCTGGAATTCCACTGCAATGCCCAATGCTAGCAAGTGTCAGTATTGAAAACAAATGAATCTCGAAGCTACTGGAAACATCAAGCCTCACGAGAACTGGAACAGTGCGTTCATGTTTAGTGCTGATTGGCACTACGAAACACAGGTTTACTTACGCAAGTGAAGTGGATGCATGTGTTTTCGTCTAAAGTGGGTTTCCAAACTCAGTCTCATGGCTGGATGTGGTGCAATTGGCAATAGAATGAGTTGTCATTCCTAACGCGTTTGCTGATACTGGGAAAGAAGACATGTTGTGTAGCATCAGGGACCGTGTTTGTCTCCCTTCTAACAAATCTCCTTCAGAATTGGCAGAAAAGTGAATTGGGGAGCTCCCTGTCTCAGAAAACTGAAATCACTACCGCCATGTCGAAAAAACTAGTGCAGTCAGATCAAGGCATAGGCTTCATCCACTCGTTGGCAAGTTCTGCGCATTCCGGTCACGACTGAGTCAACCAAGGAGTAGGCTTCCTAAACCATTCACTTTGTGCAACCCTTGCTCTGGAAGGAATGCAAGGAGCTGTGTCACTGCTGCCCAAAGCGTTTGAGTGTTCGTGACCAAGGCTCTGTGAAATTCCACTGCAATTATCAATGCTTCCAAGTGTGAGAACTAGAAACAAACGGACGTCAAAACTATTGGGGAAATTAAGCCACACGACAGGAGGAACAGTTGCTTTCACGTTCAGAGCTGAATGGCACTACGAAACACAGGTTTGCTTAAGCAAGCGATGTGGAAGCATGTGTTTTCGTCTAAAGCGGGTTTCCAAACTCAGTCGCATGGCTGGATGTGGTGCATTCGACAACAGAATGAGTTGTCATTCCTTATGCGTTTGCTGATACTGGGAAAGAAGACATGTTCGGTAGCATCAGGGACCGTGTTTGTCTCCCTTCTAACAAATCTCGTTCAGAATTGGCAGAAAAGTCAATTAGGAAGGTCTTTGTCTCCGAAAACTGGAATCAATACTGCCATGTGGAAAAGGCTGGTGCAGTCAGTTCAAGGCATAGCCTTCATCAGATGGCTGGCACGTTATGAGCGTTCCAGAAACTTCAGAATAAACCAAGGAATAGGCCTCCAAAAACATTCACTAATCACAACCCATGCATAGGAAAGCATGCAAGCAGATGCATGGCTGCTGCCCAAAATGTTTCAGGGTCACGAACACACCTTTATGAAATTCTACTGCAATGCCCAATGCTTGCAAGTGTCAGTACTGAACACAAACGAACCTCGTAGCTATAGGAAACATTAAGCCTCACGAGATGCGGAACAGTGTGTTCACGTTTAGAGCTGATTGGCACTACGAAACACAGGTTTGCTTAAGCAAGCGAAATGGATGCATGTGTTTTCGTCTAAAGCACGATTCCAAAGTCAGTCACATGGCTGGATGTGGTGCAGTCGGCAACAGAATGAGTTGTCACTACTAACACGTTAGCTGCTACTGGGGAAGAGAAATATGTTGACTATTATCAGGGACCGTGGTTGGCCTCTTTCAACAAAACATGCATTCTGCATGGGCAGCAAAGTCAATTGGGGAGGTCCCTGCCTCGGAGAACTGAAAATCAATTCAGCCATGTGGAACAACCTAGGGCAGTCACATCAAGGCAGATGCTTCATCCTCTAGCTCACACTAAGTGGTGTGCGTTCCGGACCTGAGTGAACTCAGGAAAAGTCCTCTCGAAACACTGACTTAACACCACCCTTGCACTGAAAGGAATGCAGGTACCTGTGTGGCTACTGCCCAAGGTGTTTCAGCGTTAATGACCAAGGCTTTCTGAAATTCCACCGCAATGCTCAATGCGTGCAAGTGTGAGAACTGGAAACAAATGAACGTCAGAGCTATTGGCGACATTGAGCCACACGACAAGAGGAAAGGTGCTTTCACGTTCAGAGCTGATTGGCACTATGAAACACAGGTTTGCTTAAGCAGGCGAAGTGGATGCATGTGTTTTCGTCTAAAGCGGGTATCCAAACTCAGACTCATGGCTGGATGTGGTGCAATTGGCAATAGAATGAATTGTCATTCCTAACGCGTTTGCTGATACTGGGAAAGAAGACATGTTGGGTAGCATCAAGGACAGTGTTTGTCTCCCTTCTAACAAATCTCATTCCGAATTGGCAGAAAACTCAATTGGAGAGGTCACTGTCTCGGAAAACTGAAATCAGTACTGCCATGTCGAAAAAACTAGTGCAGTCAGATCAAGGCATAGCCTTCATCCACTTGCTGCCAAGTTATGCACATTCCAGTCACTGTTGAGTGAATCAAAGAGTAGGCCTCCTAAACCATTCACTTAGCGCAACCCTTGCTCCGGAAGGAATGCAAGGAGCTGTGTCACTGCTGCCCAAAGCATTTGAGTGTTCATGACCAAGGTGTTGAGGGTCGTAATCCCTAACATCAAAGGGCTTGCAAGCTGACCCTAATGGGCTTGCTGAAGCATAAAACTTGTACCTCTGCTCTTACTGTTTTCTCATAACCTTTGGGGGGTGCCTATGACCTATTGAGGTATGTGGTGAGAACGGTCAGTTCCTTGGGATACAAAAGATAAATGGATGTTCAGGTTAATGGAAAAGAAGCCTAGAGACACACATGGATACACGGTTAATAATTCACTGCAGTTTACTTCCTTAAAGATTATCAATAAAAGCTATGCGTTGATCCGATTCGGGGCTCAGTCTTCTTTGGCTGAGTCCCTTGATCTCGCTCTTATCTTACTTCTGTCTCTTGTCTTTATTTAATCTGCGTCGCCCCTCTCGTGTCCCACTTGCCCTTGCCACGCAGGACGTGACAACTGGCGCCTCAACGTGCGGCTCGAAGAAGGGAAGGAAGACTTGAATCTTGGGTGAAAAAATAATTCAAGACGCAGATCTCAGGGCGGGCCGGCACTCTACTTGGTAAGGAGTAGGGAATTGTCCTGAGTAATCGTACCGGGGGTAAATCCTGAGTAATTGTACCAGGAGTAACCGGAATAAAATTTCTACCGGGGTATCCGGAAAATAACCTAACAATTTCTGTGTACAAGTGTGTGATTGTGTGAGTGAATGCATATAGTTCCACGGCTCATCGCTACGGAACTTGAGTGGGCTCTAATCTGCGGTTCCGTTCTCTGTCGTAAGGCTAAACGGCGACTGACTCGTTCACCAGTGCGGGGGCTTATACCGCAGAGCTTCTGCCAAGACAGACTAAGTCCCGCGAGGGGCGCGGCCAGACGAGCATCAGAGTGGAAAATTGAGTGAAAGTTCTCTCTTCTTTCCTTTTCTTAAATACTAACATGGGAAATTCTGAGAGTCGATATAGACCATATATTTGCCTCCTTAAGCAGCTTTCTAAGAAGGGAGGGATAAAAGTCTCAGAAAAGAAACTAGAGGAACTTTTAAAAGTTATTGAAAACCATTGTACTTGGTTTCCAGATTTAGGCACTATAGATTTAGATCAGTGGGAAATAGTAGGTAAAGATCTTTCAAAAAAACAACGTCAGGGAAAAGAGATGCCAGCTACAATTTGGGAAACTTGGAGACAGGTCCGGTCAGTTTTAGAACCTTTACACACAGACACAGAAGATGAAGAGGAAGATAAAAATCAACATTACAAAAGTCTCATTAAATTATCAGAGGACGAGGAGAAAGACGAGGAGTCTGTAGAAGCACCCACAATAATTCCAAAGGCAATATATCCTTCTTTAAAAGACGATCTGTTAACTCCTGATTGTTTGCCTCCTCCTCCTCCAATAACTAGAATGAAGGATTACGGGTTGTCTAGGAAACCCTCCAAATTAAAACAGTCAGTTTCTCCTGTTACATCGGCACCTCCGCCTTATGCCCGAGGTCCACATTTATCAATGTCAGCCATAGAAAAGGGAATTCAACAGACAAGGTTAGAAGGAGATTTGGATGCTTTAAATTTTCCAGTCATAATTAGGGAGCGTCTTCCACCTAATGATGAATACCCCAATGGTTTACAGATAGTAGAACACCAACCTTTTCCTTTTAAAATCCTTAAGGAACTTAAACAGGCAGTTACTCAATTTGGTCCAACTTCCCCTTATACAATAGGACTAATTCGAGGTATTGCTGATGGAGATAGAATGATTCCAATAGACTGGAATGCTTTGGCTAAGTCCTGTCTTTCTCCAGCCCAATTTCTACAATTTAAATCTTGGTGGATTGATGGTGCAGAAATTCAGAGCAGGCAAAATCAGGCTGGAGGGATAGATATTACTAAGGATCAATTAGTAGGTGATGGAGATTGGATAAATTCCGAACGACAAACATTAATGACTCGTCAGGCACAAGAGCAACTTAAAAAAATTTGTTTGACGGCTTGGGAAAAGGTAGAAGTGGAAGGAAAAGTTCCAACTTCCTTTCAGAACATATTTCAAGGACCTCAGGAGCCTTATTCAGAATTTATAGCTCGCTTGCAGGATACTATTAACAAACAGGTATCCAATGCTCAAGCCGCTGATATCATTTTACAAATCATAGCTTATGACAACGCTAATGAGGACTGTAAAAAAGCAATAGGAGTTCAAAAAGAAAAGACAGATACAATGGGGTATCTCCGCCTCTGTCAAGGAGTAGGAACTGAACAATATAAAGCTACAATGTTAGCTCAGGCAATTACAGGAATGACAAAAAAAAAAAAGTTTCCAGGTACTTGCTTTAATTGTGGAAAGCCTGGTCATACTAAAAGGAAATGCAAAAAAAAAATTAAAACTGTTTCTAATATGCCTAATGACTCTGCTCCTGCAGAATCACAAGTGCCAGGGACATGTCCTCGATGCCAAAAAGGAAAACATTGGACATCAGACTGTAAATCATTATATCATAAGGATGGAACTCCCCTTCAGGGAAACGGGGAGCGGGGCCGGCCCCAGGCCCCGACAACAACAGGGGCATATCTAACCTCAGCTGCTCCTCAGAATTGCCAGACCGTACCTCCTCCAAACTTTCAGTACAGCAATTAAGTTCAGCAACAGAAGGGAGTGCAGCAGTAGACGTTTGCACCACTCAGGATATTTTATTGCTTCCCGGAGAAACGCCTCTCCGCGTACCCACAGGAATCTTTGGACCGATTCCATCAAACACTGTCGGACTTATTCTTGGCCGATCTAATTTAACATCAGAAGGAGTCACAGTTCATACAGGAATCATTGATTCTGATTATGAGGAAAAAATTCAAATTATAATATCTTCAACCGTTCCCTGGTCAGCTAAAAAAGGAGAGCGGATTACACAGTTACTTTTGCTTCCGTATGTTTCTCCAACACAAAAAGAAATCCAAAAAAGAGGAACAGGTAGTTTTGGGAGTACAGGAAAAGCAGGCATCTTTTTAGTAGAAAAAATTTCAGATATTCGACCTATTTGCCAAATAAAAATACAAGGAAAAAAGTTTAAAGGTCTTATAGATACCGGAGCTGATGTTTCAATCATCAGTTCTCAACAATGGCCAAAAAATTGGGAATTACAAGATCCAGATATTAATGTAGTAGGGGTAGGAAGAGCCTCAGGCTTACGTCAAAGTATTCAAATTCTTCCATACACAGGACCAAAAGGACAACAAGGATTTTTGCAACCTTATGTTGCTGATATCCCTGTTAATTTATGGAAAAGAGACCTGTTGACTCAGTGGAACGCAGAGGTCTGGATTCCACCAAATCAATATAGTCCCCAAAGTCAAAAAATTATGAGTCGTATGGGATTCCAACCAGGAAAAGGATTAGGAAAATTTGAACAAGGTATAACTCAACCTCTCCAGCTCTCATCTCAACAAAAAAAACAAGGATTAGGTTATCAGACCAAACAAAATAACCCTTTTTTGTAGGGGCCACTGTCACAGAGCTATGTGCTCCTGTGCCTCTTAAATGAAAAAATGACACCCCAATATGGATTGAGCAGTGGCCCCTTTCTCAAGAAAAATTAGAGGCTTTAACAAAATTAGTACAGATCCAATTAAAACAAGACCATATAAAACCTTCTAATAGCCCTTGAAATTCTCCAGTTTTTGTCATTAAAAAAAAATCAGACAAATGGAAAATGTTAACTGATCTTAGAGCTGTAAATGCTGTTATTGAACCTATGGGTGCCCTTCAACCAGGGCTTCCACAACCATCTATGATTCCTAAAGATTGGCCTCTTATAGTTATTGATTTACAGGATTGTTTTTATACAATTCCTTTACATCCTTATGATTGCCCTCGATTTTCATTTTCCATTCCATCTATTAACAATAAAAAACCTACTCAGAGATATCAATGAAAAGTGTTACCTCAGGAAATGCTTAACAGCCCTACAATTTGTCAGTTTTATGTAGCTCGAGCTCTTACACCAGTGAGAACTAAATTTCCTGATTGCTACATCATTCATTATATGGATGATATTCTCTGTGCTACATCATCTATGGAACAACTAGCAGCTTGCTTTAAATCACTTAAACTTTACCTAGATAAAGCAGGGCTATGTATAGCCCCTGATAAAATTCAAACATCCACTCCAGTTAAATACTTAGGAACAATTGTTGATCGACAGACTATTAGACCACAAAAGATTCAAATTAGAAAAGATCGGATTTCTACTTTAAATGATTTACAAAAATTGTTAGGAGATATTAATTGGCTACGTCCTACCTTGGACATTCCTACTTATGCTCTCAGTAATTTGTTTAGTCTCTTGCGAGGACCTTCTCAATTAACCAGTCCTCGTAAGTTGACTCCACAGGCAATTAAGGAGTTAAAACTGGTGGAACAAAAAATACAGAAAGCTCAGATTCAGCGTATAGATCCTGATCAACCTTTACAGATTCTAGTTTTCTCTACACCGCATTCTCCAACAGCGGTTATAATACAACAAAAAAAACTGGTTGAATGGCTTTTTTTACCTAATAATTTTGTTAAGACATTGCCAACTTATGTTAAATTAATTTCTGACTTAATATCCAAAGCCCGCACTCGAGTTTTACACCTTAGTGGGCAGAAACCTAATCAAATTGTAGTTCCTTTTAAAAAACAACAAATTTGCCATCTAAACAGTCATAATGAATCTTGACAAATTGCAATAGAAAATTTTTATAAAATCATTGATAATCATTACCCAAAAAATAAATTGTTTCAATTTTTACAAAAGACTAATTGGATTTTACCTAAAAAACTCCGACAGAAACCAATTCCTCAAGGAATTACAGTCTTTACTGATGGATCTAGCAATGGAAAAGCTGCCATCGTTAGTAAAAAAAAATGTCAACTTGTCCACACTAACTGTAATTCAGCACAAAAGGCTGAACTTGTGGCAGTTTTAACTGCTTTGCAGACCTATTCTGAGCCTTTAAACATTGTCTCTGATTCGGCTTATGTTGTTCACACAGCTCAAAATATTGAGACAGCGTCTCTCTCTTTTAATTCTAATCAATCTCTCCAGATTTTGTTTCATCAACTTCAACAAGTTGTAAGAAATCGTCAACACCCATTTTTTATTACTCATATTCGCGCTCATACGATTCTCCCAGGTCCGTTGACGCGTGGAAATGCTATTGCAGACTCCTTAGTGGGAACTGCTCAGATTGATGAGGCAGCTCACTTTCATTCTTTAACCCACATCAATGCTGGAGGTCTGCGATCTAAATTTTCTATTACACAAAAACAGGCTAGACATATAGTTCAGACTTGCCCTACTTGTCAAATTCTTAATGCTCCACAAAAATGTCCGGAGGAAACCAACCCTCGAGGCTTAGTTCCTAATAAATTGTGACAGATGGATGTGACTCACATCCCTTCTTTTGAAAAATTATCATTCGTACATGTCTCTGTTGATACTGCCTCAGGATTTCTAGTAGCCACTGCTCAAACAGGTGAAACTGCAGCTCATTCCTGTCGTCATCTTTTGATTTGTTTTTCTATTATGGGCCTTCCAAAAAAAATTAAAACAGACAATGGTCCAGCTTATGCTAGTGCTAAATTTGCCACTTTCTGTTCCACCTGGCAAATTTTTCATAATACTGACATTCCTTACAACCCTCAAGGCCAGGCCATTGTTGAACGTGCTAATTCAACTTTAAAAAAACAATTATTAAAACAAAAAGGGGGAGACATAAAGGAACCACCTCAGGTGCAATTAGCTAGAGCTATGTTCACTTTAAATTTTTTAAACTCCTCTGGCTCTGATCCACATTGTGGACGAACTGCAGCAGAAAGACATTTTAATACTAGTTCAAAAAAAATGCCGCCAATCCCCATATGGTGGAAAGACATTCAGACTAATCAGTGGAATTTAGGGACTTTGTTGACATGGGGACGAGGTTTTGCTTGTATTTCTCCAGGCAAAGAAGAACGTCCTCTGTGGGTGCCTAGCCGGTGCATTAAACCTTATCATGAGCGACCCACCCAAGAAGGTCGTCATGAAGCCAGTATGCCCTAAGATGGCACGGTACTCATCTCCTGAAGAGGTTTTACAGGAGACTCCTTCGGATGAGAAAGAAGAAAGATGCATGTCCACTACCCGTCCGCCGACACCTCCAGCGTCGGAGACTTCTAAATTATCCTTGCAATTTAATCGTGTGGGGACGGCTGTCCTGCCCATGCTCGCTCCTCCAGTTACTGAAAAAGGCAATAAAAATGCTTCTCTCCCTACCTGGGGACAAATGAAAAAATTGGTACAAGTAGCAGAGCATCGTCTCCAGGAGGAAAGGCTGCCTAAGACGGAGGCCAACCTGATGTTGTCCATGATGGCTGTTCTTACTATTGTAAGTTGCTTTCCTCCAGGAGCCCTTGCAGAGAATTTTACTTACTGGGCATACATTCCAAATCCTCCATTATTAACTCCTGTCACATGGAATGATGATCCTCCTTTAATTTATCTTAATGACAGTTCATGGTTCCCTGGGCCTGAGGATCCCCGAGGACCCGAGTTTCCCGAGGAGGAAGGGAGACTCTTTACTTTACTTAATCATACAGCCCTTGGATATTTACATACTCCCATATGTATTGGTTCTATTCCACCATGTCTCTCTCTTACAGAACAAACGTGGGCCATTCCAACAGAAAAAGAAAATAATACATTTAAAGATTTATTTATGATTTCTAGCAAAGGATTTGTTACTCAGCAATTGAGCACTCATAGTTTCCCGCCTCCAATTCCTACATGCCCTCTTATTAATCATTGGGACAGATATCAATCAAGAATTCATTGGGATGAATGTCGTGGAACTATAGATAGAATAATTATAAATAATACATTGGAAACAATTGTTGATTGGGGACCTTTTGGTCTTGCTCTTCAAATTTGTAGGAATAAAGTATGTGCAGAACCACGACAACTAAAGAATCAAATAATTGGCGGTAACTTCTTTCAAATTATTGAACATCTTTTCAATATTTCTATTCTTTGGAAAGAAAAGGTTTTAGCTCCACCTCAATTGAGAATGATTAGACCTATTAGGGGCCCTTTTCAAAGGACCCTGTGGAAAATTGCTTTAAGCATTGGACCTAATAAATTATGGAAAGGAAATCTTACTTATAATATCAATAATGGTTATACTTTCCGGTATGAAAAAACTGGACAAATTTATTTGCAAGTTTGTATTAAAAATCCATTTGTGTTTTTAATAGGAAACTTTACCATTGATCAAGATTTAAAATTGGTTGAGTGTCCCCTATGTCGTTTATTTACTTGTCTTAATTCCTCAATTCTTAATTATCCCCAAGATCAAATTATGATTTTGAGACGTAGAAAAGGATTGTGGATTCCAGTCCAAACCTCTAGGGTCTGGGAGGGTTCTCCAACAATTCATATTGTCCTCCAACTTCTTCACAAAATCCTACATCGAACTAAAAGATTTATTGGCCTTCTAATAGCAGCAATTTTAGGAATTATAGCAATCACAACCACTGCTGCCGTCTCTGGAGTAGCTCTCCACCAGACAGTTCAAACTACTCAATTTGTACAGCAATGGCATGAAAATGCTAGTAAAACTTGGAACCAACAATTGAAAATTGATCAAGAAATTAGTGTTCGATTAGCTGATTTGGAAACCACTGTGGTTTATTTGGGAAACCAAATAGAAAGTCTCCGGACTATTATTACTTTAAAGTGTGATTGGAATACATCTACTTATTGTATAACTCCTTTTTCTTATAATCAGACACGTATTCCGTGGTCTGAGGTACGTGCTCATCTTTTGGGTCATATGCCCAACCTCTCTGTGGATATTCAACAATTACAACAAAAAGTAGACCAAATGTCATCTGCTAATCTTCAGCTCCTCCCTGGAGAGGATGCCTTATCCGCAGCCGCGGGAGAATTATCTAATCTAAATCCACTCAATTGGATCAAACACCTCAGTGGAGGTTTTGCTGGTGCATTTGCATTACTAATCATTATTTTATTTCTGTTCTATTTAGTCCTCCGGTGTGGCCAACAAACCCTCCGGCGGGCCATAGATGAAGAAACTACAAAATCCGTGTTTCTCCTTCTACAACAACAGAAGGGGGTCGATGTTGCCTTACAGCCGATTCCACGACCATCCCCTCTACATTAGCCTCTGAAGGCATAACATTGGCTTTTGTATCTGCTTGGTTCTGTACCTACTCCCCATCCTCATTAGATGTTTTCTTAAACAGATGATGAAAGTCCAAGCTCATATACATGAGATCAAACTTAAGGCAAAGCCTCAGGTTTGGCCACCTGCTTGTTAGCCCCAATTCCCCTGAACTTTAGCGAGGACAGGCTAGCCAAAGACGGGTAATGACCTCCTTGAATGTAACTAACCTAAAACAGGGCTTGATCGCCAGAGGATCGAGTTCCAATGACGGGTTGTTATTTCATTGGAGCACACCTAAGACAGGCACTGTGGCTCGCAGCCGCCTGGGGTCACAGGCGTGCTTTTTAAAAAATAAAGAAGGGGGAGATGTTGAGGGTCGTAATCCCTAACATCAAAGGGCTTGCAAGCTGACCCTAATGGGCTTGCTGAAGCATAAAACTTGTACCTCTGCTCTTACTGTTTTCTCATAACCTTTGGGGGGTGCCTATGACCTATTGAGGTATGTGGTGAGAACGGTCAGTTCCTTGGGATACAAAAGATAAATGGATGTTCAGGTTAATGGAAAAGAAGCCTAGAGACACACATGGATACACGGTTAATAATTCACTGCAGTTTACTTCCTTAAAGATTATCAATAAAAGCTATGCGTTGATCCGATTCGGGGCTCAGTCTTCTTTGGCTGAGTCCCTTGATCTCGCTCTTATCTTACTTCTGTCTCTTGTCTTTATTTAATCTGCGTCGCCCCTCTCGTGTCCCACCTATTGGAGAGGTCACTGTCTCGGAAAACTGAAATCAGTACTGCCATGTCGAAAAAACTAGTGCAGTCAGATCAAGGCATAGCCTTCATCCACTTGCTGCCAAGTTATGCACATTCCAGTCACTGTTGAGTGAATCAAAGAGTAGGCCTCCTAAACCATTCACTTAGCGCAACCCTTGCTCCGGAAGGAATGCAAGGAGCTGTGTCACTGCTGCCCAAAGCATTTGAGTGTTCATGACCAAGGCTCTGTGAAGTTCCACTGCAATTATCAATGCTTCCAAGTGTGAGATCTGGAAACAAACAGATGTCAAAACTATTGGGGAAATTAAGCCACACGACAAGAGGAACAGTGCTTTCATGTTCAGAGCTGATTGGCACTACGAAGCACAGGTTTGCTTAAGCAAGCGATGTGGAAGCATGTGTTTTCGTCTAAAGCGGGTTTCCAAACTCAGTCGCATGGCTGGATGTGGTGCATTCGGCAACAGAATGAGTTGTCATTCCTAACGTGTTTGCTGATACTGGGTAAGAAGACATGTTGTGTAGCATCAGGGACCATGTTTGTCTCCCTTCTAACAAATCTCATTCAGAATTGGCAGAAAAGTCAATTGGGGAGGTCTCTGTCTCGGAAAACTGAAATCAATACCGCCATGTGGAAAAAGCTGGTGCAGTCTGTTCAATGCATAGCCTTCTTCCGCTGGCTGGCACGTTATGAGCATTCTGGAAACTTCAGAGTGAGCCAAGGAATAGGCCTCCCAAAACATTCACTTATCGCAACCCTTGTACAGGAAGGCATGCAAGCAAATGCGTGGCTGCTGCCCAAAATGTTTCGGTGTCACGAAAGGACCTTTCTGAAATTCCACTGCAATGCTCTCTGAAATTTCACTGCAATGTTCAATGTGTGCATGTGTGAGAACTGGAAACAAATGAACATCAAAGCTATTGGCGTCATTAAGTCACACAACAAGAGGAACATTGCTTTCACGTTCAGATCTGATTGGCAGTACGAAACACAGGTTTACTTGAGCAAGCGAAGTGGATGCATGTGATTTCGTCTGAACCGGGTTTCCAAACTCAGTCGCATGGCTGGAGATGAAGCATTCTGCAATAGAATGAGTTGTCATTCCTCAGGCAATTGCTGATACTGGGCAGGAAGACATGTTGGGTAACATCAGGGACTGTGTTTGTCTCCCTTCTAATAAATCTCGTTCAGAATTGGAAGAAAAGTCAACTGTGGAGGTATCTGCCTCGGAAAACTGAAATCAATACCACCAAGTCGACATAACTAGTGCAGTCAGATCAAGGCATAGCCTTCATCCGCTGGCTGGCACGTTATGAACATTAGGGTAACTACTGAATGAACCAAGGAAAAGGCCTCCCAAAACATTCACTTAACGCAACTCTTGCACAGGAAGGGATGCAAGTTGCTGTGTAGCTGCTGCCCAAAGCGTTTCGGTGTCACGAACAGGCCTTTCTGAAATTCCACTGCAATGCCCAATGCTTGCAAGTGTCAGTACTGAACACGAATGAACCTCGAAGCTACAGGAAACATTAAGCCACACAGGAAGAGGAACAGTGCATTCACGTTCACAGCTGACTGGCACTACAAAACAGGTTTGCTTAAGCAAGCGAAGTGGATGCGTGTGTTGTGGTATGAAGCGCAATTCCAATTTCAGTCGCATGGCTGGATGTGGCGCAGTCGGCAATAGAATGGGTTGTCACTCCTAACGCGTTAGCTGCCCCTGGGGAAGACAGATATGTTGACTAGCATCAGGGACCGTGGTTGGATATCTTCAAAGAAACATGCGTTCCGAAAGGGCAGCAAAGTCAGTTGCGGAGGTCCCTGCCTCGGAGACCTGAAATCAATTCAGCCATGTGGAACAACCTAGTGCAGTCACATCAAGGCAGACGCTTCATCCTCTAGCTCACACTAAGTGGTGTGCATTCCGGGACCTAACTGAGTGAACTCAGGAAAAGGCCTCCCGAAACACTGACTTACCGCAACCCTAGCGCTGGAAGGAACACAGGTAACTGTGTCGCTGCTGCCCAAAGCATTTCGGTGTCACGAGCAGGCCTTTCTGAAATTCCACTGCAATGCCCAACACTTGCAAATGTCAGTACTGAACACAAACGAACCTCAAAAGTACAGGAAACATTAAGCCACATGAGAAGAGGAAGAATGCATTCACTTTCAGAGCTGATTGGAACTATGAAACACAGGTTTGCCTTCGCAAGCAAAGTGGATGGATGTGTTTTCGTCTAAAGTGGGTTTCCAAACTCAGTTGCGTGGCTGGATGTGGTGTACTCGGCAATAGAATGAGTTGTCATTCCTAACGCGTTTGCTGATACTGGGGAAGAAGACATGTTGTGTAGCATCAGGGACCGTGTTTGTTTCCCTTCTAACCAATCCCGTTCAGAATTGGCGAAACAGTCAATTGTGGCCGTCCCTGCCTCAGAAAACTGAAATCAATACCGCCATGTCCAAAAAACTAGCGCAGTCAGCCCATGGCATAGCCTTCTTCCGCTGGCTTGCATGTTATGTACATTCCGGTAACTACTGAGTGAAACAAGGAGTAGGACTCACAACCCATTCACTTAGTGCAACCCTTGCTCTGGAAAGAATGCAAGGAGCTGTGTTGCCCAACGCATTTCAGTGTTCGTGACCAAGGCTCCCTGAAATTCCACCACTATACCCAATTCTTGCAGCTGTCAGTACTGAAGAGCAACGAACCTCAAATCTATTGGAAATATTAAGCAACACGAGAAAGGGAACAGTGCATTCACATACAGAGCTGCTTAGCACTAAGAAACACATGTTTGCTTTAACAAGCAAAGTGGATGCATGTTTTCGTCTAATGCGGGATTCCACAGTCAGTCAGATGGCTGGATGTGGAGTAGTCGGCAATAGAATGAGTTGTCATTCTTAACGCGTTAGCTGCTACTGGGGAAGATATGTATGTTGACTAGCATTAGGGACAGTGGTTGGATCCCTTCTAACAAACCTGTGTTCCGAATGGGCAGGAAAGTCAATTGTGGAGGTCCCTGCCTCAGACAACTGAAATTTATTCAGCTATGCCGAACAACCTCGTGCAGTCAGATCACGGCAGAAACTTCATCCTTAGGCACACACATGTGTCTTTAGGTTCACACCTAAGTGAGTGAACCAAGGAAAAGGTTTCCTGAAACACTGACTTAACGCAACCCTTGAACTGGAGGGAACGCAAGGAACTGTGTGGCTGTTGCCCAAAGTGTTTCAGTGTTCGTGACCAAGGCTCTCTGAAATTCCACTGCAAAGCCCAATGCTTGCAAGTGTGAGAACTGGATACAAACGAACGTCAAAGCTATTGGAGACATTAAGCCACAAGAGAAGAACAGGGCACTCACGTTCAGATCTGATTGGCACTGTAAAACTCAGGTTTGCCTAAGCAAATGAATAGGATATATGTGTTTTCCTCTAAAACGGCTAGCCCAAGTGAGTCACATGGCTGTTTGTGGTTCAGCAGGAGTGACAAAGCCTCTCTGAAATTCCACTGCAATGCCCAATGCTTGCAAGTGTCAGTACTGAAGACAATGAACCTCAAATCATTGCATACATTTAGCTACAAGAGAGCAGAAGAGTGCATTTACGTTCACTCCCTCTTGGCACTATGATCCACATGTTTGCCTAAGCAAGCTAAGTGGAAGGATGCGTTTTCGTCTAAAGCGCGTTTCCAAAGTCAGTCGCATGTCTGTCTGTGGAGTCGATGGTAATAGAATGAGTTGTCTTAACGCGCTTGCTGGTACTATGGAAGGGAGCCATGTTGACTCACATTTGGGCCTTTGTGTCGCTACCATCGATTACGTGTGTCATTCTTAATAGGGAGAAAAGACGAGTGCAGATGTCCCTGTCTCCAACAACTAAAGTAAATATCGCCATGCCCGGTAACCTGGTAACCAGTCATCTCTGTCGGGGAGGTTCATCTCGAGGTGGGTACGTGATGTGCCTTCCAGTAACTAACTGAATGAACGAAGGTAAAGGCCTCCCAACAACCTGATGTAACACAATCCTGCACAGTAAGGAATGTAGGTGACTTTGTGCCTCTGCCAAAAGCATTTTACTGTTCACTGCCAAGCCTCTTTGGAATTCCACTGTGATGCCCAATGCTTGCAAGTATCTGTACTGAAGACAAACGAATCTCAAAGCAATTGGAAACAGCCACACGAGAGGAGGAAAGTGCAATTTTGTTGAGAGCGGCTTGACACTATGAAACTCGTTCGCCTAAGCAAGAGATGTGGAAGGATGTGTTTTGGTCTAAAATAACCCATTTGGCTGCCTTTGGAGCACACAGCAATAAAATGGGTTGACATCCTCACACATTTGTGGATACTAAGGAAGAGAGACATGTTGACTGGCATTAAGGCCCTTGTTTGGCTTCCATTGATCAAATGTGCATTCCGAAGAAGCAGAAAATACAGGTGGGGTGGTCCTTCCCTCCAAAAACTGAAGTCAATATTGCCCTGTCTGGCAACAGGTGTAGCCAGATCAGGAGGGTCGTCTGTGTATGTATACCTGTGCTTCTTTTCCATTCTGGTAACAGCATGATCCGAGAAAAAGGACCTCTGTAAACGTGATGTGAGGCTACCACTGCAAAGGGAAAAAAGGGACTGTGTAGCTGCTTCTAAAAGCGTTTTAGTCTTCTCCAATGGAACTTCTTGGAATTCCACTGCAATGCCCAATGTTTACAAGTGTCTGTACTGAAGAAAAACACACATCACAGTTATTGGAAACAGTGGGCCACTCGATAGGAGGAACAATGTGTTTCTTTCAGTGGGGCCTGGCCCTATCATCACGATTGCCTAAGTAAAAGAGGATGACGATGTGTTTTCGTGTAAATCAAATTTCTATCACATGTCTGCCTGTGGAGCCAACGTGAAAAGAATCAGTGGTCATTTCAAACGCATTTGTTGATACCCGGGAAGAGAGACATTTCCGCTGGCATTAGGCCCCTTGTTTTGCTCCCATCATTCAAATATTGACTGGATAAGGGAGAGCAGTGGAAGACAGGCACCTTGGCCTCAGACATGGGTGAGGAAGGGCAGTCTGGTGGTCCCTAGTTGTCTGTGCCACTTTCAAGTCAGTGGCCGACTGCTTGCCTCTGCCCCACCTTGTGAAGACTGTGGTCACCTGGCTTCCCCTGTTCACCTTTGTCCAGTCTTCCCCTGTTAACACTTGTACAGTCCAGAGCCTCCTGCCTTCCTCTGTTCCCCCTTGTCAGGCATCCTATGTTCCTCTGCTCCCTCCTATCGATCCCAGGGCTTTCTGACTTCCTTTGCTACAACTCATCCAGTCTAGATCTTCCTGCTTTTCCCTGCTCCCCCTTCAACAGAAATAGTCAATTGCCTTCCGCTGCTCCGCATTTCTAGCCCATGGACACATGCTTACCCCTGCTTCCCTTTGTCCGCCCCATGGTCACCTGAATTCCCCGGCTCCCCCTAGTCTAGCACAGGACCGCCTGACTTCATCTGCTCCCCCTCATCCAGCCTGTGGCTGTAGGCCTTCCCTGCTCTCCATTGTCAAGCTCCAGGCCACCTGCCTTTCACTGCTATACCTTGTTTAGCCTGTGGTCGCCCTAATGCTCCTTCTCCCCCATTGACCAGCTGAGGTCCAGCTGCCATCTCCTGCTCCCTTTCTTCACCCTGTGGCTTCGTGAATTCCCGTGCTCTCCCTTGTCAAGCACAGGGCTGCCTGACTTCCCTGCTCCCTTTTGTCCAGCCCATGGCTGCCTGCCTTTTGTGTCTCTCAATTGTCTAGCCCGTGAGCCCATGAGCCATTGCATTCACTCCACACCCTTGTATAGCACGTGGCCACCAGACTACCCTGGCTCTCCCTTTTCCAGGTCAGGTTCGCCTGCTCTTACTTGTTCCCCCTTGTACAGAACATGGTGGACGCCTTCCCCTGGTCGCCCTTCTACTACCCAGGGATTCCTGCCTTCACCTGCTCTCTCTTGTGAATCCTGTCTCTGCCTGTATTTCCCTTCTTCACCTTCTCCAGTCCATGGCCTTCTCCCTTTCTCTGTAACCCCATGTCCACCCTGTGGCTGCCTGCCTTCCCCTGCTGTTGCTTGTACACACTGTGTCCCCGTGCCTTCCCATGGAACCCATTGTCCAGCCTGCGGCCCCCTGTCTTCTTCTCCCCCTTGTCCAGCCTTTTGCAGCCTGCTTGGGACTCCCATTTTTCCAGTCCATGGCCTCTTGTCTTCCCCTGCTAACAATTGTCCAGTCTATGTCCACTAGCCTTCCCCTGCTCCCACTTGTCAAGCCCATGATTGCCTGGATTCCCCTGCTCCCCCTCTCTCCAACCTGTGGCCACCTACATTCTCCTACTTCACATATCTAGCCCGTGGCCACCTGCCTCTCCCAGCTCACCCTTGTGCAGCATGGTGCCGCCTGCATTCCCCTGCTTCCTTTTGTCCAGCCCGTGGCCTCCTGTCTTTCCCTTCTCTCCCATGTCCACCCTGCTGCTGCCTGCCTTTCCTGCTCTCCCATTTTCACCTCATGGCTGCAGGCTTACCCCTGCTCTCCCCATTGCCCATCCCATGGATGCTTGCCTTCTCCTGCCAACCCCTTCAGCCTGTGGACGACTGCCTTTCAGTGCTTCCCCTCAACCAGCTTGTGGCTGCCTGTCTATCCCTTCTCTCTAATGTCCATTCCGGGGCTGCCTGCATTCCCCTACTCACCCTTATCTAACCTAAGGCCTCTTGTGAATCCCGTCTCTGCCTGTATTCCCCTTCTTATCCTTCTCGAACCCACGTCCTCCTCCCTTTCTCTGTACCCCCATGTGCACTCTGTGGCTGCCTGCCTCCCCCTGCTCTTCCTTGTCCAGCTCAGTCCCGAAGCCTTACCTTGGCCCCATTGTCTAGGCCATAGCTGCCTGTTTTTCCCTGTAGCTGTTTGTCCAGCCCATGGCCGCCTGACTACCACTGTTCTTCTTTGTCCAGCCCAGTGTTGCCTGCCTTCCCCTGTTCCCCAATCTCAGGCCATGGTCCCGTGTCTTTGCTTGCTCCCTCTTGTACAGCCGAGGTCCTTCTGCGATTCTCTGCTACCCATTTCCAGCCCAGATCCGCTTCCTTTCCTTTTCACCTCCCAAGGCCGCCTGCCTTCCATGGCTTCCACTTTTAAGTACATGGAAGCCTGCCTTCCTTTCCTCCTGTGGTCCAGCCCATGGCTGCCCACCTTCCCATGCATCTCATTGTCAGGCCTTCACCGATGGATGTCCTCTGCTCCCCTTTACCCAGCTCATGTCCTCCTGCTTTCTTTTGCTCCCCCATTTTCTTGCACATGACTGCCTAATGTCTTGAATCCCCTTGTTCATCTTGTGGCCTCCTGAGTTCCCCTGCTCCCCCTTGTCCAGCCCCAAACTGCCTGTTTTCCCCTGCTCCCCCTCTCTAACCTGTGGCCGCCTACTTTTCCATGCTTCCCATGTCCAGCCCTTGGCTGCCTGCCTTTTTCAGCTCACCCTTGTGCAGCCTGGTGCTGCCTGCTTTCTCTCGTTTCTTTTTTTTTTTGAGGGCAGAGTCACTGGCCTTCATATGTGGGACCAAACTGGGGCTGCTGGCTTCCTAGCCAGCACTTAACCACTGCACCACTCGGCTGTCCCCCTCCTGTTTCTTTTGCTCCAACCCATGACCTCCTGTCTTCCCCTGCTCCTCCTTGTCCAACTCAGCCCTGACTGCCTTCCACTGCACCCACTTGTCCTGCTCGTGACTGCCTGCCTTCTAGTACTTCCCAATTTCCACCTCATGGCCATGTACATTACCCTGGACCCCTTTGCCTAACCCGTGGCCACCTGACTTCCTTTCATTCCACTGCTCTAACTGATGGTCACCTCCTTCACATGTTCTCACTTGTCCTGCCACGGCCACCTGGCTTTCCATGCTAACAGTTGTCCAACCCAGGCCTACTTGCCATCACTTTCTACCCTGGCCCACTCTTTGTCCACCTGCAGTCCTCTGATCTCTGTTATCCAGCTGAGGGCTGCCTGCCTTTTCCTGCGACCATATGCCCAGCCCAGGCCCACTTGCCTCCCCTGCTTTCCCTTGTCTGGTAGTGAAGGTCTGCATTTTTGTTGCCACTCTTGGTGCAGCCCAGGGCTTCTTCACTTCCCATGCTACCACTAGTACAGCCCAGGGACACCTGACTTCCCCTGCTCCCAGTTGTCTGGCCATGGATGCCTGCCTTGCCTAGTGCCCCTCACCAGCACTTGTCTGACAGCCTTCCAGTGCTACCCCTTGCCCATCCCATTGACGCCTGTTTTCCCCTGTCCCCCGTTCATCCCGTGGCTGACTAAATTCTTGTGCTCCCCATCGAACAACCCATGGATGCCTTTCTACTCCTCCCTAATGTCTAGTTTAGGGCCGCCTGCGTTTCCCTACTCACCCTTGTCTAACCCGAGGCTACCTGCCTCCTGTGCTCCCCATTTTTCATCCAGGAGCTGCCTGCATTGCCCTGCTTCCCTTATCTAACCAATTGTCATGTGCCTCCCCTTGCTCCCCTAATGCAATCTGTGGCCCTGTGCTTTCACATACTCTTTCGTGTCCAGCCCTTGTATACATACCTTCACCTCCTCCCCCTTGTGAAGCCCGACTCTACCTGCTTTCCCCTGCTTATGCTTCTCCAGCTTGTGGCCACCTGTGTTCCCCCGTTTCACCTTGTCCATCCTGTGACTGCCTGCATTACTCTGCAGCCCCTTGTCCAGCCCATGGCCACTTGCCTTCTCCTCTCCCTGGTTCAGTGTGGATGCATGCTTCCCCTGCTCCCCCTAGTTCTGTCCACAGCCACATCCTTCCCCTGCTACCAAGTGTCCAGCCCAGGGCCGCCTGCCTTCCCCTGCTTCCCCTTATCCAGCTCAGTGCCACCTGCCTTCTCCAGCTCCTCCTTTTCAGACCGTGACCGCATGTCTTCCCTCTCCCCCTTCTCCAGCCCATGGTCACATGTGTATTCCTGCTTCCCCTTGTCTCTTTGTGGCCACATGCCTTCCCCTGCTCCCAATTGTGCTGTACTAGGCTGCCTTACTTGTCCTGCTACTCTCTGTCCTTCCCGTGGCTGCCTGCCTTCCTGTGTTCCCACTTGTCCAGGCCTATGCCCCTTCACTTCTCCTGCTACCCTTTCTCCTCCCAGTGACCACCTGCCTTCCTGTACTCCCATTTGTCCAGCATCAGAGATGTGGAAGAGGGTGTTTTCATTCATCACAGCTTGGCAGTATCAAACACAGGTTTACCTAATGGGGGGAAGGATGCGTTTCCATTAAAAAGGGGTTTCCAAAGTCAATCACATATATGCTTGGGTAGCAGATGGCAATAGAAGGAGTTGTCATAACAAACGCTTTTGCTGGTGTTAGGGATGAGAGACGTCGACTCGCATTTGGGTCCTTGTTTGTCTCCCATCGATCAAATGTGTATTTACAGCAGGTAGAAAACACAAGTGAAGTGGTCCTTAACTCTGAAAACTGAAGTCAATATCATCATGTCGTGCAACCTGGTGAAGCCAGATCAAGCTGGGAGGCTTCCTACATATGTGGGTAATTTCTGTCCATTCTGGTAACTAACTAAAAGAATGGTCCAAGAAAATATCCTCCTGAAAACGTGAGTTAACACTACCCCTGCAATGTAAGGAAGGTAGGGAACTGTGTAGCTGTTGCTAAAAGTGCCTCAATCTTCATGAAACAGAATTCTTGGAATTCCACTGCAATGCCCAATGTTTGCAGGTGCCTGTAGTGAATGAAGACAAATGAACATCACAGGTATTGGAGACATTTTGCAACCTGAGGCGAGGAAGAGTGTGTTTCCCTCAGAGTGGCTTGGCAATATCAAACACAGGTTTGCCTAAGTTAGAGAGGTGGAAGGATGTGTTTTCGTCTAATGTGGGTTTCCAAAGTCAACCACATCGCTGCTTGTGTGTCAGATGGTAATAGATTGAGTTGTCATTCCAAACGCATTTGCTGATACTAGTGAAGAGAGTTGTCGACCGCCCTTCGGTCCCTTGTTGACTCCCATCAATGAAATGGGCATTCACAAAGGCAGAAAACAGGAGGGGGTTGTCCGTGCCTCCAAAAGCTGAGGTCAATATCGTCATGTCTAGCAACCTGTTAAAGCCAGATCCAGACGACCAAATAATGAGTTGTCATTCTGACCATGTTTGATAATACCAGGGAAAAGAGACATTTCCACTGGCATTAGGGAGGGCCCTTGTTTGGCACCTGTCGATCAAATGTGCATTCAGAGTAGGCAGAAAACATGAGAGGGTTTGTCCCTGCCCTGAAAACTGAAGTCAATATCTTCATGTCTGTAAATCTGGTGAAGCCAGATCAAGCGGGGAGGCTACTTCTGTATTTGGGTCGTTTCTGTCTGTTCCGGTAAGTAACAGAATCATTCAAGAAAAAGACCTCCTGTAAACATGATGTAAGGCTACCTCTGCACAGTGAGCAATGTAGGGAACTATGTAGCTGTTCCTAAAAGTGTTTCAATCTTTGTGATCAGAGCTCCTTGGATTCCACTGCAATGCCCAGTGTTTTCAAGTGTCCATACTGCAGACAAACACACTTCACAGCTATTGGAAACATTTTGCCTCCCAAGAGGAGAAGCAGTGTGTTTTCGTTCAGAGTGGCTTGGCACTATGAAACACATGTTTGCCTAAGTTACAGAGGTGGAAAGATGTGTTTTCATCTAACGCGGGTTTCCGAAGTCAATCACATGTCTGCCTGTGGAGCATACGGCAAAAGAATGAGCTGCCACTCCAAACCAGTTTGCTGATACTAGAAAAGAAAGGGAGAGCAGTGGAGGGCAGGTGCCCTGGGCTAGACGAAGGGGATCATGGGAAGGCTGGTGGCCCTTAGCTAGACAGGGAGGAGCAAGGAGAAGCAGGCAACCACAGTCTTGACAAGGGCGAGCTCGACGATGTAGGGAGCCATGAGGTGGACAATGATGCACAGTGTAAGTCAGCCGGCCATGGGGTAGACATGTGGGAGCCAGTGTAGGCTGGCAGACTTGGGCTTCAGAAGAGGAGGCAGGAGAAGGCAAGCGGCCATGGGTTCTACAAAGGGGTACAGGGGAATGCAGACAACTCTGGGAAGGACAAGTGTTAGCAGGTGAAGACATGCAAACATGGGGTTTACAAGGGGGAGCAGGGGATGAGAGATGACCACATGCTGGACAAGGGGGAGATGGGAAAAACAGGCTGTTCTGGGATGGAAAAGTGGAAGCAAGGGATGACAGGTGGCCATGGGCTGGACTAGGGAATATAAGGGATGGCAGGCAGCCATGAATTAACAAGGGGAAACAAGGTAAGGCAGACAGCCTAGGCTGGACAAGGGAAATCTGGGGAAGGAAAGCAGCCCCGGGCTGGACAAAGGGGTGCAGAAGAAGGCAGGTGGCCACGGGCTCGACCTAGGGGAGCAGGAGCAGGCAGGGCGCCATAGGTAATACAAGGGGGAGCAGTGGGAGGCAGGCAGCCACAGACTGAAATAGGGGAGTAAGGGAAGGCAGATGGCCCTGGATTAGACAAAGTGGAGCAAGGGAAAGCAGGTGGCCGTGGGCTGTGAAAAGGGGACCAGGGGAATGCAGGTGCCCCTGGATGGTGCAAGGAGAGCAGAGGAAGGCAGGTGCCATGGGATGGACAAATGAAAGCAAGGGACAGTATGTGGGCCTGGGCAGCACTAGTGGGAACAGGGAAAGTCAGGCTGCCACAGGATAGTAATGGAAGAGCAGGGAAAGGCAATGTGCTGGACAAGGGGCATCAGAGGAAATCAGGCAGCCCTGGCTGGACAAAGGATAACAGGGGAAGACAGGCAACTATGGCCTGGACAAGGGATAGCATGGGAAGGTAGGTGGCCATGGGCTTCACCAAGGGGAATAGAGTAAGGCACATGGCCATGGGACAATTAGGTGTGGGACAATTGTGTGCAAGCTAAAGCAGGCAGTTATGGGTGGGACAAGGGGAACTGGGGAACACAGGTGGCCCTGGCTGAACAAGAGTAGCAGTGGAAAGCCAGCAGCCATGGGCTGGATGAAGGGGAACAGGCAAAAGCATGTGGTCACCGGCTGCACAAGGGGGTGCAGACAAAGGCAAGTGGCCATGGGCTGGAGGCTGGACATAGGAGAGCAGGGGAAGGCAAGCTGCCTTTAGGTGGACAAGGGGGAGTGGGGCAAGGCTTCCAGCCTCAGGTTATGCTAGGGAGAGCAGGCAGCCTTGGGTTAAACAAGGGGATTAGGGAAAGACATTTGGTTTCAGGTTGGACAAGGGAGAGCAAGGGTAAGCTGGTGGACAGGGGTGGGAAAACAGGGGGAAGGGGAAGGCTGGCACCAATGATCTGGACAAGTGGCAGCAGGTGAAGGCAGGTGATCATGGAGTAGACAGGATGAGCAGGGGAATGCAGCGATCATGGTTGGACAAGGGAGAGCAGTGAAAAGCAGGTGGTAACGGGGTAGAAAGGGGGAACAGGATAAAGCAGGCAACCACATGCTGGACAAGGAGGAAGACGGGAAAGCACATGGCCATGAGCTATAGAAAGAGTCAAAGGGGATGGCAGGAGGCACTGGACAGTACAAGTGGGAGCAGGAAAGGCAGGCTAGATTGTGCTGGACAAGTGGGAGTATAAGTCAGGAGGCCCATTGTACAAGCAGTCTGTACAAGGGAGAGCACTGGAGGACAGGCATCTCTGCGTTAGACAAGATGAGCAAGGGAAAGCAGGTGACCACAGGCTGGACAATGGGGAGTAAGGGAATGCATGCGACCATGGGATATAGAAGGGGGAAAAGGGGAAGGCAGGAGTCCCTGGAGAGTACTAGGTGTAGTACTGGAAGGCAGCAGGCCATGCACTAAGAGGATAGGGGAATGCAGGCAGCCCTGGCTAGACAAGGAATAGCAGGGGAAGTCAGGCAGCCACAGCCTGTACAAAGGATAACACAGGAAGATCGGAAGCCACGGGCTGCACTAGGGGGAATTTAATAAGGCCTGTGGCCAGGGGCTGGACAATTATGAACAGGCTAAACCAGGAGAAGGGACAAGGTGAACTGGGGAATGCTGGTGGCCCTCGGCTCGAAAGAGGGAGCACTGGAAGGCAGCAGGCCACAGGGTGGACAGTGGGGCACAGGGGAAGGCATACGTCCTTGACACACCAGGAAAACCAGGGGAAGGCAGGAGGGCATGAATTGGACAGGGGGAACAGGTTAGGGCAGGTAGCCATGGGATGGACAAGGGGAACATGAAAACGTAGGTGGCCCTGGGCAGGAAGGGGGAGCTAGGGAAAGTGAGCAGCCACAGGGTGGACAAAGGGAAGCAGGGGAAGGCAAGCTGCCACCAGCTGGGCAAGGGGTAGCAGGGGTAGGCAGGCATTAACGGGTCGGACAATGGAGAGCTGAGGCAGGCTAGACAAGGGGAAGCAAGGAAAGGCAGGTGGCCCTGGGCTGACAAGGGCATCATGGGAACTCAGGATGCCACGGGGTGGAACGGGAGGCAGGGGTAGGCAGGTGTCATCGGTTTGACAACTGGAAGCAGGGAAACAGAGGTGGCTATGGGCTGGATGAGGGAGAGGTAGGAAAGGTATTCAACAACAGAGTTGAACAAAGGCAGCACATGAAAGAAGGCAGTCACGCACTTGACAAGGGGTAGCAAGGAAAGGCAGGTGGCTATAGGCTTGACATGGGGAAACAAGTGAAAGAAGGTGGCCACGGTCTCTAGAAGGGGGAGCAGGGGAAATCAGGCAGCACTGGGCTGGAAAAGGTGGAGCAGGGAAAGGCAGACAGCCATGGGCCGGACAAGTGGAGGCAGAGGAATGTAGGTGGCCACAGGTTGCACAAGGGAGAGCAGGGAAAGGCATCTGGCACCGGGCAAGACAAGGGTGAACAGGGAATGTTGGGGGCCATGGGCTAGATAAGAGGGAGCAGGAAATGTCAGGCACCACGGGCTTGAGAAGGGGAGCAGGTAAAGGCAGGCGGCCACAATCTGGACAAGTGGAAGCAGGAAAAGGCAAGCAGGCAGGGGCAGGACAAGGGGGATCATGGAAAGGCAGGCAGCCTTGGGCTGGACAAAAAGGAGCAGGGGAATGCATGGTGCCATAAACTGAACAAGGGTTAACAGGGGAATGCACGGGGACATGGTCGGGACACAGGGGAACTGGGGAAGAAAGGTAGCCCCAGGCTTCACATGGAGGAGCAAGGAAGAGAGGCAGCCCTTGAATGGACAACAGAGGGCAGACGAAGGCAGGAGACTATGGGCTGGACAAGCAGGAAAAGGGGAGGTAAGGGGACTTGGGGTGGACAATGCAGAGCAGGAGAAGTCCTGCTGTCCTGAGACGGATGGGGAGCAGGGGATCGCAAGCAGACATGGGGTGGAAAAGTAGGAACACGGGAAGGCAGGCAGCCATGGGATGGACAAGGCTGAGCTGGGGAAGGCAGGTGTCTGCGGGCTTGAGAAGGGGAAGCAGGGGAACACAGCCAACCATGGGCAATACAAGGGGGGATTGTGATAGCACACAGCCACAGGTGGGACAACGGGGGAACAGGAGAAGGCAGGCGGCCCTGGACTGGACATGTGGAAGCTAGAATAGACAGGTGGCAATGGGGGAGACAAGGGGAAACATGGGAAATCAGGCTGCAACTGACTGGACAAGGGGGAATCAGGGGAAGGCAGTCGGACCTTGGCTGGAAAGGGGGAACAGAGGACTTCTGGTAAAATGGCGCAATAGACAGATGCTGTGCTAACTGCCTTCCAGGATCACACCAAAATTACAAGCAAATTTTACAGCATTCAACCCTGGAGGTCCCTGGAACACTGGAGGAACAGAACCACTAAATGAAGAACTTAAAGAGGAAGCCGCATCGGGTCTGGTAGGACGGGCGGAGACGAGACAGGGCAAAGCCTGTTGAGGGCCATGGTCCCCAATATTGAGGGGCTTGCAGGCTGGCTTTAGTGGGCTTGGTGAAGTGCTTGGTGAAGCATAAACTTGTTTTTCTGCTTTCATTGTTTCTTTCTGCACCTGGAGGGTGCTTAGTACTTATTGAGGTACGTGGTGAGGACGGCCAGTTCCTTGGGACACAAAAGAAAGATGGCTATCAGGATTAATGGTGAGAAACTGTCTTGAGAAACTGACTCCCTAAGGTTTCACTGACCTGTAGGTTTCCGGAAAATAGTCAATGATCAACTTTTCACTGAGGTTATGCACATTGTTTCCTGCTATGCTACACGCATCCCTGCACGTACCCCCTACCTAAAAAAGTATATAAAGCCTGCAACAAATAAACTGGGGAGTTATCTCTCCATGTTCTGTCTTTTACTGCAACAAACAGTTTCTGTCTTTTATCGACCGCCGACGCCGTGTACACCTTCTCGAACCCTGGTCAGCGGAGGCAGGTCCCCCGCAAGTGGCGCCCGAACAGGGACCTGAAGGTTAGTCTTCTCTATTTTCCCGACACGGATAGGCTTCCACTGAGGGTGCCGCGCACCCCCTGGCTAGTAACGTCAGGTGAGTATAAGTGGTAATCAAAGATTTGAGGTGTGTGATTTACGTCCCTAGAAAACATATATACTACTAATTGTTTCGTGTGCAAGGGTGTGATTGTGTGAGTGAATGCATATAGTTCCACCGCTCTTCGCTACGGAACTTGAGTGGGCTCTAATCTGCGGTTCCGTTCTCTGTCGTAAGGCATAATGGCGACTGACTCGTTCACCTGTGCAGGGGCTTATACCGCAGAGCCTTTGCCAAGACAGACTTAGTCCCATGAAGGGAGCGGCCAGACGAGCATCAGAGTGGACATCGAGTGATTGTTTCTTTCTATCCTTTATACTTACTAACATTAAATATGGGTCAAACCGGATCTAAGAAACTTAAACTCTTTATTAACTTAATTCGCTGCTCTCTTGCAGCCAGAGATTTAAAGGTTGGAACTTTTCAGATAGCTAAGTTTCTACTTTTTGTTGCCTTCTGGAACTTAATTAAAGATACACTCGTTCCAGAGACTATTTCTGTGCCAATGACACTATCTGATAAACATACGCCATTATTGTCCACTGCTCACTCTAAAACTAATCTGGCCTTTTCAGTTAAAAAATATACAGATTCAAACAATAATTCAGACAGTGAGGAAAAAAACCTCCCTCCTCTAGATGCTGCCAAATTGAAAATGGAGGCAGCCAACTAGAATGAACAAGATCTATGGAACTTTCCCATTACTACAAAGGAGGATAAGGGGCTAGGTCCCCCAAAATATTCAGCTAAAAATGAAGAATACATAAAACCCCAACCTCCTTTAAAGCATCCTGTAATGCCTATGCCTCCATGTAATTCTAAACCCACATCTCGGTTTCGTAGAGCCATTGAGGAGGCAGAGCCAAACGGAAAATTTGATTTTACTCTTTGTTGCCCAGTGGCCTTTGATATGGATCAAAAAGGAGTTAAATGGCCTTCCTGGGAGCCCCTGCCCTATAAAATCTTAAAAGAGCTGAAATCTGCATGCGCAGAGTATAGACTTGTAGCATCTTATACTCTTTCTTTAATTAACACATTGGCAGGGAAATGGATGACTCCCCATGATTGGACTCAAGTTAGTAAAGCCTGCTTAACAGGTGGAGATTATCTTCTTTGGAGGACTGAATATGATGATAAGACAAAAAAATTTGTCAGTAAACGTGATTCAATTACTACAGATATGCTTATGGAAAGAGGTGAATATTCTCATGCACAAGACTTGATGTATCTATCTAAAAAGGTCCTAGAAAAAGTCACTGATTGTGCTGTTAATGCCTGGAGAGCACTCCCCGCCTGGAAGGGAAAGCCAACTACATTAACTACCGTAATACAAAGAGGTGAGGAGCCTTTTCAAGACTTTTTGTCTCGGCTCATTCAAGCAGTTCGTAGAGTAATTACCAACAATAAAGCCACAGATATTTTAATCCAACAGTTGGCATTTAAAAACACAAATTCTACATGTCAAAATCTACTCCAGCCTATCAGTAAATCTGACACTATTAATGATTATGTAGAACAATGTGCTGATGTCTCTCCAGCTTTTATTCAAGGAGTAGCAATAGCTGCCACCCTTAAAGGGGATGTTAAGACAGTAACTCAGTCAACGCAGGCCACTCCCAATAGTGATAACAGAAACGGTGGCTACAATTGCTATAATTGTGGGGAACTGGGACACTTTAACAGACAGTGTCTTAAGACTAGACGAGCTCCCCAATCACAAGATATACAGCCACAAAGTGTTCCTAATGTCTCACAACAAACTTCATCCTTGATGCCACAGACTATATGTCCACGATACAACAAGGGATTTCACTGGCTGATAGACTGCCATTCCAAATATCGTAAAAATGGACAGTTATTGCCACCGAACAATCTTATCTCTAAAGTCCTTCTTTTTCAACCAACTGGTTGTCCCTTAGTTGGGAAGCGCTCCAGGGCCCCAGCCTTGGGCCCAGGCAACAATAGAGACATGGATTTGCAACCCATTTAACAACAACAACTTATTTAACAATTTAAATCAGTCCCTGAGCTCTTCAGAACAACCCCAGGGAGCACAGGGTTGGACCTCAGCTCCACTGCCCTTACAATGTTAACCCCTGACTCTCCGGTCATATTTTAAATATAGATACATCAAAACACTCATCTATGTATAAACATTGAAACTCTGACCTGTGTCAACCTAGGGCTTTAGTAAAATAAAAGGACCTGTTAACTGGTACCTAAAAGGGACCAAACATACTGTTAACCCAGGGGAAGAGGGTATGCTTGAGTATTTCCTCAGGACACAGACACTCCAGTTTGGATTCCAGATCGTTTGATCTGCCCACCGCAGCTGCTGTGCCCAGGCCACCGCAGCCCTTACAGTCCACCGGCCACTGACGCCCCTCCCTTCTCCACTGCTCCGAAGTAGACCTTCTGCTCGGCCACCCAGTTCTCATCCTCCATCCGTCCGTCTGGGAGAGCCCAAAAATCCCGGTCTATGAACACCAAAGCTGTCCCCTGGAAAATGTGCCATGGCAACATGCCAGTGAGATACAATATTCCTGGATTGAATCGGTACATTCTGGACTGGTCTCAAAGTAACAAAACAAGTTGGACAAGGGGACTAGCTGCTGGAATATGGAAATCTGACACTCATTATCAACAAAACTCTCTTTGGAAACTTGCAGGAGCAATGGGTGAAAACTTTCAAACGGTGACTGTTTGTAGACTAAATACTCCCTGTACTTCAACTATTCGCTCTGTTAATGTATCTGCCTGTGTTCCCTCTCCTTATGTACTCATGATTGGAAATTTGTCTATTACTTTTAATGGTTTAAGATTTAATGTATCTTGCTATAATTGTATTTTAACAAATTGTGTTTCTTGGGTACCCCTTGGGACCCGTGTTATGATACTTAGTCAATCATCTTTTGTTATGCTTCCTGTTAATGTTTCTGGACCTTGGTATGCTGAAAAAAGGTTTACAAATTTTTAAAAAAATCGAATATGCTTTAAGTAGACCAAAAAGATTTATAGGACTTTTGATTGCTGGAATTATGGCTTTAGTTACTTTAATTGCAACTGCTGCTACTGCTGCTGTGGCTCTTTCACAGACTGTTCAAAATGCTTATTATGTTAATACACTTTCAAAAAATGTCACTTTAGCCTTAGGAACTCAAGAAGATATAGATAAAAAATTAAAACAAAAGGTAAATGCTTTGTATGATATGGTTCAATATTTAGGTGATAAAATTCAAAGTTTAAAAGTTAGGTCACATTTGCAATCTCATTCAGATTATCATTGGATTTGTGTAACCCCAAAAATGTATAATAGTAGTCAACATGATTAAAATAGAGTTCGTCTACATCTTCAAGGAATTTGACATAATGCTAATCTGTCTTTAGATGTGCTTCGGCTTCATGATGAAATTCAAAACATGAGAGAAGCTGAACCCTTAAAATTTGATGCAGCTCAAGCTGCCTCTGAGTTTGTTGATATGATGAAAAATGCCCTGCCGTCTTTGCCCAATATTGGCCATTCCATTGTGACATTCCTTATATTGGGCATTTGTGTCTGCTTGGTTCTGTGCCTACTCCCCATCCTCATTAGATGTTTTCTCAAACAGATGTTGGACATCCAAGCCAATATTCATGAGATCAAACTTAAGGCAAAGTCTCAAGTTTAGCCACCTGCTTATTAGCCCCTCTACCCCTAAACTTCAGCGAGGACAGGATAGCCAAAGACGGGTAAGGACTTCCTTGAATGTAACTAACCTAAGACAGGGCTTGATCGCCTGAGGATCGAGTTCCGATGACGGGTTGTTATTTCATTGGAGGACACCTAAGACAGGCACTGTGACTCGCAGCTGCCTTGGGTCACAGGCGTGCTTTTTAAATAATAAAAAGGGGGAGATGTTGAGGGCCATGGTCCCCAATATTGAGGGGCTTGCAGGCTGGCTTTAGTGGGCTTGGTGAAGTGCTTGGTGAAGCATAAACTTGTTTTTCTGCTTTCATTGTTTCTTTCTGCACCTGGAGGGTGCTTAGTACTTATTGAGGTATGTGGTGAGGACGACCAGTTCCTTGGGACACAAAAGAAAGATGGCTATCAGGATTAATGGTGAGAAACTGTCTTGAGAAACTGACTCCCTAAGGTTTCACTGACCTGTAGGTTTCCGGAAAATAGTTAATGATCAACTTTTCACTGAGGTTATGCACATTGTTTCCTGCTATGCTACACGCATCCCTGCACGTACCCCCTACCTAAAAAAGTATATAAAGCCTGCAACAAATAAACTGGGGAGTTATCTCTCCATGTTCTGTCTTTTACTACAACAAACAGTTTCTGTCTTTTATCGACCGCCGACGCCGTGTACACCTTCTGGAACCCTGGTCAGTGGAGGCAGGTCCCCCACAAAAGCCCGTGAGGGAGGCCCCAGCTGTGGAGAGGCTTCTCCGGTTGGGGGAGAGACCCTCCGGCCCCACACCAAGGTCACCAGCCCAGAGCTCCTTTGCCGGGAAGAGAAGTTCTAAGATAGCTGGCAGTAAATTAGTGAGGACTCTCTTTGCTCAGCTCAGTGAGGCTAAGAGCGGCTGGTGAATCAGTGGGGCTGGCGCCCGGGCTTGCTGGCCGGTGAGTACTTACCTGGTTCCTGGTGGAGGGAGTGGCTGTGTGAGCCGGGAGCCTGCGGGGCTGGACTGAGCTGGGCACCTTTGGTGCAAAGGCTGGAGGTTTTTGAACTGTTGTTCCCGTGGTGTGGAGCCTGCATGCGAGTGGTGTAGGGCGGGGGCCATTTTGTCGGGCTCGGGCCCTCCCATGAAGGATCAGGTCCGAGACCTAATTGGCCTGGTGGAATTGGAGCAGAAGTACATGTGTGCGTGCGCACGTGCGCTTGCGGCCTTGGATCCCCACCCTCTGCCTGGCTTATACTGTGTTGCCAGGGAAACGCAGGGCGGGTGCCCTCCGGCTCCAACAGGCTGCTCACTGAGATCCGGGAGTGCACGAGCCGCCTGGGATCCCCACCCTCCGCTCGGCTTGTTCTGTGTTTCCAGGGAAACACCTAGTGGGAGTGATTGGGCTCCAACCTTCTGCTCATTGAGACGCAGGAGTGCACAAGCCACCTTGAGTCCCCACTCTCCGCACTCCGCTTACAGAGTTGCCAGGCTGGTGATTGGTTGTCGGGCTACTCGGCCTGATCTGCAAGCAGTTGATTGGGACAGGCTGAGACTGCGAGTTTTCCTGGGAGTGTTGGGCTGTGAGCTGTGTGCCTGCGTCATCCAGCCAGGGCTCCCCTGGTGATCTATCTAATACATCAAAGCAATCCCAGAGCGACAGCCAGAATAGGGAAACAAAAAAACATGTCACAAGTAAAAGATCAGAAGAAACCTCCAGAAATGGAACCAAATGAAACAGAGGGATCCAACATTTCAGAGACAGAGTTTAGAACACTGATGATAAGAATGTTTAAGGAACTTAGCGAGGACATAAAGAAGGATAGGGAAACCATAAAAAACAACCTGTTAGAACTAAAGAATATGATAACTGAAATGAAGAACACACTCGAAAGAATCACCAGTAGAGTAGATGAAGCAGAGGAGCGGATCAGCGATTTGGAAGACAAAATAGCAGAACTCACCCAGTTGGCACAGCAAAAAGACCAAAGAATAAAAAACAATGAAAATAGTTTAAGGGCCCTATGGGACAAGGTGAAGCGCAACCACCCACGAATCATAGGGATACCAGAAGGAGAAGAGAAGAAGCAAGGGGTCGAAAATGTATTTGAAAAAATAATGACTGAAAACTTCCCTACGCTGGTGAAGGAAATCAACGTACATGCCCAGGAAGTGCAGAGAGTTCCAAACAAGCTGAACCCAAACAGGTCCACACCAAGACACATCATAGTTAAAATGGCAAACGTTAAAGACAGAGACAGAATCCTAAAAGCACCAAGAGATAGACAGCAGGTTACATACAAAGGAACTCCTGTTAGACTAACAGCTGACTTGTCTCCAGAAACTCTGCAGGCCAGAAGGGAATGGCAGGAGATATTCAAAGTGACACAAAATAAAGGCCTACAACCAAGATTGCTCTACCCAGCATGGCTATCACTTTAAATTGAAGGAGAAATAAAGAGCTTCTAAGAAAAGAATAAGCGTAAGGAATTCATTACCACCAAGCGAGCCTTGCAAGAAATGTTAAAAGGGCTTTTTTAAACAAAAGAAAGGGGTAAACAAGCTAACCCAGAGAGACAATTTAAGAAGATTGAAGTCACATCAAGCAGATATAAAGGAAAAACTGATGGTTGCTGGCTGGGAGGGAGTGGGGAAGAGGGAGAGGGGGAATGTTTTGGACAGTGTATGTGGGACTACAATGCTGCCGCAGGGATATGGGGGCAGTTCTGGGAATGTAATTGATAATGTTGTGAAGAGACTATTATGTCACGAGAAATATGTCAGTCGGAAAAGGTACCATGTGATCTCACTTGTGTGTGGAGTCTGAAGAGCAGAGTGAACGATCAAAGTAAACAGACTCGTAGATGTAGAGGAAAAACTGAGCGTTGCTAATTGGGAGGGGGGTGGGGATGGGGGTGAAGGGGAAGGGATTAGACAGCATAAATAGACAACTACAATATTGCCACAGGGATATGAAACACAGTTCGGGGAATACAATAATGTTGTAAAAATTTTGTGGCATGTCAGATAGTCACATGTTAGGGAGACCACTTCATGGATGGAGTAGAGGCTTGATCACTGCACTGTATACCTGAAGCTGATGTTGTATAGTATTGTATGCCAACTGCAACTGAATATGTGGCTGGTCACGGGATGTGGAGTATACTGTGGAGGGGAGTCAGGGAAGTTGTGATGGATATGTATGATATGGGGGGGAGTGGGGTGGCAAACTGGGGGAGGGGGTTTTCACATTGGGGGTAAAGAGTATAACTATTGCATTGTGTTGTACACCTGAAACTAATAAAAAGAGAGAAAAAAAGAAAGGGGCGGAACAGTGGAAGGAATGTGCCCACAGGCTGAAGAGAGAAGATGGGAAGGCAGGTGGCCATGGGTGTAAAACAGTGCTCCAGGGGGTTCATGCGGCCTTTGGCTTGAAAACGGCGAGCAGGGGAAGGTAAGCACAAGGGGTGCAAGCAAAAGTAGGAGCCTACAGCCTGGCAAGGTAAAGCAGGGTAAGAAAGACCATCCTCGGCTGAACATGTGTGTACAGGGGTAGGCAGCCATCCAACGGTTGGTCAAGGGAGAGAAGGAAAGGAAGTTGGCCACAGGCTGAACAATTGGCACAGGGGAAAGAAGTCTATCATGGGCTGAACAAGGGGGATCAGGAATACACAGATTGTCCTGGGCTGGAAAGTGGTAGCAGGGTCAAAAAGCAGCCACAGCATGGAAATGGGAAGCAGGGGTAGGCACACACCACTGGCTGGACAACTGGAAGCACGGAAAAGCAGGAAGCCATGGGATGACAAAGGGGAGCAGGGGAAGACAGGTGGCCATAGGCTGGACAAGGGGAATCAGGAGAAAGCAGGCAGTACTGGGTTGGTCAAGGGGAATCATGGAAGACAGAAGGCCACTGGTTGGACAAGGGGTAGCAGTGAAAAGTAGGCAGTCACAGGCAGGACAATGGGGAGCTGAGGAAAGCACAACACGGTCTGGACAGTGGTAACCAGGGAAAGGCAGCTGGCCATGGACAGGACAAGGGGGAGCAAGGGAAGTAAGGTGGCCCTGGGCTGGTCAAGAAGGAGCAGGAGAAGTCAGAAGGCCATGGGATGGACAAAGGGAAGTAAAAGAAAGCAGGAGTCCACAGATTGGACAAGGGGGAGCAGAGAAAGACAGTCATCCATGGGCTGGATGATGAGGAACATGTGTAGGCAGGCGCCCAACTGCCTGGTGATCCTGGGGAGCTCAGGAAGGCTGGTGGCCACAGGCTGCACTAGGGAGACCAGGGGAAGGCAGGTGGCCCTGGGAAAGTCAAGGGTAGGGCAGGGAATGGCATTCGGCCACAGGCTGGACAAGGGTGAGCAGGGAATGTCGGAGGCCATGGGCTGGACAAGAGGTAGCAGGGAATGTCAGGCACCACGGGCTTGAGAAAGGGATCAGATAAAGGCAGGAGGACACAAGCTGGACAAGTGGAAGCAGGAAAAGGCAGGCAGGCAGGGGCAGGGCAAGGGGGATCATGGAAAGGCAGGCAGCCATGGGCTGGACCAAAAGGACCAGGGGAATGCATGGTGCCACAAACTGTACAAGGGATAGCAGGGGAATGCATGGGGCCATGGGCGGACACAGGGGAACTGGGGAAGTAAGGTAGCCCCAGGCTTCACGTGGAGGAGCAAGGAAGACAGGCATCCCTGGAATGGACAATGGAGGGCAGAGGAAGGCAGGAGACCATGGGTTGGACAAGCAGGAACAGGGAAGGTAGGGGGATGTGGGATGGACAACGCGGAGCAGAAGTGCTGCCGTCCGGAGACGGATAGAGGAGCAGGCGTTTTCAAGCAGCCGTGGGGTGGAAAAGTAGGAGCACGGGAAGGCAGGCAGCCATGGATGGACAAGGGTGAGCTGCGGAACGCAGGTGTCTGTGGGCTTGAGAAGGGGAGGCAGGGGAATGCAGGAAACCATGGGCAATACAACGGGGGCTTGTGTTGCACACAGCCACAGGCGGGACAACGGGGGAGCAGGGGAAGTCAGGCAGCCCTGGACTGGCCACGTGAGAGCAGGGATAGACAGGTGGCAATGGGGGAGACAAGGGGAAATATGGGAAATCAGGCTGCAACTGACTGGACAAAGGGGATCAGGGAAAGGCGGTCAGACTTTGGCTGGAAAGGGTGGAAGAGTGGAAGGAAGGTGGCCACAGGTTGGAAATAGGAGACGATGGGAAGGTAGGTGGCCATGGGCTTAAAACGTTGTTGCAGTGGGATCATGCAGCCTTGGGCTGGACAATGGTGAGCAGGGAAAGGTAAGCACAAGGGGTGCACAAGGGGTGCAAGTGAAAGCAGGAGTCCACAGCCTGGCAAGGGGAAGCAGGAGAAAGCAGGCAGTACTGGGTTGGTCAAGGGGAATCATGGAAGGCAGAAAGCCACTGGCTGGACAAGGGGTAGCAGTGAAAATAGGCAGTCACAGGCAGGACAATGGGGAGCTGAGGAAAGCACAACACGGTCTGGACAATAGTAGCCAGGGAAAGGCAGCTGGCTGAGGACAAGACAGGGGTGACCAAGGGATGTAAGGTGGCACTGGGCTGGTCAGGAAGGAGCAGGAGAAGTCAGGATGCCACGGGGTGGAAAAAGGGAAGCAAGAGAAAGCAGGAGTCCACAGATTGGACAAGGGGGAGCAGAGAAAGGCAGTCATCCATGGGCTGGATGGTGAGGAACATGGGTAGGCAGGCGCCAAACTGCGTTCCTGATACTGGGGAGTATGGGAAGGCTGATGGCCACAAGCTGGACAAGAAGGATCAGGGGAAGCCATGCTTCCAAGGGTTGGTCAAGAGGTAGCGGGTGAATGCAGGTGGCTATGAGCTCTTGGTGGAGTAGAAGGGGAAAGAAAACAGCACTGGGTTGGCAATGGGGAACAGCAGTAGACAAGTGGCCATGGGCCGGATAAAGAGGAGCAGGGAAATCCCGGTGACCATAAGCTGCAAAAAGGGGAGCACAAGTAGACAGGAGGCTCTGGGATGTACAAGGGAGAGCAGGAGAAAGCAGAAGGCCCTCAGCTGGAAAAGTTGGAGAAGGAACTCCATGATCCTGGGTGGGCAAGGGGGAGCACTTCATGTCCAGCCGTCCTGTGCTGGACAAGGGAAAGCACTGGTGTGAAGTTGGTCACAGCTTTGAAAAGTGGGACCAGGGGAAGGCCGGAGGCCATGGGCTACCAAAAAAATGTAAGGGAAAACAGGCAGCCATGGGCAGAACGAAGGGGAGCAAAGGAAGGCAGGCAGCCACAGGGTGGTCAAAGAGAAACAGGAGAAGGCAGGCAGCCATGGACTAAACAAGGGAAGCACGAGGAAGCAGGTGGGCTTGCCTAGACTAGGGGGTGCAGGGAAAGGCAAGCAGCCCTGGGCTGGCCATGTGGGATTAGTGGTCGGTAGGCAGCAACGAGCTTGTCAAGGGGTAGTAGGGGAAAGGAGGCATCCATGGCCTTGAAAGGGGAATGGGGGAAGGCAGGTGTCCCTCGGCTGGACAAGTGGTATCAGAGGAAGGCAGGCAGCCTTGGGTGGGGTACATGGGAGCAGGAGTATGCAGGTGGCCAGTGGGGAGGTGAAAGAGGGGAAAGCAAGGGAAATCAGGTAGCCACTGACTAAACAAGGGGATTAAAGGAAGACAGGTGGCCTATGTCTTGAGAAGGGGTAGCAAGGGACACATGCAGCCATGGGCTGCACAAATGGGAACAGGTTAAGGCCAGTGGAAAAGGGATGAACAAGGGAGAGCAGGGGAAAGCAGGAGTCCATGGACTGAAAAGCGGGAGCAGGGTAAAGCAGACCATGCTTGGCTGGAAGAGTACCAGCAGGGGAATGCAGGAAGCTCTGGGCTTGGAAAGGGAGAGCAGGGGAAGGTCGGCGGCCATGAGGTGGACAAAGGAGAGAAGGGGAAGGCAGATGGCCACTTATAGGACAAGAGTGAGCAGAGGAAGGCAGCCCACCCTAGGCTGGATATGTGCATGCAGTGGTAGGCATGCCTACATGGGCTGGTGAAGAGGGAGTAGGAAAGGCCGTCGCCCAAGTGCTGGATATGTGGCGAGGGGCGTGAGGCCTGCCACATGCTGCAAAATATGGAGCAGGGGAAGGAAGGCAGCCAGGGCAGCAGGAAACCACAGTTTGCTCTGGGATGGACAAGTGGTAGCAGGGGATAAATGCGGCCAGGGTTGGACAAAGGGAAGCAGGGGTAGGCAGGAGCCACTGGCTGCACAACTGTAAGCAGGTGAAAGCAGGCGGCCACTGGCTGCACATGGGGCAGCAGGGGAAGGCATGCTGCCATGTGCTGGACAAGGAGGCTTCTGGGAAGACAGACAACCATGAGCAGCATAAGGGAGAGCAGGGGAAGGGAGGCGGCCCTGGGATGGACAAGTGTGAACAGGGGAAGGTGGGCGGACATGGGCTGGTCAAGAGCGATCAGGGGAAGGCAAGCAGACATGGACTGGACAAACGGAAGCAGTTGAAGATAGGCATACATGGGCAGAACAATGGGGAGCATGGGATGGCAGGCCGCCAAGGGCTGGATAAGGGGAAACAGGGGAAGTCATGCAGCTATGGACTGGTCAAGGTGGAGGAAGGGAAAGCAAATGACCACTGGCTGGACAAGGGAAAGCAGGTAAAGGCAGCCCTCTACTTAGTGGACAAATGGAAGCAGGGGTAGGTAGGTGCCACTGGCTGAACAACTGGAAACAGGGGAATACAGGTGGCCACACACTTGACAGGAGGGAGTAGGAAAAGCAGGCAGACTGGGCTGGGCAATGGGGCACAGGGGAATGCAGTTTGCCTTTGTCTGCCGAAGAGGTCCAGAGGAAGTCAGGCATCCACAGGCTGGGCAAGACAGAGCAGGGAAAGCCAAGAAGCCCTGTGCTAGACTAGGGAGAGCAGGAAAAACAGGTGGCTACAGGCTGGACAAGGGTGAGCAGGGAATGCAGGGGGCCACATGCTGGAGAAAGGAGAGCAGGGAAACAGAGGCAGCCATGGGCAGAACATGGGCAAATGGGGAAGGCAGGCAGCTACAGGCTTAGAAATGTGAAGCAGGGGTAGGCACGCACCACTGGCTGAACAACTGGAAGCAGGGGAAAGCAGGAAGCCATGGGTTTACAAAGGGGAGCAGCGGCAGACAGGTAGCCATAGTCTGGACAAGAGGAAGCAGGAGAAAGCAGGCAGTACTGGGTTGGTCAAGGGGAATCATGGAAGGCAGAAGGCCACTGGCTGGACAAGGGGTAGCAGTGAAAAGTAGGCAGTCACAGGTTGGACAATGGGGAGCTGAGGAAAGCAGGACAACAGGGGCTGGACAAGGGTAACCAGGGAAAGGCAGCTGGCCGTGGACAGGACAAGGGGGAGCAAGGGAAGTAAGGTGGCCCTGGACTGGTCAAGAAGGAGCAGGAGAAGTCAGGAGGCCACGGGGTGGACAAAGGGAAGCAAGAGAAAGCAGGAGTCCACAGATTGGACAAGGGAGAACAGAGAAAGACAGTCATTCATGGGCTGGATGACGAGGAACATGAGTAGGCAGGTGCCCACCTGCCTGCCTGATCCTGGGGAGCACAGGAAGGCTGGTGGCCACAGGCTGGACAAGGAGGTTCAGGGAAAGCCTGGCTTCCATGGGTTAGACAAGAGGAAACAAGTGAAGGCACGTGGCCATGAGCTCTTGGTGGGGTAGCAGGGGAAAGAAAACAGCAGTGGCTTGGCAATGGGGAGCAGCAGTACATAGGCGTCCACGGGCCAGATAAGGGGGAGCAGGGCAATCCAGGTGGGCACAGGCTGCAAAAAGGGGAGCGGGAGTAGACAGGAGGCCCTGGAATGGACAAGGGAGAGCAGGAGAAAGCAGGAGGCCATCAGCTGGAAAAGTAGGAGCGGGAAGGCCGTGATCCTGGGTGGGCAAGGGGGAGCACAGGATGTCCAGCTGTCCTGTGCTGGAGAAGGGAAAGTAGGGTTTTGCAGTTGGGCACAGCTTTGAAAAGCGGGACCAGGGGAAGGCAGGAGGCCATGGGCTACCAAAAAAATGTAAGGGAATACAGGCAACCACGGGCAGAATGACGAGGAGCAAAGGAAGGCAGCCAGCCACAGGGTGGACAAAGAGCAACAGGAGAAGGCAGGCAGCCATGGGCTAAATAAGGGTAGCATGAGGAGTCAGGTGGGCTCACCTAGACAAGGGGTTGCAGGGAAAGGCAAGCAGCCCTGGGCTGGCCATGTGGGAGTAGGGATCGGCAGGCAGCAACGAGCTTGTCAAGGGGTAAGGAGGCATTCATGGCCTTAAAAGGGGAATGGGGGAAAAGAGGTGGCCCTGTGCTGGACCAGTGGTAACAAGTGGCCACCTTGGGTGGGGTACTAGGCAGCAGGAGTAGGCAGGTGGCCATTGGGGAGATGAAACAGGGGAAAGCAAGGGAAATCAGGTGGCCACTGACTAAACAAGGGGATTAAAGGAAGACAGGTGGCCTATGTCTTGAGAAGGGGTAGCAGGGGACACATGCAGCCATGGGCTGCACAAATGGGAACAGGTTAAGGCCAGTGGACAAGGGATGGACAAGGGAGAGCAGGGGAAAGCAGGAGTCCATGGACTGAAAAGGGCGAGCAGGGTAAAGCAGATCCTGCTTAGCTGAAAGAGAGGTAGCAGGGGAAGTCAGGCACCTCTGTGCTTGGAAAGGGTGAGCAGGGGAAGGCCGGCAGCCATGAGATAGACAAAGGGGAGAAGGGGAAGGCAGACGACCACTGATAGGACAAGAGAGAGCAGAGGAAGGAAGGCCAACCTAGGCTGGATATGTGCATGCAGTGGTTGGCATGCATGCATGGGCTGGTCAAGAGGGAGTAGGAAAGGCAATTGCCCAAGTGCTGGACATGTGGTGAGTGGAGTGAGGACTGCCATAGGATGTAAAATATGGAGCAGGGGAAGGAAGGCGGCCAGGGCAGCAGGAAAACACAGGTTGCTCTGGGATGTAAAAGTGGTAGCAGTGGAAAAATGTGGCCAGGGTTGGAGAAAGGGAAGCAGGGGTAGGCAGGCACCACTGGCTACACAAGTGGAAGCAGGTGAAAGCAGGTGGCCATGGGCTGCACGTGGGGGAGCAGGGGAAGGCATGTTGCCATGGGCTGGAGAAGGAGGCTTCCAGGAAGACAGAAAACCATGAGCAGCATAAGGGACAGCAGGGGAAGGGAGGCGGCCCTGGGATGGACAAGTGTGAACAGGGGAAGGTGGGCGGACATGGGCTGGTCAAGAGCGATCAGGGGAAGGCAAGCAGACATGGACTGGACAAACGGAAGCAGGGGAAGATAGGCACACATGGGCAGAACAATGGGGAGCATGGGATGGCAGGCCGCCAAGGGCTGGATAAGGGGAAACAGGGGAAGTCATGCAGCTATGGACTGGTCAAGGTGGAGCAAGGGAAGGCACATGACCACTGGCTGGACAAGGGAAAGGAGGGGAAGGCAGTCCGCTACTTGTGGACAAAGGCAAGCAGGGTAGGCACGTGTCACTGGCTGAACAACTGGAAACAGGGGAATATAGGCGGCCATACACTTGACAAGGGGGAGTAGGGAAAGCAGGCAGCACTGGGCTGGGCAATGGGGCACAGGAGAATGCAGTTTGCCTTGGTCTGCCTAAGTGGACCAGAGGAAGTCAGACATCCACAGGCTGGGCAAGGCAGAGCAGGGAAAGCCAAAAAGCCCTGTGCTAGACTAGGGAGAGCAGGAAAAAAGAGGTGGCTACAGGTTGGACAAGGGTGAGCAGGGAATGCAAGGGTCTACATGCTGGAGAAAGGAGAGCACGGAAACACAGGCAGCCGTGGGCAGGACAAGTTCTAATGCGGTAGTTAGGCAGCTACAGGCTTGTAAAGGGGGAGCAGGCGAAAACAGGTGTCCATGGCCTGATAAGGGAATGGGGGAAGGCAGGCAACCCTGGGCTGGAGAATTGATAGCAGAGGAAAGCAGGCAGCTATGGGTGGGACACGTGGGAACAGGCGTATTCAGGCCGACTTAGGCTTGTAAAGGGGACAGGGGAAGGCAAGCAAACAAGGGCTGTAGAATAGGAGGCAGAGGAATGCAAGCGTCCGTTTCCCGACAAGGGGGAATAGGAGTAGGCAGGCGTCCACGGTGAGGGGGTGCATAACAAGGGAATGCAAGGGAAATAAGGTGGCCACTGATTGCACAAGAGGAATCAGGGGAAGGCAGGCAGCCCTGGACTGGAGAAGAGGGAACAAGGGAAGGAAGGTGGCAACGAACTTGAAAGAGGGGACTAGAGGTAAGCAGGCAGCCATGGGCTTGACAAGGGGTAACAGTGGAAGCACGTGGCCCTGGGCTGGACAATGGGGAGTAGGGGAATGCCAGTGGACAAGGGGTGGAAAAGGGGAACAGAAGAATTCAGACCACCCTCAGCTGGACACGTGGTAGCAGGGGCAGGCAGGCAGCCCTGGGCTAGGAAAGGGACAGCAGGGGAAGGCAGGCAGCCATAGGCTGGACCAGGAGGAGAAAAGAAAGGCAAGTGGCCACAGGATGGACAAGGGGACCCAGGGAAAGAAGGAGGCCATGGGTAGGACAAGGATGAGCTGGGGAAGGCAGGCTGCCCTAGACTGGACATGTGGGTGCAGGGGTTGGCAGGCACCCACAGACTGGTCAAGGGGGATCAGGAAAAGGGTGTGGCCATGGGCTGGAGAAGTGGTTGTAGTGGATGGCAGGCAGCCATGAGAAGGTCAATGGGGAACAAGGGAAGGCAGGTGGCCCTGGACTGGGCAAGGGGATTAGGGGTAAGACAGGGCGGACAAAGGGAAGCAGGGGTAGGCCGGCACCATTTGCTGGACAAGTGGAAGCAGGGGAAAGCAGTTCTACACAAACTGGACCGAGTGGAGCATGGAAAGGCAGGTGGTCGTGCACTTGAAACTGGAGAGGAGGAGATGGCATGTCACCATGCGATGGACAAGACAGAGCAGAGGATGGCAGGTGGCCATGGTCTCTAGAAGGGGGAGCAGGAGAAAGCAGACAGCACTGGGCTGGAAAAGGTGGAGCAGGGAAAGGCAGACAGCCATGGGCTCGAAAAGTGGAGGCAGAGGAAACCAGGTGGCCACAGGCTGCACAAGGGAAAGCAGGGGAAGGCAGGTGGCCCCAGGCCAGACAAGGGCAGGGCAGGGAAAGGCATCTGGCCACAGGCTGGACAAGGGTGAACAGGGAATGTCGGGGGCCATGGTCTGGACAAGAAGAGCAGGGAATGTCAGGCACCAGGGGCTTGAGAAGGGGAGCAGGTAAAGGCAGGCAGCCACAAGCTGGACAAATGGAAGCAGGAAAAGGTAGGCAACCAGGGGCAGGACAAGGGGGATCATGGAAAGGCAGGCAGCAATGGGCTGGACAAAAAGGAGTAGGGCAATGCACGGTGCCAGAAACTGAACAAGAGATAGCAGGGGAATGCACGGGGACATGGGTGGTACATGGGGGAAATGGGGAAGAAAGATAGCCCCAGGCTTCACATGGAGGAGCAAGGAAGACAGACATCCCTGTAATGGACAGAGGAGGGAAGAGGAAGGCAGGAGACCATGGGTTGGACAAGCAGGAGCAGGGACGTAGGAGGACCTCTGCAGCATGTGGTTCAAAATGGCCTGAAGCTTCTGCTGGGAGACAGTCTTTGGTAGCACAGTGGCCCTGGGTCTGAATCCTGCCTCCTCTTGCATGACCGTGCATGAGTCATCCAATTTCTCCAGGCTTCAGTTTCACCATCTGGAAAATAGGAATATTTTGGGAACCTACCCCATGAACTTCTGCTTACACAGAATGCCTAGAACATAGTGAGCGCTCTAAAAAGATCAGCAGTTACTTTCAGCATCCTAAAACACCTCCAGTGTGCTCGCGTGGCCTGCCCTTTCTCAAATAACACATTTAACCCCCATCAAAGCCCTGCAAGGTGAAAGTTTCCACTTTATGGGAGTGAAAACGGAGGCAGCCGCATGTGTGCAAGTGGGCTGAACTCACACAGTATGTGAGCAGCCGAGCTCGGATGTAAATGGAGGTTGTGTGTCTCCAAATTGCACAAGTCACAGCCAGGCACCGCTTCTGCTACCCAATGGGACATGTTTCCTGGGCCAATGCTTAGAAAACAACACAGATGTCAAGGAGACAGAATGCCACATTGTATCTTCTGCCATCCCCACACAACCCCAACATCTCTCAAATCTGTTGGCCCCTTATATGGACCAAATTCAAGCCCAGCTCTGGGAGGCTGAGAGCGATAATGTGGTTGAGTTGAATTTTGGAGGCCTTCTTCAGCTGCCTGGCCCTCACATTTGTCCACAAGTCTGGTCTGTCTCCTGGGATGATTGGCCCCCGGCAGGTGAAGACAGCAGCCTTGTTCTTGCCACTAGACAAGGCAGTCTTCTGCAAGACACTCAGGGGTCTTCTGAGGAAGGAGTCTGTCATCCTCAATGACTTTTGAATTTGGTGTCCAGGCCTTAGGCAGTCAAGCCAGTTAATAACCTCTAGGGAGACACCCTAGCACTCAGCTGAGAGCATGCAGAGGTGGGGAGGGTTCCTCGCTTGGTGGTACATTCCCAACTTCACCAGAGGTCCATGAACAGGACAAGAGGCCTGGAGCCAGAGAGCCATTGGCTCTTCCCTATTGCCAATTGACAGCCTGTGTGACCTTGAGTTAGGCATGGCCCTTTCTAAGGTTCAGGATCCACAGTGAAACAGACAACGCTTCTCTGCTCTGCAGTTTGGACTTGACACAATGCAGGTGTACAATTAGAGTGCCAACAGGGAAGAGATGGTTCCAACCAACCAAGTACATTAATGTGGATTTAATAAATGGGCTATTGGCTAAGGCAAGGAACGGATGCTGGGAAACCACAAGGAAGAGTGCAGCTACTCACATTCCCATGACTATGAACTGGGGCCAGAGAGGGGCTAGAGATTCTTACCTTCCCTAGGCTGACAGAGGTGGGTGGAGAAGTTAGAAGAAGGGGCTGGCCGAGTACGGAGGGTCTCTGGATGAGAGCCTGTGACTGCTGTCTCTTCCTGAAGCATATCCGGATAGCAACTGGTTTGATAAACTCCCTCCTCCATTCCGCAATCTCTATTCTCATTTTCCTTCCTGAGAAAACCTCTTTTTACATCTGAGCATACTTGATATTACCTGCATGGCTTGATAAACAGCCCCACCATTTCTGATTCAGTAGGTATGGGCTGAAGCCTGAGTATTTAGAGTTGAACGTATTCCCAGCTGCTGCTGTTGCTGTCTGACCACACATGGGGCTGCACTGGTCAAATTGTCACAGTTCTCTGCCACCTCTCTTAGCTTTTTCTGCCTTGTGGCTCATTGGCCTAGCAGCCCTTCCCGGGCAGGATTTTCTGACTCCATTCCTTTAGCTCTCCATACTTTGCACTATGCATCTGGGGGGCCACTGCCTCCTGCCAGGCTGAATTCAACCCATTTGCATCATATACTACCTATCTCGGTTGCCTGCTGTCCAGATACATCCTGGCCATGGCTTGGCAGTCCTTGACTGGAGGCTGACGCTGAGTTGGAGGTCAGCATGCAGGCAGTTTGTGATGGTGTGTGCTTGGGCCAAAACCAGAGGACATGTATGTGGGAAAGCAATCAGGAGTGAGGAGAGGCAGAAGTTGGGCTATGATGTGATCTCTCTTGTCAGCAAGCACCCTGCGGAGTTCCAAGAGGATGTCAACTCCAGAGCTGTTCTGGGTTTTGGCAAGTAGGTTGGATCTTTACATCCCATGAGTATCAGGCACTGGATGGCATGCCACCATGCGGGAGGTTCTGTGTGCCGCTGAGGTGACCCCTGTGCCTAAGGGAGAGCAATTCTCTCACTACTGGTGGCTTCCAGTCCTGATGGGATCTGATTGGCACGTGACAGCATCCACCATATCATCAGAACCCATCCAAAGAATGATTGAGCGGTCATAGGCCTTCTCATGGCCCCCACTGCCCTGTCCAAACCAACTCTGTGTCCCTTAGCCCCGTACCCAAAATTCGCCTTTTACACTTCTAATGTGCAGCTGCACATTAGAAAAGAAAATATGATGACAGGAAAGGGAACTCTGACCCAAACCATTCTAACACATTGGGGTCTTGGAAAGATGGTTTCAGGGTAAGTAGAAACCTAGAGGAGCTCATCAGTATATAGCAGGTGTACTTGGTGTCCAAAGATAACCCTGTAAAATCACTCCATGCGTTTGGAGGACATTTCCCATTTCGTTTCGATCCAGGTGAGGTATGGTAATTGGCTTGTATCCACATGCCACTATCTGAAGTATATCTTGCCCATTTGTTCAGCTCATACCTGTTTCGCATATGGAATTCTCACAGGGCAGTCTTGAGAGGTGAATGTGGGTTTCATCCCCATTTCACCTATGATGAAACTGATGCCTGAAGTCCTCCAGTTCATGGCAGACCTGGAGTTAGACATGGGCCTCATATCTCTCAAACTCATGTGGTTTAGGCAGTGCACTTGTTCCTCGCTCAGTATGCTGCCCATGGTTTGCTGGGTCTCATTTGAGGGCTCAGCCTAGGGTTTCCATTATCCTGCAGACCGCCCTGAACACTGGGCTATGTTTATTCCCTTTGGGGGCTTAGAGGGTGTGAACACAGCACAGTGTTGGGGGGCTGAGAGGATTATCCAGTTGATGTGGCACCTGGTAGTATTTGAGGTTGGCAGCATTAGGGTACCTGGTTGCGGGTAGGTTGCAGGAATTAGGAGTGGAGTACACAGAGCAGGCCTGGGAGGCCCAGGAGCCCTCTTGCAGGCTTTGCAGGTCAGCCTGGATTGTCCTGCTGAACTCCCTCCTGATTGTATGGTCTTTACCTATTTGCGGATGGAGCTGAAGTGATGGCAGGAGGGTGGGGATGGTTTCCGAAGGGTTGCAGGGTAGGTCTGGAGGTGAGGTGGGCAGGTGCTCACAGGTCTGATGTGGAGGCATGGGGTCTTGTCGAACCAGACCGAGAGGTCAGGGAGGCTCTGACTTGTGGTTGGGTGGGAAGCTTTGGTTGCTCAATAGAGTTCAAGGGCCCCTTAGTGATCGCCTCCTCACCTAACTGATGCTCGTGAATATCAGCTGGGGGCCAGGCAGTGATCCATCACGTAACTCTTGGCTCAGGAATCACTACTGTTTGTTAACTTGCTACTAGGTGCCAGGTACTGTTGTCATAATCTCAATCAAGCCTCATGTTTCCTCTGTGAGCTAGGGGGCTGTTGGCATCCACCCCATTTTGGAGATGGGGAAACTGGTCCATCATCATTTGGATAGTGAGCTACCAAGGATTTGACCCCGGAAATGGGATTCCATGTTCTAGGTGCATAGCCCCTCTCAGCTGCGTCTTGACATCCTGTCCCTAGAGCTAATCAGCTGGTCCCAAAAGAAGTAAGCTCCGGATCATTGGAGATTGGTGAGCATCTTTTGTAGGACTCCTGGAATTGGATGCTGAAAAGGGATAAAGGTTTCCTGTCCATTGTGACCTTTCAAGTCCCCCTAGCCCTGAAAGGCCCCCGCAAGATGTGGTTGGCAGAGGCACATGGGCAGGGTTGGAGACGAGAGTTTTACATCAGGGCGGCAGATAGATCTGGATTCATGTCCAGGCTGTGCCTCTTCCTGACTGTGTGTCATTCAGGCATACAGCATAAAATCGGAGGCCTCAGTTTATCCATCTTTGGAATGGCGATGATCATGCTCGTATGATGATTAAATCAAGTATTCTATCAAAAGCATCTGGTACATACTGGGTGCCGACTAAACTTTCTCTCCCTTGAAGCTGGTGAGTATCATGAGCCTGTGGTTCAAAATTGCTTGCAGCTTCTACTGGGAGACAGTCTTTGGGAGCACAGTGGCCCTGGGTCAGAATCCTGCCTCCTCTTGCATGACCGTGCATGAGTCATCCAAATTCTCCAGGCCTCAGTTTCCCTATCTGGAAAATGGGAATCTTTTGGGTACCTACCCAGGAACTTCTGCTTACACCCAATGCCTAGAGCATAGTGAGCGCTCTGACAAGATTAGCAGTTTCTTTGAGCATCCTAAATCACCTCCTATGTGCTCGCCTGGCCTGCCTTTTAAAAAATAGCACATTTAACCCCCATCAAAGCCCTGCAAGGTGAAAGTTTCCACTTTACAGGAGTGGAACCGGAGGCAGCCGTATATATGCAAGGTGGCCAAATTCACACAGGATGTGAGCAGTCGAACTCGGATGTAAATGCAGGTTGTGTGTCTCCAAATTGCACCAGCCACAGCCAGGACCGCCTCTGCTACCCAATGGGACATGATTCCTCAGCGAATGCTTTGAAAACCACACAGGTGTCAAGGAGACAGAATGCCACATTGTCTCTTGTGCCATCTCCAAACCACCTCAACGTCTCTCAAATCTGTTGGTCCCTGAAGTGGACCAAGGTCAAGCCCATGTCTGGGAGGCTGAGCGCGATAATGTGGTTGAGTTGTATTTTGGAGGTCTTCTTCAGCTGCCTGGCCCTCTCCTATGTCCACAAGTCTGGTCTGTCTCCTGGGATGGGTGGCCCTGTCAGGGGTAGACAGCAGCCTTGTTCCTGCCACTTGACAAGGCAGCCTTCTGTAAGACACTTAGGGGTCTTCTGGGGAAGGAGGCTGTCATCCTGAATGTCTTTCGAATTTGGTGTCCAGGCCTCAGGCAGTCAAGCCAGCTATTAACGTCTAGGGAGGCATACTAGCACTCAGCTGAGAGCATGCAGAGTTGGGGAGGAGTCCTCACTAGGTGCTACATTGCCACCTTCACCACAGGTCCGTGAACAGGACAAGAGGTCTGGAGCCAGAAAGCCATTGGCTCCTCCCTATTGCCAATTGACAGAGGGTGTGACCTTGAGTTAGACGTGGCCCTTTCTGAGGTTCAGGATCCACAATGAAACAGACAAACTTCTCTGCTCTGCAGAGTTTGGACTTGACACAAGGCAGGTGTACAATTAGAGTGCCAACAGGCAAGAGATGGTTCCAACCAACCAAGTACATTAAGGTGGATTTCAAAAGGGACTACTGACTAAGGCAAGGAACAGATGCTGGGAGACCATACGGAAGGGTGCAGCTCCTCACCTTCCCCATGACTATTAACTGGGGCCAGAGGGGGGCAAGGGATTCTTACCTACCCTAGGCTGACAGAGGTGGGTGGAGAAGTTAGACGAAGGGGCTGGCCAAGTACGGAGGGTCCCCGGATGGGCGCCTGTGACTGCTGTCTCTTCCTGAAGCATATCGGGACAGGAACTGGTTTGATAACCTACCCCCTCCCTTCCGCACTCTCCATTCTCCTTTTCTTCCTCAGAAATCCTCTATTGCCATCTGAGCATGCTTGATACCACCTGCATGGCTTGATAAACACCCCCCTTTTCTGATTCAGTATGTATGGGCTGAGGCCTGACCATTTAGTGTTGAACCTACTCCCAGCTGCTGCTGCTGCTGCTGACTGACCACACATGGGGCTGCTCTGGTCCAACACTCACAGTTCTCTGACAGCTCTCTTAGCTTTTTCTGCCTTGTGGCTCATTGGCCTAGCAGCCCCTCCCGGGCAGGATTTTCTGACTCCATTTCTTTAGCTCTCCATACTTTGCACTCTGTATCTGGGGGGCCACTGCCTCCTGCCAGGCTGAATTCAAACCACTTGCATCATATACTACCTATCTCGGTTGCCTGCTGTCCAGATACATCCTGGCCATGGCTTGGCAGTCCTTGACTGGAGGCTGACGCTGAGTTGGAGGTCAGCATGCAGGCAGTTTGTGATGGTGTGTGCTTGGGCCAAAACCAGAGGACATGTATGTGGGAAAGCAATCAGGAGTGAGGAGAGGCAGAAGTTGGGCTATGAGGTGATCTCCCTTGTCAGCAAGCACCCTGGGGAGTTCCAAGAGGATGTCAACTTCAGAGCTGTTCTGGGTTTTGGCAAGTATGTTGGATCTTTACATCCCGTGAGTATCAGGCACTGGATGGCATGCCACCATGCGGGAGGTTCTCTGTACCGCTAAGGTGGCCCCTGTTCCTAAAGGACAGCAATTCTCTCATCACTGGTGGCCTGCAGTCCTGATGGGATCTGATTGGCACGTGACAGCATCCACCCTGACATGAGAACCTGTCCAAAGAACCATTGAGCGGTCATAGGCCTTCTCATGGCCACCTCTGCCCTGTCCAAACGAACTCTGTGTCCCTGAGACCAGTACCCAAAATTCGCCTGTTACACTTCTAATGCGCAGCTGCACATTAGAAAAGAAAATACGATGACAGGAAAGGGAACTCTGACCCAAACCATTCTAACACATTGGGGTCTTGGAAAGATGGCTTCAGGGTAACTAGAAACCTACAGGAGCTCATCAGGTATATAGCACGTGTATTTGGTGTCCAAAGATAACCCTTTAAAACCACGCCATGCGTTTGGAGGACATTTCCCATTTCGTTTCGATCCAGGTGAGGTATGGAAATTGGCTTGTATCCACATGCCACCATCTGAAGTATATCTTGCCCATTTGTTCAGCTCATACCTGTTTCACCTATGGAATCCTCACAGGGCAGTCTTGAGAGGTGAATGTGGGTTTCAACCCCATTTCACCTATGAGGAAACTGATGCCTGAAGTCCTCCAGTTCATGGCAGACCTGGAGTTAGACATGGACCTCATGTCTCTCAAACTCATGTGGTTTAGGCAGTGCACTTTTTCCTCGCTCTGTGTGCTGCCCATGGTGTGCTGGGTCTCATTTGAGGGCTCAGCCTAGGGATTCCATAATCCTGGAGACCGCCCTGAACACTGGGCTATGTTTATTCCCTTTGGGGGCTTAGAGGGTTTGAACACAGCACAGTGTTGGGGGGCTGAGAGGATTATCCAATTGATGTGGCACCTGGTAGTATTCGAGGTTGGCAGCATTAGGGTACCTGGTTGCGGGTAGGTTGCAGGAATTAGGAGTGGAGTACACAGAGCAGGCCTGGGAGGCCCAGGAGCCCTCTTGCAGGCTTTGCAGGTCAGCCTGGATTGCCCTGCTGAACTCCCTCCTGATGGTATGGTCTTTACCTATTTGCAGATGGAGCTGAAGTGATGGCAGGAGGGTGGGGATGGTTTCCGAAGGGTTGCAGGGTAGGTCTGGAGGTGAGGTGGGCAGGTGCTCACAGGTCTGATGTGGAAGCATGGGGTCTGGTCGAACCAGACCCAGAGGTCAGGGAGGCTCTGACTTGCGGTTGGGTGGGAAGCTTTGGTTGCTCAATAGAGCTCCAGGGCCCCTTAGTGATCGCCTCCTCACCTAACTGATGCTCGTGAACATCAGCTGTCGGCCAGGCAGTGATCCGTCACATCACTCTTGGCTCAGGAATCACTACTGTTTGTTAACTTGCTACTAGGTGCCAGGTACTGTTGTCACAATCTCAATCAAGCCTCATGTTTCCTCTGTGAGCTAGGGGGCTGTTGGCATCCACCCCACTTTGGAGATGGGAAACTGGTCCATCATCATTTGGATAGTGAGCTACCAAGGATTTGACCCCGGAAATGGGATTCCATGTTCTAGGTGCATAGCCCCTCTCAGCTGCGTCCTGACATCCTGTCCCTAGAGCTAATCAGCTGGTCCCAAAAGAAGTAAGCTCCGGATCATTGGAGATTGGTGAGCATCTTTTGTAGGACTCCTGGAATTGGATGCTGAAAAGGGATAAAGGTTTCCTGTCCATTGTGACCTTTCAAGTCCCCCTAGCCCTGAAAGGCCCCCGCAAGATGTGGTTGGCAGAGGCACATGGGCAGGGTTGGAGATGAGAGTTTTACATCAGGGCGGCAGATAGATCTGGATTCATGTCCAGGCTGTGCCTCTTCCTGACTGTGTGTCATTCAGGCATACAGCATCAAATCGGAGGCCTCAGTTTATCCATCTTTGGAATGGCGATGATCATGCTCGTATGATGATTAAATCAAGTATTCTATCAAAAGAATCTGGTACATACTGGGTGCCGACTAAACTTTCTCTCCCTTGAAGCTGGTGAGTATCATGAGCCTGTGGTTCAAAATTGCTTGCAGCTTCTACTGGGAGACAGTCTTTGGGAACACAGTGGCCCTGGGTCAGAATCCTGCCTCATCTTCCATGACGTGCATGAGTCATCCAATTTCTCCAGACCTCAGTTTCCCCATCTGGAAAATGGGAATCTTTTGGGAACCTACCCAGAAACTTCTGCTTACACCCAATGCCTAGAGCATAGTGAGTGCTCTGAAAAGATTAGCAGTTGCTTTGAGCATCCTAAATCACCTCCTATGTGCTCGCCTGGCCTGCCCTTTCAAAAATAGCACATTGAACCCCCATCAAAGCCCTGCAAGGTGAAAGTTTCCACTTTATAGGAATGGAACCGGAGGCAGCCGCATATGTGCAAGTTGGCCAAATTCACACAGGATGAGAGTGGCCGAACTGGGATGTAAATGCAGGTTGTGTGTCTCCAAATTGCACCAGCCACAGCCAGGACCGCCTCTGCTACCCAATGGGACATGATTCCTCAGCGAATGCTTTGAAAACCACACAGGTGTCAAGGAGACAGAATGCCACATTGTCTCTTGTGCCATCCCCAAACCACCTCGACGTCTCTCAAATCTGTTGGCCCCTGAAGAGGACCAAGGTCAAGCCCATGTCTGGGAGGCTGAGAGCGATAATGTGGTTGAGTTGTATTTTGGAGGTCTTCTTCAGCTGCCTGGCCCTCTCCTATGTCCACAAGTCTGGTCTGTCTCCTGGGATGGGTGGCCCTGTCAGGGGTACACGGCAGCCTTGTTCCTGCGACTAGACAAGGCAGCCTTCTGTAAGACACTCAGGGGTCTTCTGGGGAAAGAGGCTGTCATCCTGAATGTCTTTCGAATTTGCTGTCCAGGACTCAGGCAGTCAAGCCAGTTATTAACATCTAGGGAGGCATCCTAGCACTCAGCTGAGAGCATGCAGAGTTGGGGAGGAGTCCTCACTAGGTGCTACATTGCCACCTTCACCACAGGTCCTTGAACAGGACAAGAGGCCTGGAGCCAGAAAGAAATTGGCTCCTCCCTATTGCCAATTGACAGATGGTGTGACCTTGAGTTAGACGTGGCCCTTTCTGAGGTTCAGGATCCACAATGAAACAGACAAACTTCTCTGCTCTGCAGAGTTTGGACTTGACACAAGGCAGGTGTACAATTAGAGTGCCAACAGGGAAGAGATGGTTCCAACCAACCAAGTACATTAAGGTGCATTTCAAAAGCGCCTACTGACTAAGGCAAGGAACAGATGCTGGGAGACCATGAGGAAGGGTGCAGCTCCTCACCTTCCGCATGGTGATTAACTGGGGCAATAGCGGGTCGGAATGGAATCTTCTGCTTCATTTTGCCAGTTGGGATGGAATGGAATGGAATGGAATGGAATGGAATTGAGTGGAATTTAACGGAATGGAATGCAACATTCTGCTTCATCCTGCCAGTTGCAATGGAAAGGAATGCAATGGAATGAAATGGAGTGAAATGGAATGGAACTTTCTGCTTCATCATGCAAGATGGAATGGAAAGGAATGGAATGGTATTTAGTGGAATGGAATGGAACAGAATGGAATGGAATGGAGAGGAATGGAACCTTCTGCTTCATCCTGTCAGTTGGAATGGAATGGAATGTTGTGGAATGGAATGAAATGGAATGGAATGGAACCTTCTGCTTCATATTGCCAGTTGGAATGGAATGGAATGTTGTGGAATGGAATAGAATGGAATGGAATGAAACCTTCTGTTTCAACCTGACAGTTGGAATGTAATGTAATGTATTGGAATGGAATGGAATGGAACCTTTGTTTTGGAACCTGCCAGTTGGAATGGAATGAAATGGAATGGAATGGAACATTCTGCTTCATCATGCCAGTTGGAATGGAATGGAATAGAATGGAATGGAATGGAATGGAATGGAAAGGAATGGAATGGAATGGAGTGGAATCGAATTGAATGGAATGGAACCTTCTGCTTCGTCCTGCCAGTTGGAATGGAATTGAACTTTCTGCTTCATCCTGCCAGTTTGAATGGAATAGAATGTTATGTAATGGAATTGAATGGAACTGAATGTAATGGAATGGAACCTTTTGCTTCATCATTCCTGTTGGAGTTCAATGGAATGGAATGCTATGGAATGGAATGTAACCTTCTGCTTCATCCTGTCAGTAGGAGTGGAAAGGAATGGAATGGAATGGAATGGAATGGAATGGAACCTTCTGCTTCATCCTGCTAGGTGGAATGGAATGGAATGTTATGGAATGGAATGGAATGAAGTGTTATGGGGTGGAATGGAATTGAATGGAACCTTTTGCTTTACCCTGCCATTTGGAATTTAATGGAATGCAATGGAATGCAATGGAATGCAATGGAATGGAACTTTCTGCTTCATCATTCGTGTTAGAATGGAATGGAATGTGATGGAATGGAATGGAATGAAATGAACCTTCTGCATTATCCTGCCAGATGGAATGGAATGGAATGGAATGTTATGGAATGGAATGGAATGCAATGGAATGGAATCTTCTACTTCATCATTCGTGTTGGAATGGAATGGAATGTGATGGAATGGATTGGAATGGAATGGAAAGGAGTGGAATTGAATGGAACATTCTGCTTCATTCTACTAGTTCGAATTTTATGGAATGGAAGGGATTGGAATGAAATGGAATGGAATGGAATGCAATGGAATGGAACAGAATGGAATTGAATGGAATGGAATGCAATGCAATGGAATGAAATGGAATGGAATGCAACCTTCTGCTTCATCCTGCCCGTTGGAATGTACTGTAATGGAATGGAATGGAACCGTCTGCTTCCTCCTGCCGGTTGGAATGAAATGGAATAAAATGGAAACTTCTGCTTCATCCTTCTAGTTGGAATGGAATGGAATACAATGGAATGGAATGGAATGGAATGGAATGGAATGGAATGGAATGGAATGGAATGGAATGGAATGGAATGGAAACTTCTACTACATCTTGCCAGTTGGAATGGAATGGAATGAAATGGAATGGAATAGAAACTTCTGCTTCACCAGTCAGTTGGAATGCAATGGAATGGATTGGAATGAAATGGAATAGAATGGAACCTTCTGTTTCATCCTACCAGTTGGAATGTAATGTAATGTATTGGAATAGAATGAAATGGAACCTTCTGCTTCATCCTGCTAGGTGGAATGGAATGGAATGTTATGGAATGGAATGGAATGAAGTGTTATGGGGTGGAATGGAATGGAATGGAACCTTTTGCTTTACCCTGCCATTTGGAATTTAATGGAATGCAATGGAATGCAATGGAATGCAATGGAATGGAACTTTCTGCTTCATCATTCGTGTTAGAATGGAATGGAATGTGATGGAATGGAATGGAATGAAATGAACCTTCTGCATTATCCTGCCAGATGGAATGGAATGGAATGGAATGTTATGGAATGCAATGGAATGGAATCTTCTACTTCATCATTCGTGTTGGAATGGAATGGAATGTGATGGAATGGAATGGAATGGATTGGAATGGAATGGAAAGGAGTGGAATTGAATGGAACATTCTGCTTCATCCTACTAGTTCGAATTTTATGGAATGGAAGGGATTGGAATGAAATGGAATGGAATGGAATGCAATGGAATGGAACGGAATGGAATTGAATGGAATGGAATGCAATGCAATGGAATGAAATGGAATGGAATGCAACCTTCTGCTTCATCCTGCCCGTTGGAATGTACTGTAATGGAATGGAATGGAACCGTCTGCTTCCTCCTGCCGGTTGGAATGAAATGGAATAAAATGGAAACTTCTGCTTCATCCTTCTAGTTGGAATGGAATGGAATACAATGGAATGGAATGGAATGGAATGGAATGGAATGGAATAGAATGGAATGGAATGGAATGGAAACTTCTACTACATCCTGCCAGTTGGAATGGAATGGAATGAAATGGAATGGAATAGAAACTTCTGCTTCACCAGTCAGTTGGAATGCAATGGAATGGATTGGAATGAAATGGAATAGAATGGAACCTTCTGTTTCATCCTACCAGTTGGAATGTAATGTAATGTATTGGAATAGAATGAAATGGAACCTTCTGCTTCATCCTGCCAGTTGGAATGGAATGGAGTGGAATGGAATTTAATGGAATGGAACATTCTGCTTCATCCTGCCAGCTGGAATGTAATAGAAAGTAATGTTATGGAATGGAATGGAATGGAATGGAATGGAATGGAATGGAATGAAATGGAACCTTGTGCGTCATAATGCCAGTTGGAATGGAATTGAATGGAATGGAATGGAAACTTCTCCTACATCCTGCCATTTGGAATGGAATACAATGTTATGGAATGGAATGGAATGGAACCTTTTGCTTCATTATTCCTGTTGGAATGGAGTAGAATGTTATGGAATGGACTGTAACTTTCTGCTTCATCCTCCCAGTTGAAATGGAATGGAATGCAATGGAATGGAATGGAATGGAATGGAATGGAATGGAATGGAATGGAATAGAACCTTCTGCTTCACCAGTCAGTTGGAATGCAATGGAATGGAATGGAATGGAATGGAATGGAATGGAATGGAATGGAATGGAATGGAATGGAATGGAACCTTCTGCTTCATCCTGCCATTGGCAATGCAGAGGAATGGAAAGGAATGGAATTGAATGGAATGGAACGTTCTGTTTCCACCTGCCATTTGGAATGGAATTTAATGTATTGGAATGTAATGGAATGTTACCTTCTGCTTCATTCTGTTAGTTGGAATGAAATGGTATGGAACGGAATGGAATTGAATGGAAAGGAATGGAACCTTCTGCTTCGTCCTGCCACCTGGACTGTAATGGAATGTAATGTTATGGAATGGAATGGAATGGAATTGAATGGTACCTTGTGCGTCATCCTGCCAGTTGGAATGGAATTGAATGTAATGGAATGGATACTTCTGTTTCATCCTGCCAGTTGGAATGGAATAGAATGTTATGGAATGGAATGCAATGGAACCTTTTGCTTCATCATTCCTGTTGGAATGCAATGTAATGTTTTGGAATGGAATGTTACCTTCTGCTTCATCCTGCCAGTTGGAATGAAATGAAATGGAATGGAATGGTATGGAATGGAATGTCATCTTGTGCTTCATTCTGGCACTTGGAATGGAATGGAATGGAATAGAGTGCAATGGAGTAGAACCTTCTGCTTCACCATTCAGTTGGAATGCAATGGAATGGAATGGAATGGAATGGAATGGAATGGAATGGAATGGAATGGAATGGAATGGAATGGAGTGCAACCTTATGCTTCATGCTGCCCTTTGGAATGTAATGTGATGGAATGGAATGGAATGGAACCGTCTGATTCATCCTGCCGGTTGGAATGGAATGGAATGAAATGGAAACTTCTGCTTCATCCTTCCAGTTGGAATGGAATGGAATGCAATGGAATGGAATGGAATGGAATGGAATGGAGTGGAATGGAATGGAATGGAACCCTCCTCTTCAACCTGCCGGTTGGAATGGAATGGAATGGAATGGAATGGAATGGAATAGAACCTTCTGCTTCACCAGTCAGTTGTAATGCAATGGAATGGATTGGAATGAAATGGAATAGAATGGAATGGAATGGTATGGAATGCATTATAACCTTCTGCTTCATCCTGCCATTTGCAATGGAGAGGAATGGAAAGGAATGGAATGGAATAGAATGGAACCTTCTGTTTCAACCTACCGGTTGGAATGTAATTATAATGTATTGGAATGGAATGGAATGGAACTTTCTGTTTCAACCTGCCAGTTGGAATGTAATGTAATGTATTGGAATGGAATGGATTGCAAACTTCTGTTTCATCCTGCCAGTTGGAATGGAATGGAATGCAATGGAATGGGATGGAAGGGAATGAAATGGCACATTTTGCTTCATCCTGCCACTTGAATGGAATGTAATGTCATGAAATGAAATAGAATACAATGGAATGGAAGCTTCTGTTTCATCCTGCCAGTAGGAATGGAAAGGAATGGAATGGAATGGAATGGAATGGAATGGAACCTTCTGCTTCATCCTGCCAGTAGGAATGTAATGTTATGTAATGAAACTTAAACTTCTGCTTCATTCTGTTAGTTGGAATGAAATGGTATGGAATGGAATGGCATGCAACGTTCTGCTTCATCCTGCCAGTTGAAATAGCATGGAATGTTATGCAATGGTATGGAATGGAATGGAACTTTCTGCTTCATCCTGCCAGTTGGAATGGAATGTAATGGAATGGAAAATTCTGCTTAATCGTGCGAGTTGGAATGGAATGGAATGGAATGCAGTGGAATGGAATGGAATGCAATGCAACCTTCTTCTTCATGCAGCCAGTTGGAATGGAATGGAATTGATTGGAATGGAATTGAATGGAATGGAACGTTTTGCTTCATCCTGCCAGTTGGAATGTTATGGAATGGAATGGAATGGAATGGAATGGAATGGAATGGAATGAAATGGAATTGAATGAAATGGAACCTTCTGCGTCATCCTACCATTTGGAATGGAACTGAATGGAATGGAATGGAAACGTCTGCTTCATCTTGCCAGTTGGAATTGAATAGAATGTTATGGAATGGAATGCAATGGAACCTTTTGCTTCATCATTCCTGTTGGAATGCAATGGAATGTTTTGGAATGGAATGTTACCTTCTGCTACATCCTGCCAGTTGGAATGAAATGGAATGGAATGGAATGGAATGGAATGGAATGGAATGTCATCTTGTGCTTCATTCTGGCACTTGGAAAGGAAAGCAATGGAATGGAATGGAATAGAACTTTCTGCTTCTCCATTCAGTTGGAATACAATGGAATGGAATTGAATGGAATGCAATAGAAAGGAATGGAATGGAATGCAATAGAACCCTCTGCTTCACCCTTCCACTGGCAATGCAGAGGAATGGAGAGGAATGGAATTGAATGGAATGGAACGTTCTGTTTCCACCTGCCAGTTGGAATGGAATGTAATGTATTGGAATGAAATGGAATGAAACCTTCTGCTTCATTCTGTTAGTTGGAATGAAATGGTATGGAATGGAATGGAGCCTTCTGCTTCATCCTGCCAGTTGGAATGGAATGGAAAGGAATGGAATCTTCTGCTTCATCTTGCCAGTTGAGATGGAATGGAATGGAATGGAATGGAGTTGAATGGAATGGAATGGAATGGAACCTTCTGCTTCATCCTGCCAGTAGGAATGTAATGGAACTTAAACTTCTGCTTCATGCTTCCAGTTGAAATGAAATGGAATGGAATGGAATGGAATGGAATGTCATCTTGTGCTTCATCCTGGCACTTGGAGTGGAATGGAATGGAATGCAACATTCTGCTTCATCCTGCCAGTTACAATGGAAAGGAATACAATGGAATGGAATGGAATGCAATGGAATGGAAACTTCTGCTTCATCGTGCAAGTTGGAATGGAAAGGAATGGAATGGTATTTAATGGAATGGAATGGAACGGAACGGAATGGAATGGAATGGAATGGAACCTTCTGCTGCATTCTTTTAGTTGGCATGAAATGTAATGGAATAGAATGGAATGGAATGGAAACTTCTGCTTTGTACTGCCAGTTGGAACGGAATGGAATGGAATGGAATGGAATGGAATGGAATGGAATGGAATGGAATGGAATGGAATGGAACCTTCTGCTTCATACTGCCAGTTGGAATGGAATGGAATGTTGTGGAATGGAATGGAATGAAACCTTCCGTTTCAACCTGACAGTTGGAATGTAATGCAATGGAATGGAATGGAACATTCTGCTGCGTCATGCCAGTTGGAATGGAATGGAATAGAATGCAATGGAATGGAATGGAATCGAATGGAATCGAATGGAATGGAATGGAATCTTCTGCCTCATATTGCCAGATGGAATGGAATTGAACCTTCTGCTTCATCCTGCCAGTTTGAATGGAATAGAATGTTGTGTAATGGAATGGAATGGAATTCAATGGAAATGAATGGAACCTTTTGCTTCATCATTCCTGTTGGAATTTAATGGAATGGAATGCTATGGAATGGAATGTAACCTTCTGCTTCATCCTGTCAGTTGGAATGGAAAGGAATGGAATGGAATGGAATGGAACAAAATGGAATGGAATGGAACCTTCTGCTTCATCCTGCTAGTTGGAATGGAATGGAATGTTATGGAATGGAAAGGAATGAAGAGTTATGGGGTTGAATAGAATGGAATGGAACCTTCTGCTTCACCCTGACATTTGGAATTTAATGGAATGGGAATGGAATGCAATGGAATGGAATTTTCTGCTTCATCATTCGTGTTAGAATGGAATGGAATGTGATGGAATGGAATGGAATGGAGTGAACCTTCTGCATTATCCTGCCAGATGGAATGGAATGGAATGGAATGTTATGTAATGGAATGGAATCTTCTACTTCATCATTCGAGTTGGAATGGAATGGAATGCGATGGAATGGAATGGAATGGAAAGGAATGGATTGGAATGGAATGGAAAGGAGTGGAATTGAATGGAACATTCTGCTTCATCCTACTAGTTCGAATTTAATGGAATTGAAGGGATTGGAATGAAATGGAATGGAATGGAATGGAATGGAATAGAATGGAATGCAATGCAATGCAATGCAAACTTCTGCTTCATACTTCCCGTTGTAATGTAATGTAATTTAATGTAATGGAATGGAATGGAATGTAATGGAATGTAATGGAATGGAATGGAACCGTCTGCTTCCTCCTGCCAGTTGGAATGAAATGGAATGAAATGGAAACTTCTGCTTCACCCTTCTAGTTGGAATGGAATGGAATGCAATGGAATGGAATGGAATGGAATGGAATGGAATGGAATAGAATGGAATGGAATGGAATGGAATGGAATGGAACTCTCCTCTTCATCCTGCCATTTGGATTGTAATGGAATGGATTGGAATGGAATAGAGCCTTCTGCTTCACCTGTCAGTTGGAATGCAATGGAATGGAATGGAATGGAATGGAATAGAATGCAATGGAATTGAATGGAATGTAACCTTCTTCTTCATCCTGCCATTTGCAATGGAGATGAATGGAAAGGAATGCAATGGAATGTAATGGAACCTCGTGTTTCAACCTGACAGTTGGAATGTAATGTAATGTATTGTAATGGAATGGAATGGAACCTTCTTCTTCATTCTGTTAGTTTGAATGAAATGGTATGGAATGGAATGGCATGCAACGTTGTGCTTCAACCTGCCAGTTGAAATAGAATGGAATGTTATGGAATGGAATGGAATGGAATGGAATGGAATGGAATGGAATGGAATGGAATGAAACTTTCTTCTTTATCCTGCTTTTTGGAATGGAATGGAATGGAATGGAATGGAATGGAATGGAATGAAACTTCTGCTTCATCGTGGTAGTTGGGATGGCATGCAATGGAATGGAATGGAATAGAGTGGAATGGAATTGAATGGAATGGAACGTTCTGCTTCATCCTGCCAGTTGGAATGGAATAGACTGTTGGAATGGAATGGAATGGAATGGAATGGAATGGAATGACCCTTCTACTTCACTCTGCCCGTTGGAATGGAATGGAATGGAGTGAAGCCTCTGCTTCACACTGCCAGTTACAATGGAATGGAATGGAAACTTCTGCTTCATCCTGCCATTTGGAATAGAATGGAATGCAATGGAATAGAACAGAATGTAATTGAATGGAATGGAACATTCTGTTTCATTACACCAGTTGGAATGGAATAGAATGCAATGCAATGCAATCGAATGCGATGGAATGGAACCTTCTGCTTCATCCTGACAGTTGGAATGGAATGGAATGGAATGGAATGGAATGGAATGGAATGGAACCTTCTGCTTCATCCTTCCAGTTGTAATGGAATGGAAGGGAATGGAAACTTCTGCTTCATCCTTCCAGTTGGAATGGAATGGAATGGAATGGAATGCAATGGAATGGAATGCAACACTCTGCTTCATCCTGCCAGTTGGAATGTAATGTAATGGAGTGGAATGGAAACTTCTGCTACATCCTGCCAGTTGGAATGGAATGGATTGGAATGAATTGGAATAGAATGGAATGGAATGGAATGGTATGGAATGGAATGCAATGGAATGGAATGGAACATAACATTCTTCTTCATCCTGCCATTTGAAATGGAGAGCAATGGAAAGGAATGGAATGGAATAGAATGGAACCTTCTGTTTCAACCTACCAGTTGGAATAGAATGTAATGTAATGTATTGGAATGGAATGGAATGGAACCTTCTGCTTCATTCTGTTAGTTGGAATGAAATGCTTTGGAACGGAATGGAATGGAAAGGAATGGAATGGAAACTTCTGCTTCATCCTGCAAGTTGGAATGGAATGGAATGGAATGGAATTTAATGGAATGGAACTTTCTGCTTCATCCTGCCAGCTGGAATGTAATGGAAAGTAATGTTATGGAATGGAATAGAATGGAATGAAATGGAACCTTGTGCGTCATCATGCCAGTTGGAATGGAATTGAATGGAATGGAATGGAAACTTCTGCTTCATCCTGCCATTGGAATGGAATAGAATGTTATGGAATCGAATGGAATGGAATGGAACCTTTTGCTTCATCATTCCTGTTGGAATGGAGTGGACTGTTATGGAATGGACTGTAACCTTCTGCTTCATCCTCCCAGTTGAAATGTAATGTAATGTAATGGAATGTAATGGAATGGAATGGAATGGAATGGAATGGCATCTTGTGCTTCATCCTGACACTTGGAATGGAATGGAATGGAATGGAATGGAATGGAATGAAATGCAACATTCAGCTTCATCCTGCCAGTTGCTATGGAAAGGAATGCAATGGAATGAAATGGAATGGAACATTCTGCTTCATCATGCAAGTTGGAATGGAAAGGAATGGAATGGTATTTAATGGAATGGAATGGAACGGAATGGAATGGAATGGAATGGAACCTTCTGCTTCATCCTGCCAGTTGGAATGGAATGGAATGTTGTGGAATGGAATGGAATGGAATGGAATGGAATGGAATGGAATGGAATGGAATGGAACCTTCTGATCCATTATGCCAGTTTAGTGGAATGGAATGTTATGAAATGGAATGGAATAGAATGGAATGGTAGCTTCTGCTTCATCCTGGCAGTTGGAATGCAATAAAATGCAATTCAATGGAATGAAATGGAATGGAACCGAATGGAATGGAATGGAATGGAATGGAATGGAAGGGAAGGGAATGCAATGGAATGGAACCTTCTGCTTCATTCTTCCAGTTGGAATGGAATGGAATGGAATTTAATGGAATGGAATGGAATGGAACGGATTGGAATTGAATGGAAAGGAGTGGCATGGAATGGAACATTCTGCTTCATCCTGCCAGTTGGAATGGAATGGAAGGGTATGGAATGGAATGGAGTGGAATTGAATGGAATGGAATGGAATGGAATAGAACCTTCTGCTTTATCCTGCCAGTTGGAATGGAATGGAATGCAATGGAATGCAATGGAATTGAATGGAATGGAACCTTCTGCTTTATCCTGCCATTTGGAATGGAATGGAACGCAATGGAATGGAATGGAATGAAATTGAATGGAACCTTCTGCTTCATTATGCCAATTTAGTGGAATGGAATGTTATGAAATGCAATGGAATAGAATGGAATGGTAGCTTCTGCTTCATCCTGGCAGTTGGTAAGCAATGGAATGGAATGGAATGGAACTTCTTCATCCTGCCAGTTGGAATGGAATGGAATGGAATGGAATGGAATGGAATGGAATGGAACAGAACCTTCTGCTTCACTGGTCAGTTGGAATGCAGTGGAATGGAATGGAATGGAATGGAATGGAATGGAATGGAATGGAATATAACCTTCTGCTTCATCCTGCCATTTGCAATGCAGAGGAATGGGAAGGAATGGAATGGAATGGAACGTTCTGTTTCCACCTGCCAGTTGAAATGGAATGTAATGTATTGTAATGGAATGGAATGGAATATTCTGCTTCAATCTGTTAGTTGGAATGCAATCGTATGGAATGGAATGGAATGGACCCTTCTGCTTCATGCTGCCAGTTGGAATGGAATGGAAAGGACTGGAATCTTCTGCTTCATCTTGCCAGTTAGGATGGAAAGGAATGGAATGGAATGGAATGGAATGGAATGGAATGGAATGGAAAGGAATGGAATGGAATGGAATGGAATGGAATGGAATGGAATGGAATGGAATGTTTTGCTTCATCCTCCCAGTCGGAATTTAATGGAATGGAATGGAACGGAAACTTGTGCTTCGTCCTGCCAGTTGGAATGGAATGGAATGAAATGAAATTGAATAGAAACTTCTGCTTCACCACTCAGTTGGAATGCAATGGAATGGAATGGAATGGAAAGGAATGGAATGGAATGGAATGGAACATTCTGTGTAAACCTGGAAGTTGGAATCTAAGGTAGTGTATTGGAATGGAATGGAATGGAATCTTCTGGTTTGTCCTGCCAGTTGGAACGGATTGGAATGGAATGGAATGGAATGGAACATTCTGCTTCATCATGCCAGTTGGAATGGAATTGAACCTTCTGTTTCATCCTGCCAGTTGGAATGTAATGTAATGTAATGTATTGGAATGGAATGGAATGGAACCTTCTGCTTCATTCTGTTAGTTGGAATGAAATGCTTTGGAACGCAATGGAATGGAATGGAATGGAATGGAATGGAATGGAACCTTCTGCTTCATCCTGCCAGTTGGAATGGAATGGAATTTAATGGAATGGAACATTCTGCTTCATCCTGCCAGCTGCAATGTAATGGAAAGTAATGTTATGGAATGGAATGGAATGGAATCGAATGGAACCTTTTGCTTCATCATTCCTGTTGGAATGGACTGGAATGTTATCGAATGGACTGTAAACTTCTGCTTCATCCTCCCAGTTGAAATGGAATGGAATGGAATGGAATGGAATGGAATGGCATCTTGTGCTTCATCCTGGCACTTGGAATGGAATGGAATGGGATGGAATGGAATGGAATGGAATGCAACATTAAGCTTAATCCTGCCAGTTGCTATGGAAAGGAATGCGCTGGGGGCCAGCCCCCGCTGACCAGGGCTCAAGAAGGTGGACACGGAGTCGGCGATACGAAAGACAGAAAATTTTTATTACAGTAAAGGCAGAAAAATCAAAGCGGAGACACCGGAAAGAGTTTCTCAGAAGTGTCACACCTTATTGTTAAAACCTAGCTCCTTTTATAGGGGCTTTTGACCATTATCTCAATCACAAAACATTTGGTGGTTTGTAGTTCTCAGGATTTACACAGTCCTCTACTCCCCTGTAAGTGCTCTCTCCAGGGTGCACTGTGACTTGCTCTTCCATTAAAGGATTTATCTTGTTTTACACTGTGATAACCTCTGAGACTCAGACCCAGTCTCTGCCTGTCACCTAAAGAATATTTATCATAACTATCTTATGCTAAGGATAGACTTGTCTCTATATATCTCCTAAATAATGGTTACCATGACTACCTAGTCATTATCCCAAATTCCAGCAGTTAGACTTTCAGGGAGTATACTTGAATTATTACTAAAAGACTAGCTTTTTCCTTGTTTTAGGGTAAAAGCATCTAAAGTTTTATTACTATGTAAGTACAAAACCTAGCAATTAAAGGGGTCTCACACCACTCTATCTTACAGAGGGCTGTATCTGTTTCTTAGTTAAAGCTTCAGTATCTGTTGCTGTAACAAGGCACCAAACGAAGGAATTTACACAAGGCTGTCAACATAACTCATGGTCAGCAAGCTGCCTGGAACTCTCATGGCCTGGAGACCTTTGGCCTCTGAGGAGACTTTTCACAGCAGAGCCCTTAGGCAAATGCATCAGCTTCTCACAGGCCTGAGTTTTCTGGCCTGAGTTTGTCAGAGGCCTGTGCCTCAGTTTCCAAGGGGCTTGATCCCCAATATCACAGTGCAGGGGTCCCCCATGGAACTACCGCCTGGCTTGGGTTGTCTCCCCACGTTTAGGAGATCTTACCCGTCTTTGGCTGCGTAGTTAGCTCATTGGGGTACCACAGGAACATGTCACAAGTGTAGTAAATATATTGTCTCCTATAGGAGAAAAGGCACATGGGTTCACAGAGGCAGGAGATATTACATGACCAGCCATAAGGCAGCACCCCTAATACCCAGTGCTGAGCAGGGTATTGTGGCCTTGTCAGACACTGGGGGGCTGTCAGCTTCCCACAGGAATGCAATGCAATGAAATGGAATGGAACCTTTTGCTTCATCATGCAAGTTGGAATGGAAAGGAATGGAATGGTATTTAATGGAATGGAATGGAACGGAATGGAATGGAATGGAATGTAACCTTCTGCTTCATCCTGCCAGTTGGAATGGAATGGAATGTTGTGGAATGGAATGGAATGGAATGGAATGGAATGGAATGGAACCTTCTGCTTCATCTTGCCAGTTGGAATGAAATGGAATGTTGTGGAATGGAATGCAATGGAATGGAATGGAATGGAATGGAATGGAATGGAATGGAATGGAATGGAATGGAATGGAATAGAACCTTCTGCTTCACGAGTCAGTTGGAATGCAATGGAATGGAATGGAATGGAATGGAATGGAATGGAATGGAATGGAATGGAAAGGAATGGAATCTCCTGCTTCATCGTGCCAGTCGTGATGGAATGGAATGGAGTGGAATGGAATGGAATGGAACCTTCTTCTTCATGCTGTCAGTTGGAATGTAATGGAATGTAATGAAATGGAAACTTCTGCTTCATCCTGCCATTTGGAATTGAATGGAATGGAATGGAATGGAATGGAATGGAATGGAATGGAATGGAATGGAACGGAATGGAATGGAATGACATGGAATGCAACCTTCCGCTTCATCCTGCCCGTTGGAATGTAAAGTGATGGAATGGAATGGAATGGAATGGAATGGAATGGAATGGAATGGAATGGAATGGAATGCAACGTTCTGCTTCATCCTGCCCGATGGAATGTAATGGAATGGAATGGAATGGAACCGTCTGCTTCGTCCTGCCAGTTAGAATGGAATGGAATGGAGTGGAATGGAATGGAACCTTCTGCTTCATCTTGCCAGTTGGAATGGAATGGAATGTTGTGAAATTTAATGGAATGGAACCTTCTGCTTCATCCTGCGAGCTGGAATGTATTGGAAAGTAATGTTATGGAATGGAATGGAATGGAATGGAATGGAATGGAATGGAATGGAAACTTCTGCTTCATCCTGCCAGTTGGAATGGAATAGTATATTATGGAATGGAATGGAATGGAATGGAACCTTTTGCTTCATCATTCCTGTTGGAATGGAGTGGAATGTTATGGAATGGACTGTAATCTTCTGCTTCATCCTCCCAGTTGAAATGCAATGGAATGGAATGGAATGGAATGGAATGCGATGGAATGGAATGGAATGGAATGGAATGGAATATAACCTTCTGCTTCATCCTGCCATTCGCAATGGAGAGCAATGGAAAGGAATGGAATGGAATAGAATGGAACCTTCTGTTTCAACCTACCAGTTAGAATGGAATGTAATGTATTGGAATGGAATGGAATGGAACCTTCTGCTTCATTCTGTTAGTTGGAATGAAATGCTTTGGAACGGAATGGAATGGAATGGAATGAAGTAGAACTTTCTGCTTCGTCCTGCCCGTTGGAATGGAATGGAATGGAATGGAATTTAATGGAATGGAACCTTCTGCTTCATCCTGCGAGCTGGAATGTAATGGAAAGTAATGTTATGGAATGGAATGGAATGTTATGGAATGGAATGGAATGGAATGGAATGGAATGGAATGGAATGGAATGAAATGGAACCTTGTGCATCATCATGCCAGTTGGAATGGAATTGAATGGAATGGAATGGAAACTGGTGCTTCATCCTGCCAGGTGGAATGGAATAGAATATTATGGAATGGAATGGAATGGAACCTTTTGCTTCATCATTCCTGTTGGAATGGAGTGGAATGTTATGGAATGGACGGTAAATTCTGCTTCATCCTCCCAGTTGAAATGGAATGGAATGGAATGGAATGGAATGGAATGGAATGGAATGGAATGGAATGGAATGGAATGGAATGGAATAGGATGTAATGGAATGGAATGGAATGCAACATTCAGCTTCATCCTGCCAGTTGCTATGGAAAGGAATGCAATGGAATGAAATGGAATGGAACATTCTGCTTCATCATGCAAGTTGGAATGGAAAGGAATGGAATGGTATTTAATGGAATGGAATGAAACGGAATGGAATGGAATGGAATGGAATGGAAACTTCTGCTTCATCTTGCAAGTTGGAATGGAATGGAATGTTGTGGAATGGAATGGAATGGAATGGAACCTTCTGCTTCATCTTGCCAGTTGGAATGGAATGGAATGTTGTGAAATGGAATGGAATGGAATCGAATGGAATCGAATGGAATGGAATGAAACCTTCCGTTTCAACCTGACAGTTGGAATTTAATGTAATGTATTGTAATGGCATAAAATGGAAACTTCTGCTTCATTCTGTTAGTTGGCGTGAAATGGAATGGAATAGAATGGAATGGAATGGAATGGAACCTTCTTCTTTGTCCAGCCAGTCGGAACGGAATGGAATGGAACATTCTGCTTCATCATGCCAGTTGGAATGGAATAGATTAGAATGGAATGGTATGGAGTGAAATGGAGTGGAATCAAATTGAATGGAACCTTCTGCTTCATCCTGCCAGTTCGAATAGAATGGAATGGAATGGAATGGAATGGAACCTTCTGCTTCATCCTGCCAGTTGGAATGGAATGGAATGTTCTGGAATGTTCTGGAATGGAATGGAACCTTGTGCTTCATCATGCCAGTTGGAATGGAGTGGAATGGAATGGAATGGAATGAAACGGAATGGAGAGGAGTGGAATGTAGTGGAATGGAATTGAATGGAATGGAACCTTCTGCTTCATCCTTCCAGTTGGAATGGAATGGAAATTTCTGGTTCATCCTGCCAATTTGAATGGAATAGAATGTTATGGAATGGAATGGAATGGAATGGAAGGGAATGCAATGGAATGGAACCTTCTGCTTCATTCTTCCAGTTGGAATGAAATGGAATGGAATGGAACCTTCTGCTTCACTGTTAGTTGGATTGAAATGCAGTGTAATGGAATGAAATGGAATGGAATCAGATGGAATGGAATGGAAAGGAAAGGAAAGTTCTGCTTCACCTTTCCAGTAGTAATGGTATGGAATGTTATGGCATGGAATGGAATAGAATGGAATGGAATGGAGCCCAATGGAATGGAATCTCCTGCTCCATCCTTCCAGTTGGAATGTAATGTAACGGAATGGAATGGAATGGAACGTTCTGTTTCATCCTGCCAGTTGGAATCGAATGGATTGTTATGGAATGGAATGGAATGGAACTGAATGGAATGGAATAGAATGGAACCTTCTGCTTCATCCTGCCAGTTGGAATGGTATGGAATGGAATGGAACCTTTTGCCTTATCCTTCCAGAGGGAGTGGAATGGAATGAAATGCAATGCAATGGAATGGAATGGAGTGGAATGGAATGGAATTAAATGGAATGGAATGGAATTAAATGGAATGGAACGGATTGGAATTGAATGGAAAGGAATGGAATGGAATAGAACCTTCTGCTTCACGAGTCAGTTGGAATGCAATGGAATGGAATGGAATGGAATGGAATGGAATGGAATGAAATGGAATGGAATGGAAAGGAATGGAATCTTCTGCTTCATCGTGCCAGTCGGGATGGAATGGAATGGAGTGGAATGGAATGGAATGGAACCTTCTGCTTCATCCTGCCAGTTGGAATGTAATGGAGTCGAATAGAATGGAATGAAACGGAATGGAGAGGAGTGGAATGCAGTGGAATGGAATTGAATGGAACGGTACCCTCTGCTTCATCCTGCCAGTTGGAATGGAATGGAATGGAATGGATATTTCTGGTTCATCCTGCCAATTTGAATGGAATAGAATGTTATGGAATGGAATGGAATGGAATGGAATGGAATGCAATGCAATGCAATGCAATGCAATGCAATGCAATGCAATGCAGTGCAATGCAATAGAATATAACCTGCTTCATCGTGCCATTTGCAATGCTAAGGAATGTAAACCAATGGAATGGAATGGAAAGGAAACTTCTGTTTCAACCTGCCAGTTGGAATGGAATGTAATGTATTGTAATGGAATGGAATGGAAACTTCTTCTTCATTCTGTTAGTTGGAATGAAATAGTATGGAGTGGAATGGCATGCAACGTTCTGCTTCATCTTGCCAGTTGTAATGGAATGGAAGGGAATGGAAACTTCTGCTTCATTTTGCCCGTTGGAATGGCATGGAATGGAACGGAACCTTCTGCTTCAACCTGCCAGATGGAATGGAATGAAATCAAACGGAATGGAAGGCAATGGAACGGAATGAAATGGAATGGAATGGCATGGAATGCAACCTTCTGCTTCATCCTGCTTGTTGGAATGTAAAGTGATGGAATGGAATGGAATGGAATGGAATGGAATGGAATGGAATGGAATGGAATGGAATGGAATGGAAACGTCTGCTTCATCCTTCCGGTTGGAATGAAATGGAATGAAATGGAAACTTCTGCTTCATTCTTCCAGTTGGAATGGAATGGAATGCAATGGAATGGAATGGAATGGAATTTAATGGAATGGAATGGAATGGAATGGAACCCTGCACTTCATCCTGCCAGTTGGAATGTAATGGAATGGAATGGAATGGAAACTTTTGCTACATCCTGCCAGTTGGAATGGAATGGAATGAAATGGAATGGAATAGAACCTTCTGCTTCACCAGTCAGTTGGAATGCAATGAAATGGATTGGAATGAAATGGAATGGAATGGAATGGAATGGAATGGAATGGAATGGAATGGAATGGAATGGTATGGAATGGAATATAACCTTCTGCTTCATCCTGCCATTTGCAATGGAGAGCAATGGAAATGAATGGAATGGAATAGAATGGAACCTTCTGTTTCAACCTACCAGTTAGAATGGAATGTAATGTATTGGAATTGAATGGAATTGAACCTTCTGCTTCATTCTGTTAGTTGGAATGAAATGCTTTGGAACGGAATGGAATGGAATGGAATGAAATAGAACCTTCTGCTTCGTCCTGCCAGTTGGAATACAATGGAATGGAATGGAACCTCTTGTTTCAACCTGCCAGTTGGAATGTAATGTAATGTATTGGAATGGAACTTTCTTCTTCATTCTGTTAGTTGGAATGAAATGGTATGGAATGGAATGGCATGCAACGTTCTGCTTCAACCTGCCAGTTGAAATACAATGGAATGTTATGGAATGGAATGGAATGGAATGGAATGGAATGGAATGGAATGGAATGGAGTGGAATGGAGTAGAACTTTCTGCTTCATCTTCCCAGTTGGAATGCAATGGATTGGACTGGAATTGAATGGAATGGAAAGTTCTGCTTCATCCTGCCAGTTGGAATGAAATAGACTGTTATGGAATGGAATGGAATGGAATGGAATGGAATGGAATGGAATGGAATGGAATGGAATGGAATAAAATGGAATGGAATGCAATAGAATATAACCTTCTGCTTCATCCTGCCATTTGCAATGGTGAGGAATGTAAACCAATGGAATGGAATGGAATGGAATGGAAACTTCTGTTTCAACCTGCCAGTTGGAATGGAATGTAATGTATTATAATGGAATGGAATGGAACCTTCTTCTTCATCCTGTAAGTTGGAATGAAATGGTATGGAGTGGAATGGCATTCAATGTTCTGCTTCATCCTGCCAGTTGTAATGGAATGGAAGGGAATGGAAACTTCTGCTTCATTTTGCCCGTTGGAATGGCATGGAATGGAATGGAATGTTCTGCTTCAACCTGGCAGATGGAATGGAATGAAGTCAAACGGAATGGAAGGCAATGGAATGGAATGGAATGGAAACTTATGCTGCCAGTTGGAATAGAACGGAACGTTATGGACGAGAATGAACCTTCTGCTTTACCTTGCTGGATGGAATCGAAAGGAATGGAATCGATTGGAACCATCGGCTTCATCCTGCCAGTTGGAATGGAATGGGATGGAATGGAACGGAACCTTCTGCTTCATCCTGCTATTTGGAATGGAATGGAATGGAATGGATCCTTCTGCTTCATCCTGCCAGTTGGAATGGAATAGAATGCAATGCAATGGAATGAAATGAAATGGAATGGAATGGAATGGAAAGGAATGGAATCTTCTGCCTCATCGTGCCAGTCGGGATGGAATGGAATGGAGTGGAATGGAATGGAATGGAACCTTCTGCTTCATCCTGCCATTTGGAATGGAATGGAATGGAACGGAATGGAATGGAATGGCATGGAATGGAACCGTCTGCTTCATCCTGCCGGTTGGAATGGAATGGAATGAAATGGAAACTTCTGCTTCATCCTTCCAGTTGGAATGGAATGGAATGCAATGGAATGGAATGGAATGGAATGCAATGGAATGGAATAGAATGGAATGCAATGGAATGCAATGGGACCTTCTGCTTCATCCTAACAGTTGGAATGGAATGGAATGGAATGGAAAGGGAGTGGAATGATCCTTCTGCTTCACATTGCCATTTGTAATGGAATGGAATGGAACACTCTGCTTCATCCTGCCAGTTGGAATGGAATGGATCAGAACGGAATGGAATGGAATTGAATGGAACCTTCTGATTCATGCTGCCAGTTGTAATGTAATGTAATGTAATGTAATGTAATGTAATGTAATGCAATGCAATGCAATGCAATGCAATGCAATGGAATGAAACTTCTGCTTCATCCTGGCAGTTGGAATGGAATGAAAAGGAATAGAATGGAATGGAAACTTCTGCTTCATCCTGGCAGTTGGAATGGAATGGAATGGAATGGAATGGAATGGAATGGAATGGAGTGGAATGAACCTTCTGCTTCATCCTGCCAGTTGGAATGGAATGGAATGAACCTTCTAATTCACCCTGCCAGTTGAAATGGAATGGAATGGAATGGAATGGAATGGAATGGAATGGAATGGAATGGAATGGAATGGAAACTTCTGCTTCATCCTGCCAGTTGGAATGAAATGAAATGGAATGGAACTTTCGGTTTCATCCTGCCAGTTTGAATGGAATAGAATGTTATGGAATGGAATGGAATAGGATGGAATGGAATGGAATGGCACCTTCTGCTTCATCCTGCCAGTTGGAAGGTAATGGAATGGAATGGAATGGAACCTTCTGCTTCCTCCTGCCAGTTGAAAGGTAATGGAATGGAATGGAATTTAATTGAATGGAATGGAATCAAATGGAATGGAATGGAATGGAGTGGAATGGAGGGTAATGTAATTGAATGGAATGGAACCTTCTGCTTCATCCTGCCAGTTGGAATGGAATGGAATGGAATGGAACTTTCTGCTTCTTCCTGCCAGTTTGAATGGAATAGAATGTTATGGAATGGAATGGAATGGAATGGAATGTATTGGAATTAAATGGAATTGAACCTTCTGCTTCATTCTGTTAGTTGGAATGAAATGGTATGGAATGGAACGGCATGCAAAGCTCTGCTTCATCCTGCCAGTTGAAATAGAATGGAATGGAATGGAATGGAATGGAATGGAATGGAATGGAATGGAATGGAATGGAACTTTCTGCTTCATCCTGCCAGTTGGAATGGAATGGAATGCAATGGAATGGAAACTTCTGCTTCATCGTGCGAGTTGGAAAGGAATGGAATGGAATGGAATGGAATGGAATGGAATGGAATGGAATGGAATGGAATAGAACCTTTTGCGTCATCATTCCTGTTGGAATGGAATGGAATGTTATGGAATGAAATGTAACCTTCTGCTTCATCCTGCCAGTTGAAATGCAATGGTATGGAATGGAATGGAATGCAATGGAATGGAATGGAATGCAATGGCATCTTGTGCTTTATCCTGGCACTTGGAATGGAATGGAATGGAATAGAACCTTCTGCTTTATCCTGCCAGTTGGAATGGAATGGAATGCAATGGAATGGAATGGAATGGAATGTAACCTTCTGCTTCATCCTGAAATTGGCAATGCAGAGGAATGGAAAGGAATGAAACGGAATGGAATGGAACGTTCTGTTTCCACCTGCCAATTCGAATGTAATGTAATGTATTGGAATGGAATGGAATGGAACCTTCTGCTTCATCTTGCCAGTTGGGATGAAATGGAGTGGAATGGAATGGAATAGAATGGAATGGAATGGAATGGAATGGAATGGAATGGAACCCTCTGCTTCATCCTGCCAGTAGGAATATAATGGAATGTAATGGAATGAAAACTTCTGCTTCATTCTTCCAGTTGCAATGGAGTGGAATGGAATGAAATGGAATAGAATAGAACCTTGCAGGGCTTTGATGGGGGTTAAATGTGCTCTTTTTGAAAGGGCAGGCCAGGCGAGCACATAGGAGGTGATTTAGGATGCTCAAAGCAACTGCTGATCTTGTCAGAGCGCTCACTATGCTCTAGGCATTGGGTGTAAGCAGAAGTTCCTGGGTAGGTTCCCAAAACATTCCCATTTTCCAGATGGGGAAACTGAGGCCTGGAGAAATTGGATGACTCATGCACGGTCATGCAAGAGGAGGCAGGATTCTGACCCAGGGCCACTGTGCTCCCAAAGACTGTCTCCCAGTAGAAGCTGCAAGCAATTTTGAACCACAGGCTCATGATATTCACCAGCTTCAAGGGAGAGAAAGTTTAGTTGGCACCCAGTATGTACCAGATGCTTTTGATAGAATACTTGATTTAATCATCATACGAGCATGATCATCACCATTCCAAAGATGGATAAACTGAGGCCTCCGATTTTATGCTGTATGCCTGAATGACACACAGTCAGGAAGAGGCACATCCTGGACCTGAATCCAGATCTATCTGCTGCCCTGATGTAAAACTCTCGTCTCCAACCCTGCCCATGTGTCTCTGCCAACCACAACTTGCAGGGGCCTTTCAGGGCTAGGGGGACTTGAAAGGTCACAATGGACAGGAAACCTTTATCTCTTTTCAGCATGCAATTCCAGGAGTCCTACAAAAGATGCTCACCAATCTCCAATGATCCGGAGCTTACTTCTTTTGGGACCAGCTGATTAGCTCTAGGGACAGGATGCCAGGATGCAGCTGAGAGGGGCTATGCACCTAGAACATGGAATCCCATTTCCGGGGTCAAATCCTTGGTAGCTCGCTATCCAAATGATGCTGGACCAGTTTCCCCATCTCCAAAATGGGCTGGATGCTAACAGCCCCCTAGCTCACAGAGGAAACATGAGGCTTGATTGAGATTGTGACGACAGTACCTGGCACCGAGTAGCAAGTTAACAAACAGTAGTGATTCCTGAGCCAAGAGTGACGTGACGGTTCACTGCCTGGCCCAAAGCTGATGTTCACAAGCACCAGTTAGGTGAGGAGGCGATCACTAAGGGGCCCTGGAGCTCTATTGAGCAACCAAAACTTCCCACCTAACCGCAAGTCAGAGCCTCCCTGACCTCTGGGTCTGGTTCGACCAGACTCCACGCCTCAACATCAGACCTGTGAGCACCTGCCCACCCCACCTCCAGACATACCCTGCAACCCTTCGGAAACCATCCCCACCCTCCTGCCATCACTTCAGCTCCATCTGCAAATAGGTAAAGACCATACAATCAGGAGGGAGTTCAGCAGGGCAATCCAGGCTAACCTGCATAGCCCGAAAGAGGGCTCCTGGGCCTCCCAGGCCTGCTCTGTGTACTCCACTGCTCATTCCTGCAAACTACCCGCAACCAGGTACCCTAATGCTGCCAACCTCGAATACTACCAGGTGCCACATAAACTAGATAATCCTCTCAGCCCCCCAACGCTTTGCTGTGTTCACACCCTCTAAGGCCCCAAAGATAATAAACGTAGCCCAGTGTTCAGGGAGGTCTGCAGGATTATGAAAACCCTAGGCAGAGCCTGCAAATGAGACCCAGAACACCATGAGCAGCACCCACAGCGAGGAACAAGTGCACTGCCTAAACCACATGAGTTTGAGAGACATGAGGCCCATGTCTAACTCCAGGTCTGCCATGAACTGGAGGACTTCGGGCATCAGTTTCCTCATAGGTGAAATGGGGATGAAACCCACATTCACCTCTCAAGACTGCCCTGTGAGGATTCCATAGGCAAAACAGGTATGAGCTGAACAAAGGGGCAAGATATACTTCAGATGGTGGCATGTGGATACAAGCCAATTACCATATCTCACCTGGATCGAAACGAAATAGGAAATGTCCTCCAAACGCATGGAGTGATATTATAGGGTTATCTATGGACAGCAAGTACACCTGCTATATACCTGATGAGCTCCTGTAGGTTTCTTCTTACCCTGAAACTATATTTCCAAGACCCGAATGTGTTAGAATGGTTTGGGTCAGAGTTCCCTTTCCTGTCATCATATTTTCTTTTCTAATGTGCAGCTGCACATTAGAAGTGTAAAAGGCGAATTTTGGGTACGGGGCTCAGGGACACAGAGTTGGTTTGGACAGGGCAGTGGGGGCCATGAGAAGGCCTATGAACGCTCAATGGTTCTTTGGACGGGTTCTGATGATATGGTGGATGCTGTCACGTGACAATCAGATCCCATCTGGACTGCAGGCCACCAGTGATGAGAGAATTGCTGTCCTTTAGGCACAGAGGCCACCTTAGCGGTTCAGTGAACCTCCCGCATGGTGGCATGCCATCCAGTGCCTGATACTCAAGGGATGTAAAGATCCAACATACTTGCCAAAACCCAGAACAGCTCTGAAGTTGACATCCTCTTGGAACTCCCCAGGGTGCTTGCTGACAAGGGAGATCACCTCATAGCCCAACTTCTGCCTCTCCTCACACTTGATTGCTTTCCCACATACATGTCCTCTGGTTTTGGCCCAAGCACACACCATCACAAACTGACTGCATGCTGACCTCCAACTCAGCGTCAGCCTCCAGTCAAGGACTGCCAAGCCATGGCCAGGATGTATCTGGACAGCAGGCAACCAAGATAGGTACTATATGATGCAAGTGGGTTGAATTCAGCCTGTCAGGAGGCAGTGGCCTCCCAGATACAGATTGCAAAGTATAGAGAACTAAAGGAATGGAGTCAGAAAGTCCTGCCCCGGAGGGGCTGCTAGGCCAATGAGCCACAAGGCAGATAAAGCTAAGAGAGGTGGCAGAGAACTGTGATAATTTGACCAGTGCAGCCACATGTGTGGTCAGACAGCAACAGCAGCGGCTGGGAATACGTTCAACTCTAAATACTCAGGCTACAGCCCATACTTACTGAATGAGAAATGGGGGAGGGGGGCTGTTTATCAAGCCATGCAGGTAATATCAAGTATGCTCAGATGTTAATAGAGGTTTTCTCAGGAAGGAAAATGAGAATAGAGATTGCGGAATGGAGGAGGGAGTTTATCAAACCAGTTGCTATCCGTATATGCTTCAGGAAGAGACAGCAGTCACAGGCTCTCATCCAGAGACCCTCCGTACTCGGCCAGCCCCTTCTTCAACCTTCTCCACCCACCTCTGTCAGCCTAGGGTAGGTAAGAATCCCTAGCCCCACTCTGGCCCCAGTTCATAGTCATGGGAATGTGAGGAGCTGCACTCTTCCTTGTGGTCTCCCAGCATCCGTTCCTTGCCTTAGCCAATAGCCCATTTATTAAATCCACCTTAATGTACTTGGTTGGTTGGAACCATCTCTTCCCTGTTGGCACTCTAATTGTACACCTGCATTGTGTCAAGTCCAAACTCTGCAGAGCAGAGAAGCGATGTCTGTTTCGTTGTGGATCCTGAACCTCAGAAAGGGCCATGCCTAACTCAAGGTCACACAGGCTGTCAATTGGCAATAGGGAAGAGCCAATGGCTTTCTGGCTCCAGGCCTCTTGTCCTATTCATGGACCTCTGGTGAAGTTGGGAATGTAGCACCAAGCGAGGGACCCTCCCCACCTCTACATGCTCTCAGCTGAGTGCTGGGTTTCTCCCTAGACGTTATTAACTGGCTTGACTGCATGAGTCCTGGACACCATATTCAAAAGTCATTGAGGATGACAGCCTCCTTCCCCAGAAGACCCCTGAGTGTCTTGCAGAAGGCTGCCTTGTCTAGTGGCAGGAACAAGGCTGCTGTCTTCACCTGCCGGGGGCCAATCATCCCAGGAGACAGACCAGACTTGTGGACAAATGTGAGTGCCAGGCAGCTCAAGAAGGCCTCCAAAATTCAACTCAACCACATTATCGCTCTCAGCCTCCCAGAGATGGGCTTAAATTTGGTCCACATAAGGGGCCAACAGATTTGAGAGATGTTGGGGTTGTGTGGGGATGGCAGAAGATACAATGTGGCATTCTGTCTCCTTCACATCTGTGTGGTTTTCTAAGCATTGGCCCAGGAAACATGTCCTATAGGGTAGCAGAGGCAGTGCGTGGCTGTGACTGGTGCAATTTGGAGACACACAACCTCCATTTACATCCGAGCTCTGCTGCTCACATACTGTGTGGGTTCAGCCAACTTGCACACATGCGGCTGCCTCCGTTTTCACTCTCATAAAGTGGACACTTTCACCTCGCAGGGCTTTGATGGGGGTTAAATGTGTTATTTGAGAAAGGGCAGGCCAGGCGAGCACATAGGAGGTGTTTTAGGATGCTGAAAGCAACTGCTGATCTTTTCAGAGCACTCACTATGTTCTAGGCATTCTGTGTAAGCAGAAGTTCATGGGGTAGGTTCCCAAAATATTCCTATTTTCCAGATGGTGAAACTGAAGCCTGGAGAAATTGGATGACTCATGCACGGTCATGCAAGAGGAGGCAGGATTGAGACCCAGGGCCACTGTGCTACCAAAGACTGTCTCTCAACAGAAGCTTCAGGCCATTTTGAACCACATGCTCCTGAGGTCCCCCTATATCCCTGCTCCTGCTTGTCCAACTCATGGTCTCCTGCTTTCCTCTGCCCTCCTTTGTCCATTACAGGGATGCCTGTCTTCCTCGCTCCTCCATGTGAAGCCTGGGGCTACCTTTCTTCCCCAGTTCCCCTGTGTCCCGACCATGTCCCCGTGCATTTCCCTGCTATCTCTTGTTCAGTTTCTGGCACCGTGCATTGCCCTACTCCTTTTTGTCCAACCCATTGCTGTCTGCCTTTCTATGATCCCCCCTGTCCTGCCCCTGGTTGCCTGCCTTTTCCTGCTTCCATTTGTCCAGCTTGTGGCCGCCTGCCTTTACCTGCTCCCCTTCTCAAACCCCTGGTGCCTGACATTCCCTGCTCTTCTTGTCCAGACCATGGCCCCCGACATTCCCTGTTCACCCTTGTCTTGCCCGGGGCCAGATGCCTTTCCCTGCTCTCCCTTGTGCAACCTGTGGCCCCCTACATTCCTCTGCCTCCACTTGTCCGGCCCATGGCGGTCTGCCTTTCCCTGCTCCACCTTTTCCAGCCCAGTGCTGCCTGATTTCCCCTGCTCCCCCTTCTAGAGACCGTGGCCACCTTCTTTCACTTGTTTCCCCATGTCAAGCCTATAGCCACCTGCCTTTCCTTGCTACCCCTTGTCAAGTGCGTGACTGCCTTCTTTCATGTGCTGCCTTTGTTCAACTCTGTTGTTGAATACCTTTCCTACCTCTCCCTCATCCAGCCCATAGCCACCTCTGTTCCCCTGCTTCCAGTTGTCAAACCGATGACACCTGCCTACCCCTGCCTCCCGTTCCACCCCGTGGCATCCTGAGTTCCCATGATGCCCTTGTCAGCCCAGGGCCACCTTCCTTTCCTTGCTTCCCCTTGTCTAGCCTGCCTCAGCTCTCCATTGTCCGACCCGTTAATGCCTGCCTACCCCTGCTACCCCTTGCCCAGCTGGTGGCAGCTTGCCTTCCCCTGCTTCCCTTTGTCCACCCTGTGGCTGCTCACTTTCCCTAGCTCCCCCTTCCTGCCCAGGGCCACCTACCTTTTCATGTTCCCCTTGTCCATCCCATGGCTACCTGCCCTAACCTGTTCCCCCTGTCCAATTCATGCCCTCCTGCCTTCCCCTGGTTTTCCTGGTGTGTCAGGGACGTATGCCTTCCCCTGTGCCCCACTGTCCACCCTGTGGCCTGCTGCCTTCCAGTGCTCCCTCTTTCGAGCCGAGGGCCACCAGCATTCTCCAGTTCACCTTGTCCCTTCTCCTGGTTTAGCCTGTTCATAATTGTCCAGCCCCTGGCCACAGGCCTTATTAAATTCCCCCTAGTGCAGCCCGTGGCTTCCGATCTTCCTGTGTTATCCTTTGTACAGGCTGTGGCTGCCTGACTTCCCCTGCTATTCCTTGTCTAGCCAGGGCTGCCTGCATTCCCCTATCCTCTTAGTGCATGGCCTGCTGCCTTCCAGTACTACACCTAGTACTCTCCAGGGACTTCTGCCTTCCCCTTTTCCCCCTTCTATATCCCATGGTCGCATGCATTCCCTTACTCCCCATTGTCCAGCCCGTGGTCACCTGCTTTCCCTTGCTCATCTTGTTTAACGCAAAGATGCCTTTCCTCCAGTGCTCTCCCTGTACAAAGGGCCTCCTGACTTATACTCCCACTTTTCCAGCACAATCTAGCCTGCCTTCCCTGCTCCCACTAGTACTGTCCAGTGCCTCCTGCCATCCCCTTTGACTCTTTCTATAGCTCATGGCCATGTGCTTTTCCGTCTTCCTCCTTGTCCAGCATGTGGTTGCCTGCTTTATCCTGTTCCCCCTTTCTACCCCGTTACCACCTGCTTTTCACTGCTCTCCCTTGTCCAACCATGATCGCTGCATTCCCCTGCTCATCCTGTCTACTCCATGATCACCTGCCTTCACCTGCTGCCACTTGTCCAGACCATTGGCGCCAGCCTTCCCCTTCCCCCTGTTTTCCACCCCTGTCCACCAGCTTACCCTTGCTCTCCCTTGTCCAACCTGAAACCAAATGTCTTTCCTTAATCCCCTTGTTTAACCCAAGGCTGCCTGCTCTCCTTAGCATAACCTGAGGCTGCAAGCTTTGCCCCACTCCCCCTTGTCCACCTGAAGGCAGCTTGCCTTCCCCTGCTCTCCTATGTCCAGCCTCCAGCCCATGGCCACTTGCCTTTGTCTGCACCCCCTTGTGCAGCCGGTGACCACATGCTTTTGCCTGTTCCCCTTCATCCAGCCCATGGCCACTGGCTTTCCACTGCTACCCTTGTTCAGCCAGGGCCACCTGTGTTCCCCAGTTCCCCTTGTCCCACCCGTAACTGCCTGCTTTAGCTTGCACACAATTGTCCCACACCTAATTGTCCCATGGCCATGTGCCTTACTCTAATCCCCTTGGTGAAGCCCATGGCCACCTACCTTCCCATGCTATCCCTTGTCCAGGCCATAGTTGCCTGTCTTCCCCTGTTATCCTTTGTCCAGCCAGGGCTGCCTGATTTCCTCTGATGCCCCTTGTCCAGCACATTGCCTTTCCCTGCTCTTCCATTACTATCCTGTGGCAGCCTGACTTTCCCTGTTCCCACTAGTGCTGCCCAGGCCCACATACTGTCCCTTGCTTTCATTTGTCCATCCCATGGCACCTGCCTTCCTCTGCTCTCCTTGCCCCATCCAGGGGCACCTGCATTCCCCTGGTCCCTATTCACAACCCACGGCCACCTGCTTTCCCTTGCTCCACTTTGTCTAATACAGGGCCATCTGCCTTCCCTTACTCCCCTATTTCAGTCTGTGGCTGCCTGCCTCCCACTGCTCCCCCTTGTATTACCTATGGCGCCCTGCCTGCTCCTGCTCCCCTAGGTCGAGCCCGTGGCCACCTGCCTTCTTCTGCACCCCTTTGTCCAGCCCGTGGCTGCTTTCCCTCCCCAGATTTCCCTTGTCTAGCCTGGGCTGTCTGCCTTACCTTGTTTCCCCTTGTTAATTCATGGCTGCCTGCCATCCCTTATATTCCCTACCTAGTCCAGCCCATGGCCACCTATCATCCCTTGCTTCCACTTTTTCATCACAGAACAGCCTGTTTTTCCCATCTCCCCCTTGTCCAGCATGTGGTCATCTCTCATCCCCTGCTCCCCCTTGTAAACCCCATGTTTGCATGCCTTCACCTGCTAACACTTGTCCTTCCCAGAGTTGTCTGCCTTCCCCTGTACCCCTGTGTAGAACCCATGGCCACTTGCCTTCTCCTGCCTCCTCTTCTGTAGCCCAAGTCTGCCAGCCTACACTGGCTCCCACATGTCTACCCCATGGCCGGCTGACTTACACTGTGCATCATTGTCCACCTCATGGCTCCCTACATCCTCGAGCTCACCCTTGTCAAGACTGTGGTTGCCTGCTTCTCCTTGCTCCTCCCTGTCTAGCTAAGGGCCACCAGCCTTCCCATGATCCCCTTCGTCTAGCCCAGGGCACCTGCCCTCCACTGCTCTCCCTTTCTTCTCTAGTATCAGCAAACTGGTTTGGAGTGGCAGCTCATTCTTTTGCCGTATGCTCCACAGGAAGACATGTGATTGACTTCGGAAACCCGCGTTAGATGAAAACACATCTTTCCACCTCTGTAACTTAGGCAAACATGTGTTTCATAGTGCCAAGCCACTCTGAACAAAAACACACTGCTCCTCCTCTTGGGAGGCAAAATGTTTCCAATAGCTGTGAAGTGTGTTTGTCTGCAGTATGGACACTTGAAAACACTGGGCATTGCAGTGGAATCCAAGGAGCTCTGATCACAAAGATTGAAACACTTTTAGCAACAGCTACATAGTTCCCTACATTGCTCACTGTGCAGAGGTAGCCTTACATCACGTTTACAGGAGGCCTTTTTCTTGAATGATTCTGTTACTTACCGGAACAGACAGAAACGACCCAAATACAGAAGTAGCCTCCCCGCTTGATCTGGCTTCACCACATTGCCAGACATGAAGATATTGACTTCAGTTTTCAGAGGCAGGGACAAACCCTCTCATGTTTTCTGCCTACTCTGAATGCACATTTGATTGATAGGTGCCAAACAAGGGCCCTCCCTAATGCCAGTGGAAATGTCTCTTTTCTCTGGTATTATCAAACATGGTCAGAATGACAACTCATTATTTTGTCATCTGGATCTGGCTTTAACAGGTTGCTAGACATGACGATATTGACCTCAGCTTTCGGAGGCAAGGACAACCCCCTCATGTTTTCTGCCTTTGTGAATGCCCATTTCATTGATGGGAGTCAACAAGGGACCGAAGGGCGGTCGACAACTCTCTTCACTAGTATCAGCAAATGCGTTTGGAATGACAACGGGGAAACACAGGTGGCCACCAGCTGGAGAAGCGTAACCGGGGGAAAGCAGGTAGAGACGGGTTTCACAAGGGGGAGCAGGTGAAGGTATGTGTACAAGGGCTGGACACGAAAGAGTACGTGAAAGCACAGGGCCACAGATTGCATTAGGGAAGCAAGGGGAGGCACATGACAACTGGTTAGATAAGGGAAGCAGGGCAATGCAGGCAACTCCAGGATGAAAAATGGGGAGCACAGGAGGCAGGTGGCCTCGGGCTAGACAAGGGTGAGTAGGGAAACGCAGGTGGGCTTAAACTAGACATTAGGGAGGAGTAGAAAGGCATCCATGGGTTGTTCGATCGGGAGCACAAGAATTCAGTCAGCCACAGGATGAACGGGGGACAGGGGAAAACAGGCATCAATGGGATGGGCAAGGGGTAGCAGTGGAAGGCTGTCAGAAAAGTGCTGGTGAGGGGCACTAGGCAAGGCAGGCATACATGGACAGACAACTGGGAGCAGGGGAAGTCAGGTGTCCCTAGGCTGTACTAGTGATAGCACGGGAAGGCAAGAAGCCCTGGGCTGCACCAAGAGTGGCAACAAAAATGCAGGCCTTCACTACCAGACAAGGGAAAGCAGGGGAGGAAAGTGGGCCTGGGCTGGGCATATGGTCGCAGGAGAAGGCAGGCAGCCCTCAGCTGGATAACAGAGATCAGAGGACTGCAGGTGGCATAGAGTGGGCCAGGGTAGTAAGTGATGGCAAGTAGGCCTGGGTTGGACAACTGTTAGCATGGAAAGCCAGGTGGCCGTGGCAGGACAAGTGAGAACAGGTGAAGGAGGTGACCATCGGTTAGAGCAGTGGAATGAAAGGAAGTCAGGCGGCCACAGGTTAGGCAAGGGGGTCCAGGGGAATGTACGTGGCCATGAGGTCGAAATGGAGAAGTACTGGAAGGCAGGCAGTCACGAGCAGGACAAGTGGGTGCAGGGGAAGGCAGTCAGGGCTGAGTTGGACAAGGAGGAGCAGGGGAAGACAGGAGGTCATGGGCTGGAGCAAAAGAAACAAGAGGGGGACAGCCGAGAGGTGCAGTGGTTAAGTGCTGGCTGGGAAGCCAGTAGCCCCAGTTTGGTCCCACATATGAAGGCCAGTGACCCTGACCTCAAAAAAAAAAGAAAGGAGAGAAAGCAGGCAGCACCAGGCTGCACAAGGGTGAGCTGAAAAAGGCAGGCAGCCAAGGGCTGGACATGAGGAGCATGGAAAAGTAGGCGGCCACAGGTTAGAGAAGGGCAGCAGGGGAAAACAGGCAGTTTGGGGCTGGACAAGGGGGAGCAGGGGAACTCAGGAGGCCACAAGATGAACAAGGTGATTCAAGACATTAGGCAGTCATGTGCAAGACAATGGGGGAGCAAAAGAATGCAGGAGGACATGAGCTGGGTAAAGGGGAGCAGAGGACATCCATCGGTGAAGGCCTGACAATGAGATGCATGGGAAGGTAAGCAGCCATGGGCTGGACCACAGGAGGAAAGAAAGGCAGGCTTCCATGTGCTTAAAAGTAGAAGCAATGGAAGGCAGGCGGCCTTGGGTGGTGAAAAGGAAAGGAAGCGGATCTGGGCTGGAAATGGGTAGCAGGGAATTGCAGAAGGACCTCGGCTGTACAAGAGGGAGCAAGCAAAGACACGGGACCATGGCCTGAGATTGGAGAACAGGGGAAGGCAGGCAACACTGGGCTGGACAAAGAAGAACAGTGGTAGTCAGGCGGCCGTGGGCTGGACAAACAGCTACAGGGAAAAACAGGCAGCTATGGCCTAGACAATGGGGCCAAGGTAAGGCTTCGGGACTGAGCTGGACAAGGAAGAGCAGGGGGAGGCAGGCAGCCACAGAGTGCACATGGGGGTACAGAGAAAGGGAGGAGGACATGGGCTCGAGAAGGATAAGAAGGGGCATACAGGCAGAGACGGGATTCACAAGAGGCCTTAGATTAGATAAGGGTGAGTAGGGGAATACAGGCAGCCCCGGAATGGACATTGGAGAGAAGGAATAGACAAGCAGCCACAGGCTGGTTGAGGGGAAGCACTGAAAGGCAGTCGTCCACAGGCTGAAGCGGTTGGCAGGAGAAGGCAAGCATCCATGGGATGGGCAATGGGGAGAGCAGGGGTAAGCCTGCAGCCATGAGGTGAAAATGGGGGAACAGGAAAGGCAGGCAGCAGCAGGGTGGACATGGGAGAGAAGGGAAAGACAGGAGGCCACGGGCTGGACCAAAGGAAGCAGGGGAATGCAGGCGGCACCATGCTGCACAAGGGTGAGCTGGGAGAGGCAGGCGGCCACGGGCTAGATATGTGAAGGAGGGGAATATAGGTGGCCACAGGTTGGAGAGAGGGGGAGCAGGGGAATCCAGGCAATCATGGGCTTGACAAGGGAGAGCAGGGGAAGGCTAGTGGACATAGACTGGACAATTGTTAGCAGGGGAAGACAAGAGGCCATGGACTGGAAAAATGGGAGTCCCAAGCAGGCTGCAAAAGGCTGGACAAGGGGGAGAAGAAGACAGGGGGCCGCAGGCTGGACAATGGGTTCCACGGGGAGGCACGGGGACACAATGTGTACAAGCAATAGCAGGGGAAGGCAGGCAGCCACAGGGTGGACATGGGGGTACAGAGAAAGGGAGGAGGTCATGGACTGGAGAAGGCAAAGAAGGGAAATACAGGGAGAGACGGGATTCACAAGAGAGAGCAGGTGAAGGCAGGAATCCCTGGGTAGTAGAAGGGCGACCAGGGGAAGGCGTCCACCATGTTCTGTACAAGGGGGAACAAGTAAGAGCAGGCGAACCTGACCTGGAAAAGGGAGAGCCAGGGTAGTCTGGTGGCCACGTGCTATACAAGGGTGTGGAGTGAATGCAATGGCTCATGGGCTCACGGGCTAGACAATTGAGAGACACAAAAGGCAGGCAGCCATGGGCTGGACAAAAGGGAGCAGGGAAGTCAGGCAGCCCTGTGCTTGACAAGGGAGAGCACGGGAATTCACGAAGCCACAGGGTGAAGAAAGGGAGCAGGAGATGGCAGCTGGACCTCAGCTGGTCAATGGGGGAGAAGGAGCATTAGGGCGACCACAGGCTAAACAAGGTATAGCAGTGAAAGGCAGGTGGCCTGGAGCTTGACAATGGAGAGCAGGGAAGGCCTGCAGCCACAGGCTGGATGAGGAGGAGCAGATGAAGTCAGGCGGTCCTGTGTTAGACTAGGGGGAGCCGGGGAAGTCAGGTGACCATGGGGTGGATAAAAGGAAGCAGGGATTGCCACACATTCCTGGGCTAGAAATGTGGGAGCAGGGGTGGGTATGCCACTATGGGTTGGTCAAAGGGGAGCAGCAGAAAGCAGGTGGCTACGAGATGGACAAGGCAGAGTAAAAGAAAGCAGGAGGTCCGTAGGTGGACAATGGGGATCAGGGGAAGCAAGGGGCCACCAGATGGACCAAAGGGAGGAGGAGGCAGGTGGCAAGAGGCTGTACAGCTTGGTCTAGGGAACGGCAAGCACTCATGGAAAAGGCAGAGCAGGGAAGGTCGGGAGCCTCGACTGCTCAAGGGAGACCAGGGGAAGGCAGGTGGCTATGGACTGGACAATGGAGAGCAGGGGAAGATAGGTGGCCAGGGACTGGACAAGTGTTAACAGGGGAAGGCAGGTGGCCTCATAGGGACAAAGGGGAGCAGGGGTATGCAAGAGACCACAGGCTCAACTCGGGGGAACAGGGGAAGGCTGGAAGACAAGAGGTGGACATATGGGAGCAGGGGAAGGCAGGAGTCCACAGCCAGAAAAACGGGAGCAAGAAAAACAGACACCATGGATGATTGGTAAGAAGGGAAGGCAGGCAGCCCTCGGCTGGACAAGTTTGATCAAGGGAACGAAGGTGGTCATGGGGTGGATATTGGGCAGCAGGGGAAGCTAGGTGTCCCTGGGTTGACAAGGTGGAACAGGGGAAGGCAGAGGGACATGGGCTGTTCAAGGGCATGCAGGAGAACCCACACAGACCTGGGCTGGACAAGGAGTAGCAGGATAAGTCAGGCGGCCACGGGTTGGATATGTGGGAACAGGAGAATGCAGATGGCCAAAAGGAGCAAGGAGGAGGAGGGGAAGTCAAATTGCCCAGGCCTTGACAAGGAAGGACAGGGAAGGCCGGCAGTCATGGGTTGGCTAGGGAGTGCAGGGGACTGCAGGCAGCCATGGGTTAGGCAAGGGAGAGCACTGGAAAGCAGGAGGACACTGTTGGAAAAGGAGGATAAGGGAAAGGCATGTGGCCACATGCTGCATGAAGAGGTAGGCAACCTGGGGCACTATAAGGGTGAGCAGGGAAAGGCAGGTGGCCACGGTTGAACAAGTGGGAGCAGCAGAAGGTAGGTGGCTCTGGGATAAACAAGGGGGCCCAGGGGAAGGCCGGCTGCCCTGAGCTGGTATAGTGGGAGCAGGGTAGGCAGGTGGCCAGGGGCTGAATAATGGAAGCAGTGGAAGGCAGGAAACCTCGGGCTAGACGAGGGTGAGCAAGACAAGGCAGGCGGCTCTGTTTTGGACATGTGGAAGTAGGTGTAGGCAGGAGGCCATGGGCTATTCCAGGGAGAACAGGGGAATGAAAGCAACCACGTGCTTCAAAAAGAGGGGCAGGGAAAGCAGGATTCTATGGGCTGGAAAAGGTTTAGCAAGGCAAGACAGGTGGTGATGCACTGGACAAGGTGGACCAGGGAAATGGAGGTGGACATGGTATGGACCAGGGAGAGCATGAGATTCCAGGCAGCCACAGGGTAGATTATGGGAGCAACTGGACCTTGGATGGACAATGGGGAGAAGGGGAATTAGGGCGTCCATAGGCTAAACAAGGTGTAACTGTGAAAGGCTGGTGGTCTGGAGCTTGACTATAGAAAGCAGAGAAGGCATGCTTCCACGGGCTGGATGATGGGGAGAGGATGAAGTCAGGCTGCCTTGTGCTGGACAAGGGGGAGCCGGGAAGTCAGGCGACCATGGGGCGGACAAAGGGAAGCAGGGGTAAGCATGTGTCCATGGGCTAGAAATGCGGAGCAGCAGAAGGCAATTGACTATTTCTGTTGAAGGCGGAGCAGGGAAAGGCAGGAAGATCTAGACTGGATGAGTTGTAGCAAAGGAAGTCAGGAAGCCCTGGGCTCGATAGGAGGGAGCAGAGGAACATAGGATGCCTGACAAGGGGGAACAGAGGAAGGCAGGAGGCTCTGGACTGTACAAGTGGTAACAGGGGAAGACTGGACAAAGGTGAACAGGGGAAGCCAGGTGACCACAGTCTTCACAAGGTGGGGCAGAGGCAAGCAGTCAGCCACGGACTTGAAAGTGGCACAGCGAACTAGGGACCACCAGACTGCCCTTCCTCACCCATGTCTAAGGCCAAGGTGCCTGTCTTCCACTGCTCTCCCTCATCCAGTCGACATTTGAATGATGGGAGCAAAACAAGGGGCCTAATGCCAGCGGAAATGTCTCTCTTCCCGGGTATCAACAAATGCGTTTGAAATGACCACTGATTCTTTTCACATTGGCTCCACAGGCAGACATGTGATTGAAATTTGATTTACATGAAAACACATCGTCATCCTCTTTTACTTAGGCAATCATGTGAAGATAGGGCCAGGCCCCACTGAAAGAAACACGCTGTTCCTCCTATCGAGTGGCACACCGTTTCCAATAACTGTGATGTGTGTTTTTCTTCAGTACAGACACTTGTAAACATTGGGCATTGCAGTGGAATTCCAAGAAGTTCCATTGGAGAATACTAAAACGCTTTTAGAAGCAACTACACAGTCCCTTTTTTCCCTTTGCAGTGGTAGCCTCACATCACGTTTACAGAGGTCCTTTTTCTTGGATCATGCTGTTACCGGAATGGAAAAGAAGCACAGGTATACATACACAGACGACCCTCCTGATCTGGCTACACCTGTTGCCAAACAGGGCAATATTGACTTCAGTTTTTGGAGGGAAGGACCACCCCACCTGTATTTTCTGCTTCTTCGGAATGCACATTTGATCAATGGAAGCCAAACAAGGGCCTTAATGCCAGTCAACATGTCTCTCTTCCTTAGTATCCACAAATGTGTGAGGATGTCAACCCATTTTATTGCTGTGTGCTCCAAAGGCAGCCAAATGGGTTATTTTAGACCAAAACACATCCTTTCACATCTCTTGCTTAGGCGAACGAGTTTCATAGTGTCACGCTGCTCTCAACAAAAATGCACTTTCCTCCTCTCGTGTGGTAAATGTTTCCAATTGCTTTGAGATTCGTTTGTCTTCAGTACAGATACTTGCAAGCATTGGGCATTGCAGTGGATTCCAAAGAGGCTTGGCAGTGAACAGTAAAATACTTTTGGCAGAGGCACAAAGTCACCTACGTTCCTTACTGTGCAGGGTTGTGTTACATCAGGTTGTTGGGAGGCCTTTTCCTTCGTTCATTCAGTTAGTTACCGGAAGGCACATCACGTACCCACCTCGAGATGAACCTCCCCAACAGAGATGACTGCACCAGGTTACCAGGCATGGCGATATTGACTTTAGTTGTTGGAGACAGGGACATCTGCACTCGTCTTTTCTCCCTATTCTGAATGACACACGTAATCGGTGGTAGCGACACACAGGCCCAAATGTGAGTCAACATGGCTCCCTTCCATAGTACCATCAAGCGCGTTAAGACAACTCATTCTATTACCATCGACTCCACAGACAGACATGCGACTGACTTTGGAAACGCGCTTTAGACGAAAACGCATCCTTCCACTTAGCTTGCTTAGGCAAACATGTGGATCATAGTGCCAAGAGGGAGTGAACGTAAATGCACTCTTCTGCTCTCTTGTAGCTAAATGTATCCAATGATTTGAGGTTCATTGTCTTCAGTACTGACACTTGCAAGCATTGGGCATTGCAGTGGAATTTCAGAGAGGCTTTGTCACTCCTGCTGATCCACAGACAGCCATGTGATTCACTTGCGCTAGCCGTTTTAGAGGAAAACACATATATCCTATTCGTTTGCTTAGGCAAACCTGAGTTTTACAGTGCCAATCAGATCTGAACGTGAGTGCTCTGTTCTTCTCCTGTGGCTTAATGTCTCCAATAGCTTTGACGTTCGTTTGTATCCAGTTCTCACACTTGCAAGCATTGGGCTTTGCAGCAGAATTTCAGAGAGCCTTGGTCACGAACACTGAAACACTTTGGGCAACAGCCACACAGTTCCTTGCGCTCCCTCCAGTTCAAGGGTTGCGTTAAGTCAGTGTTTCAGGAAACCTTTTCCTTGGTTCACTCACTTAGGTGTGAACCTAAAGGCACATGTGTGTGCCTAAGGATGAAGTTTCTGCCGTGATCTGACTGCACGAGGTTGTTCGGCATGGCTGAATAAATTTCAGTTGTCTGAGGCAGGGACCTCCACAATTGACTTTCCTGCCCATTCGGAACACAGGTTTGTTAGAAGGGATCCAACCACTGTCCCTAATGCTAGTCAACATACATATCTTCCCCAGTAGCAGCTAACGCGTTAAGAATGACAACTCATTCTATTGCCGACTACTCCACATCCAGCCATCTGACTGTGGAATCCCGCATTAGACGAAAACATGCATCCACTTTGCTTGTTAAAGCAAACATGTGTTTCTTAGTGCTAAGCAGCTCTGTATGTGAATGCACTGTTCCCTTTCTCGTGTCGCTTAATATTTCCAATAGATTTGAGGTTCGTTGCTCTTCAGTACTGACACCTGCAAGAATTGGGTATAGTGGTGGAATTTCAGGGAGCTTTGGTCACGAACACTGAAATGCATTGGGCAGCACACAACCTTGCATTCTTTCCTGAGCAAGGGTTGCACTAAGTGAGTGGGTTGTGAGTCCTACTCCTTGGTTCACTCAGTAGTTACCGGAATGTTCATAACGTGCAAGCCAGCGGAAGAAGGCTATGCCATGGGCTGACTGCGCTAGTTTTTTGGACATGGCGGTATTGATTTCAGTTTTCTGAGGCAGGGACGGCCACAATTGACTATTCCGCCAATTCTGAACGGGATTGGTTAGAAGGGAGACCAACATGGTCCCTGATGCTACACAACATGTCTTCTTCCCCAGTATCAGCAAACGCGTTAGGAAGGAAAACTGATTCTATTGCTGAGTACACCACATCCAGCCACGCAACTGAGTTTGGAAACCCACTTTGGACGAAAACACATCCATCCACTTTGCTTGCGAAGGCAAACCTGTGTTTCATAGTTCCAATCAGCTCTGAAAGTGAATGCATTCTTCCTCTTCTCGTGTGGCTTAATGTTTCCTGTACTTTTGAGGTTCGCTTGTGTTCAGTACTGACATTTGCAAGTGTTGGGCATTGCAGTGGAATTTCAGAAAGGCCTGCTCGTGACACCGAAATGCTTTGGGCAGCAGCGACACAGTTACCTGCATTCCTTCCAGTGCTAGGGTTGCGGTAAGTCAGTGTTTCGGGAGGCCTTTTCCTGAGTTCACTCAGTTAGGTCCAGGAACGCACACCACTTAGGGTGAGCTAGAGGATGAAGCGTCTGCCTTGATGTGACTGCACTAGGTTGTTCCACGTGGCTGAATTGATTTCAGGTCTCTGAGGCAGGGACCTCTGCAATTGACTTTGCTGCCCTTTCGGAACGCATGTTTCTTTGAAGGTATCCAACCACGGTCCCTGATGCTAGTCAACATATCTCTCTTCCCCAGGGGCAGCTAACGTGTTAGGAGTGACAACCCATTCTATTGCCGACTGCACCACATCCAGCCATGCGACTGAATCTGGAATCGCGCTTCAGATGACAACACACGCATCCACTTCGCTTGCTTAAGCAAACCTGTTTCGTAGTGCCAGTCAGCTGTGAACGTGAATTCACTGTTCCTCTTCCTGTGTGGCTTAATGTTTCCTGTAGCTTTGAGGTTCGTTTGTGTTCAGTACTGACACTTGCAAGCATTGGGCATTGCAGTGGAATTTCAGAAAGGCCTGTTGGTGACACCAAAATGCTTTGGGCAGCAGCTACACAGCTCCTTGCATCCCTTCCTGTGCACGAGTTGAGTTAAGTGAATGTTTTGGGAGGCCTTTTCCTTGGTTCATTCAGCAGTTACCCTAATGTTCATAACGTGCCAGCCAGCAGATGAAGGCTATGCCTTGATCTGACTGCACTAGTTATGTCGACTTGGTGGTATTGATTTCAGTTTTCTGAGGCAGATACCTCCATAGTTGACTTTTCTTCCAATTCTGAACGAGATTTATTAGAAGGGAGACAAACACGGTCCCTGATGTTACCCAACATGTCTTCCTGCCCAGTATCAGCAATCGCCTGAGGAATGACAACTCATTCTATTGGAGAATGCTTCATCTCCAGCCATGCGACTGAGTTTGGAAACCCAGTACAGACGAAAACACATGCATCCACTTTGCTTGCTAAGGCAAACCTGTGTTTTTTAGTGCCAATCAGCTCTGAACGTGAAAGCACTGGTCCTCTTCTCATGTGACTTAATGTCTCCAATAGCTTTGACGTTCGTTTCTATCCTGGTCTGACAGTTGCAAGCATTGGTCTTTGCAGTGGAATTTCAGAGAGGCTTTTTTTGTGAAAATTAAACCCCTTTGGGCAACAGCCACACAATTCCTTGCACTCCTTCCTGTGCAATGATAGCATTATGTCAATGTTTTGGGAGACTTATTCCTTGGTTCACTCATTTAGTTACTGGAAGGAACGGAACTTGCTAGCCTGCTGATGAAGTCGCTCCCTTGATCTGACTGCACTGGTTTTATCTGCATGGCGGTGTTGATTTCAGTTATCCGAAACAGTGACCTCTGCGATTCACTTTTCTGTCAATTCGGAACTCACGTTTGTGAGAGTGGAGCCAAACACTGTCGCAAAGCCTAGTCAACATGGCTTTCTTCCCTGGTGTCACCAATCACTTTAGGATTGATAACTCATTCTACTGCAGTCTGCTGTACAGCCAGCCATGTGCCTGAGTTTCGAAAACAGCTTTAGATGAAAATACATCCATCTACTTCCCTTGTCTAGGCAAAACCTGTGTTTCTTAGTGCTAATCATCTCAGAATGTGAATGCACTGTTCCTCTTCTCGTGTGGCTTAATGATTCCTGTAGCTTTGAGGTTCGTTTTCTTTCAACGCAGAAAAGTGGAAGAATTGGGATTGCAGTGGAATTTCAGAGACGTTCTGTTTGAATAGTGCACTGTTTTTGATAACGGCCTCTAAGTACCCTACATTCCTTACGGTGCTGTAGGTACGTTACATCACGTTTTCTGGAAGCCTTCTTCTTGGTTCCTTCAGTTAGTGGCCTGAGGGGACATAAGGTACCAGCATGCGGTTGAAACCTCCAGGTTTGATCTGACAGCTCCAGGTTGCCAGGCAAGGCATTCCTGATTTCAGTTGTTGGAGGCAGGGTCCTCCCCAATTGTCTTTACTCCCTGTTCTGAATGCTTATTTGATTTATGGGAGCCAAACAAGGGTCGAAATGCCAGTCAACATGTCTCTGTTCCCCAGTATCAGAAAACGTGCTGGAATGACACCTATTGTATTGCCTTCTGCTCCACAGGCAGCCATGCGACTGAGTTTGGAAACCCTCTTTAGACGAAAACACATGCATCCACTTTGCTTGCTAAGGCAAACCTGTGTTTCATAGTGCCAATCATCTCTGAACGTGAATGCACTGTTCCTCTCCTCATGTGCTTTAATGTCTCCTGTAGCTTTGAGGTTCGTTGGCGTTTGGTAATGACAATTGCAAGCATTGTACATTGCAGTGGAATTTCAGAGAGGCTTGTTAGAGAACAATGAAATACTTGGGCAACAACCACACAGTTCCCTGTATTCCAGCCCGTGCAAGGGTTGCGTTATGTCAATGTTTTGGGAGGCCTGTTCCTTGTTTCACTCAGTTAGATGCCAGAAGGTACATAATGCGCCAGCCAGCCTCTGCCTTGATTTGGCATCACTAGGTTGTTGCACATGGCGGTATTCTTTTCAGTTGTCTGAGGCAGGGACCTCCGGGATTGATTTTCCTGCCCATTCTGAACACAGTAGGTTAGAAGCGAGCCCAACGAGGTCCCAACCGCTAGTCAACATACCTCTGATCCTTAGTATCAGCAATTGCATTAGGAATTATGCCTCCTTCTATTTCCGCCTGCTCCATAGCCAAACAGGTGACTGAGTTTGGATCTCCGCTTTCAAAGAAAACATCCATCCACTGGGGCTAAGTATTTCCAATAGCTTTGTGGTTCGTTTTTCTTCATTACAGACACTTGCAAGCAATGGGATTGCAGTGGAATTTCAGAGGGGTTTCTTCATGAAAATTGCAATGCTTTGGCAACAGCCTCTCAGCGGGTACCTTACATCACGTTTTCAGGAGACCTTCTTCTTGGTTCGTTTTGTTAGTGACTTTAAGGGATATAAGGTAACAGCGTGCAGATGAAGCCTCCCTTCTTGATCTGACTGCTTCAGATTGCCAGGCAAGGAGTTCCTGATTTCAGATGTCTGTGGCAGTGTCCTCTCCAATTGTCTTTTCTGCCTTTAGGAATGCATATTTGATCGATGGGAGCCAAACAAGGGGCTTAATGCCATGGAAATGTCTCGCTTCCTGGGTATCAGCAAAGATGTTGTGTATGACAACTCATACTATTGCCGTATTCTCCACGGCAGACGTTTGATTAGCCTTGGAAACCCATTTTAGATGAAAACACATCTTTCAAGCTCTCTTAAGCAAACCTGTGTTGTTGATAATGCTGAGCCACTATGATGAGCACAGGTAGGCAGGCTTTCATAGGCAGGACAAAGGGTAACAGGAGATGTAAGGTTGCCTAGGGCAGGACAATTGCCTAGGAGCCGGGCAAGGCATGGGGCCACAAAGGGACATGGGAGAGCAGGGATACACATGTGACCAGAGGCCACTCTACGGGATTCCAAGAGAAGACAGGCAGCCATTGTCTGTAAAGGAGGAGCTGGAGAAGGCAGGCAGCCCTGAGCTTGATGAGGGGAAGCAAGGGAAGGCATGCGCCCCTGGCCTGCAGAAGGGAGACCAGAAGAAGGCAGCCCACCATGTTCCAGACAAGGGAAAGCAGGGAAGAGCAGGTGTGCCTGAGCTGGATAGGGTGGAACAGAGGAAGTCTGACGGACAGCGGTGGACAAGAGGTCGCAATGGAAGCTATGTGGCCTCGGTCTAAAAAGAGAGGGCAGAAGACAGGCGGCCCTCAGTTGAACAAGCGGAAGCTGGGGAAAGCAGACAGCCCTGGGCTGCACAATATGTAGCAGGGAAGACAGGCAACTGAGGACTGGACTAGGGGAAGAAGGGGAATCAGGCATCCACACGCTGAATCAGGGGGAGGAGGGGAAGGCTGACAGCCACAGGCTGGACAAAGGTGTCCATGGGTAGGCAGGTCGCTCTTGGCTCCACAAAGGGAACCAGAAAGCAGGCTGCATTGGGCAGGACAAGATAGAGCCTTCACTCTGAAAGTGACCCTGGGCTGGACAAGATTGATTAGGGAAACTCAGGTGGCCATGGGGTGGACATGGTGCGGCAGGGGAAGGCAGGGATGACAAGGAGGAACACGGAAAAACATGTGAACATGGGCTGGTCAAGTAGAACCCGGGGAGCCCAGGCAGACCTGGGATGGACAGGGGTAGAAAGGGAAATCAGGCACCCAGGGGTTGGACAAATGGAAACAGGGGAATACAGGCAGCCACAAAGGGACAAGGGGGAGGAGAGGAATGCAGGTTGACCTGCAGTGACTGGTGTGAGCAGGGCAAGTCAGAAGGCAATGGGCTGCAACAAGGGTGAGCAGGGGAAGGCAGACGGCTCAGGGTTGGCCCTCTGGGTCTATCCATGGGTTGGAACAGGGGTAGACAGGTGGCCATGGGCTGGTCAAGGAAGAAAGGGTGAAAGCAGGTAGATCTGGGCTGGACAAAGAAGAGCATGTGAATTCAGGCAGATATAGGATAGAAAAGAGAAGAAGGAGATGGCAACTGGCCCACAGCTGAACAATAGGGAGAAGGGGAATTGTGGGGGAAGTTTGAAAAAGGGGAAGCAGTGAAAGACAGTTGATCCTGTGATGGAATGGAAGTTACCACGGGCGGGAGAAGTAGAGCATGGAATGCTGGATGTCACTGGATGGAGAAGGGGGCCCAATGAGGACAGAAGGCGACAAACTGTACAAGTGGAAGCAGGGAAAGACAAGCATCCATGGGCTGGACAAAAGAAAGGAAGGGAAGGCAGACGGTCACGGGGGGAGTGTGGAAACAAGGGAAGGCAGGTGGACCATGGATTGACAAATTGTAACAGGAGAAGTAGGCAGCCACGGGCTAGACAAGGCATTCCAGGGGAAAGCAGGTATACATAGAATGGACAAGGGGGAGCAGGGAAAGGCAATCATCCATGGACTTCGACAACAGGCTGCACGCAATGGCAGACTGCCTCAAGCTTGACAAGGGGGAACAGGGGAAGACAGGTGGCCATGGGCTCTAGAAGTGGTAGCAGGGGAAGCAGAAAGCCCTGGGCTGGTTATGGGGGAGAAACGGAAGGCAGGTGGCCAAGGGATGGACAAGGGGAACAGAGGAATCCAAGTGGCCACGGGCCACACAAGGGCGAAGAGTGGAAAGCAGGTGGCCCTGCGCTAGGAAAGGGTGAGCCGGTGAAAGAAAGTGATCACTGGCTGGACCAATGGCCTAAGGGAAAGGCAAGTGGCCAAAGGGCAAGAATAGTGCGAACAGGAGAAGGCAGTGGGCTATGAGCTTGAAAAGAGGGAGCAGGGTATGGCAGGGGGCCATGGATGGGACGAAGGGCAGGAAGGGAAGACACTCAGCCACAGGATAGACAAGGGGGAGCTGGAGAAGGTAGGCGGACCTGGGATGGACAAGTGGGAGCAAGATGGCCCTGGGGTGGACGAGGGGGAGCAGTGGAAGGCAGGAAGCCACGGGGCCAACAAGGGGGACCAGGGCAAGGCAGGCTGACACAGTGTGGACAAAGGGAAACAAGGGTCGGCAGGCAGACAAAGGTGTACTAGTGGGAGCAAGGGAAAGCAGGAGGCCAAGGGACTCACAAGTGGCAGCAAAAGGCAGGCATCCATGGCCTGACCGGAGGAAACAGGGGAAGGCAGACAGCCCTTTGCTGGACCAGTGGAAGCACTGGAATGCAGGCAGCTCTGTACTGGACAAGCAGGAGCAGGAGAAGGCGGGTGGCCACCAAAGGACAAGTCGGAGCAAGGGAAGGCTGGCATCCAAGGCCTGACAAGTGGAGGCAGGGAAAGGGAGGTGGCCACTAGCCGAAAAAGGGTATCTCAAAGAGGCAGGTGGTCTCTGGCTGGAAAATGGAGCACAGTGGAAGTCAGGCAGCTGCGGGGTGGAAGAGGGTGAGCAGGGAATTGAGGCTGACCTGAGTTGGACATGTGGGAACAGGGGTGGCCAAGGGTTGGTCAAGTAAGAACAAGGGAGGGGTGGCGCCCATGGGCTGGACAAAGGGCAGCAGGCAAAGACCAGCAGCCTTGAGCAGGACAAGTGTGAGTGGGAGAAGGCACCTGGCAGCAGGCTGGACAAGGGGGTGCAAGGAAAGACATGCAGCCATATCCTGACAAGGGGAAGCAGTGGACGGCATGCGACCCTGAGCGGGACAAGTGGTAGCAGTGGAAGGCAGGTGCCCCTGGGCCTGACAAAGTGTAACGGGGCACCATGGGCTGGAAGATGGGGTTCATGGAAAACGGGTGGCCATGGCCTGGACAACGGGGTGCAGGGGAAGTCTGGTGTCCCTTGGCTGGACAAGGGGTGCAGGGGAAGGACTTCAGTCCTGGGCTGGACAAAGGGGAGCAAGAAAAGGCAGGCAGCCACTGGCTACACAAAGGAAGCAGGAGATGGCGGGCAGCCACGCAAAGCACAAGTGACGGCAGCGGAAGGCAGGTGGCCACAGGCTTGGCGCGGGGGACACAAGGAATGCAGGGGGCCAGTGGCAGCACAAGGGGGTCCAAGAGAAGGCATGCAGCCATAAGGTGGACAAGGGGGACCAGTCAGGTGGCCAGAGGCAGGGCAAGGAGAGCTGGGGAAGCCAGGCTGCCATGGCTGGGACACTTTTGAGCCGAGGAACGCAGGCGAAGATGCACTGGGCAAGCTGGAGCAGGATAAGGCAGGCAGGCACGTGCTGGTCAAAGAGGATCAGAGGAATGGAGGTGGACCTGACCTGGACAAGGGGAACAGGGGAAGTCCGGCAGGCACGGGGTAGACAAGGAAAACAGGAAAAGGCAGGTAGCCCTGGCCTCAACGGGGCACCAGTAAAAGTGGGTGGCCACAGGCTGGACAAAGGGGAAGAGGCAAACACACGCAGCCCTGAACTGGACAAGTGGGCACGGGCGATGGCAGAAGGGAAGCAGGCTGGACAAGGGGGAGCAAGGAAAGACATACAGACATGGCCTGACAAGCGGAAGCAGAGGAAGGCAGGTGGCTCTGTGCTGGGCATGTGATAGCAGGAGCATACAGGCAGCCATGAGCTTGAGAAACTGGGTGAGGGAAAACGGGCGGCCGAGGGCTGGACAAGGGACTCCAGGGTTAAGCAGGCGGCCATTTCCTGGACAATGGGGAGGACGGGAAGGCAGGCAACACTTGGCTGGACAAGGGGAGCAGGAGGAGGGTTTTGGGACTGGGCGGGACCTGGGGAAGCCAGGAAAGGCAGGCATCCACTGAGAGACAAGGGGAAGCAGGGAACGGCATGTTGCCACGGGCCGGGCCAGGGGAGGCAGGGGAAGGCAGGTGGCCATGAGCTGGACAATGGGGAGCTGAGGAAGACGGGCAGCCAGACGCTGGACGAGGGGAAACAGGGAAAGGCATGTGGCCCTGCGCTAGACAAGGGAGAGCAGGGGAAGTCAGATGGCTCTGGGCTGGACAAAATTAGGGGAGGGAAAGTCATTCTACTCTTAGTTGGACAAGGCGAGCAGGGGAAGGATTTTGGGACTGAACTGCACAAGGGGGAGCGGCGAAAAGCAGGCAGCCATGGGCTTCACAAGTGACAGCAGGGAAGGAAGGTGGACACTGGCTAGATGCAAGGACCATGGGGACTGCAGGGGTCCAACGGATGGCCAAGTGGTCCAGGAGAAACCACGCAGGCATATGGTGGACGACGGGCACCTGCAGAAGTCAGGTGGCTCCAGGCTGGGCAAGGGCAGCAAGGCAACAGAGACGGACACGGGGTGGACAAGGCGGTCCAGGGGAAGGCAGTCAGCCATAGGCTCAAAAAGGGGTTGCGTAGAAACCTGGTGGATGCAGGTTGGACAAAGGGGAGCAAGGGAAGACAGATGGCCCTGAGCTGCACAAGGGGCCACAGGAGAATCAGGTGGCCACAGGCTGGAAGACAGAGGTCAGGCGGGCTGGTGGACATGGGCTCGTCCTGTGGGTGAATGGAAGACAGGCATCAATGGCCTGACAAGGGGGTGCCGGTGAAAGTAGGCGGCACTCGCCTGGACAATGGCGAGCAGGGGCAGCAGGAGGCCACTGGTGGCCCAGGGGGAAGAGGAGAAGGTAGACAGATAAATGAGCTTCACCGGGGGATCCCGAGGACGGAAGCTGCTCAAGGGGTGGACCCGTGGAACAGGGGAGAGTGGGTGGCCTTGGGTCAGACAGCGAGTATCATGCGAAGCAGGCAGCCACGTGCTGCAGCAGACGGTGCAGGAAAAGGGTGGTGGCCACAGGCTGGAAATGGGGTCCAGAGGAAGGCAGCCAGCCATGGGGTGGATGACAGGGAAGAGAGGGAGGCAGGAAACCTCTGCCGGCACAACGGGTACCAAGGGAAGTCAGGCAGGCATGGGTTGGACATGGGGGAACACGGGGAGGAATGTGGTCCTGGGCTAGAGAAAAGAAAGCAGTGGATAGCAGACAACCACAGGCTGGACAAGGGGCAGCAGAGGAAGGCAGGTGTTCACGTTTTGACATAGGGATAGCACGAGGAGGCAGGCAGCCTCCGGCGGCAGAACAATGCGCAGGGGAAGGCAGGTGACAAGGGATTAGACAAGTGGGTGCAGGGGAGAGCAGGTGGCCACCGTCTGCCGAAGAAAGGGGTAACAAGAAGAGACAGGGGGCCTCAGGCCGGACAACAGTGTGCATGGGAAGGCTTGGGGTCACGTGCTGGACAATGGTGAGCAGGGGAATTGAGGCTGACCTGAGTTGGACATTTGGGAACAGGGGTAGGCTGGTGGCTAAGGGCTGGTCAAGGAAAACTCAAGGAAGTTTGGCGGGCATGGGCTTAGACAAGAAGGGACAGGGAAAACCAGGCAGTCACGGGGTGGACAAGGGGAACTGGAAAGGGCAGGCGGCCCTGGGCTGAAAGGGGGTGTATGGGAAGTTGGGCGGACAAAGGGGAGCAGGAAAGGCACGTGGCCACGCGCTGGACAGTGCGGAGCTTAGGACGGAAGGCGGCCGCAGTCTGGACAAGGGGAAGCAGGGAAAGGCAGGTGGCCCTGGGCTGGACAAGGAGAAAGAGGGGGATTCAAGTGACCACGGGGTGGACAAAGGGAAGCTGCAGTAGGCAGGTGCCCCTGGTTCTGGAACTGGAAGCAGGGGGAAAGCAGGTGTCCACGAAGGTAGGTGGGAGCAAGGGAAGGTCGGGATCCACGGCCTGACGAGGGGCAACAGGGGAAGGCAGGCAGCTCTTGGCTGGATAAGTGGAAGCAGGGGAAGGCGGGCAGCCACTGGGCAGACAAGGAGGAGAAGGGGAAGGCAGGTGGCCACTAGCTGGAAAAGGGTTGCTCGAGGAGGTAGGCAACCTCTGGCTGGACAGTGATGCACAGTGGAAGGCAGGCCAGTAGCCACGGGGTGAGCCAAGGGTGAGCTGGAGAATTGAGGCTGACCTGAGTTGGACGTGTGGGATCGTGGGTAGGCTGAGGGCCAAGGGCTGGTCCAGGAAGAGCCAAGGAACGGTGGTGGCCACAGGCTGGACAAGGGGCAGCAGGGAATGCTGGGTGTCACTGGCTGGAGATGCTGGGCCAGGTGAGGACAGGTGGCCACAAACTGTACAAGTGGGAGCAGGGAAAGAGAGGCATCCATGGGCTGGACAAAGAGAGGAAGGGAAGGCAGGCGGTCACAGGGCGGAGCGTGGTAACAAGGGAATGCAGGTGGACCATGGCTTGACAACCGGTAACAGGAGAAGTAGGCAGCCACAGGCTGGACAGGGCATTCCAGGGAAAGCAGGCGTCCATGGAATGGACAAGGGGAGCAGGGAAAGGCAGTCATCCATGGACTTGGGCAACAGGCAGCACGCTACGGCAGGCTGCCACAAGCTTGACAAGGGGGAACAGGGGAAGACAGGTGGTCATGGTCTCTAGAAGTCGGAGCAGGGTAAGCAGGAAGCCCTGGGCTGGTTATGGGGGAGAAAGGGAAGGCAGGTGCCAAGGGCTGGACAAGGGGAACAGAGGAGTCCGAGTGGACACGGGCCGCACACGGGCGAAGAGGGGAAGGCAGGTGGCCCTGCGCTAGGAAACGGTGAGCCGGTGAAAGCAAGCGATCACTGGCTGGACCAATGGCCTAAGGGAAAGGCAAGTGGCCAAAGGGCAGGAAAAGTGCAAACAGGGGAAGGCAGTGGGCCACGGATAGGACAAAGTGCAGGAAGGGAAGACACTCAGCCACAGGATAGACAAGGGGGAGCTGGAGAAGGTAGGCGGACCTGGGATGGACAAGTGGGAGCAAGATGGCCCTGGGGTGGACGAGGGGGAGCACAGGAAGGCATGCTGCTCTGGTTTGGGCACTGGTGTGCAGAGCAACGCAGGCAGAGATGGGCAGGACAAGTGTGAGCAGGAGAAGGCATTAGGCCATGGTCTAGAAAAAGGGGAGCAGGGGAACTCAGCTGGACCTGGACTGAACAGGGAGGAATAAGGAATGTGTGGCGGCCACGGGGTGGACAAGGGTAACTGGAAAGGGCAGGCGACCCTGGGCTGGCACGGGGAGCAGGGGAAGGCGGGCGGCAACATTCTGGGCAAAGGCGAGCAGGGACGGCATGTTGCTGTGGGCTGGACAAGTGGGTGCAGGGTAAGGCCGGCATCTATGGTCCAACCAGGGGGAACAGGGGCAAGCAGGCAGCCCTTAGATTGACAAGTGGAAGCAGGGGAAGGCAGGCAGCCCTGGGCTTGTCAAAGTGATGCAGGGGAAGGCAGGTGGCCAAAGGCTGGAAAAGTGGCAGCAGTGGAATGCACGTGGCCACAAAGGAACACGTGGGAGCAAGGAAGGCTGGCAATCCATGGCTTGACAATGGGGAACAGGGGAAGGCAGGCAGCTCTTGGATGGACATGTGGAAGCAGTGGAAGGCACGCAGCACTGGGCTGGACAAGGGGGTGCAGAGGAAGTCAGGCAGCCGCTGCATGGACCAGAGGTTACAGGGGAAGGCAAGTGGCCGTGGGCTAAACAAGGAGGTCCATGGGAAGGCAGCCAGCCCCTGGGTGAGCAAGGGGGAGCCGGGAAGGCCGGCACCCACTAACTGAAAATGGGTACCTGGAGGAGGCATGTGGCTTCTGGCTGGACAACGGGAGTGCACATTGGAAGGATGGCAGCCACAGTGTGGCTACGGCTGAGCAGGGCAAGGCAGGCCATTGCAGCCTCACATGTGGAAGCACGTGTAGGCAGGTTGCCACGGGCAGATGAACGAGAATCAGGGGAAAGCAGGAGGCACAGGTTGGACAAGGGGGCGGTACGGGGCAAGTCAGTCGGCCATGGGCTCAAAAAGGGGTTGCGTAGAAACCTGGTGGATGCAGGTTGGACAAAGGGGAGCAAGGGAAGACAGATGGCCCTGAGCTGCACAAGGGGCCACAGGAGAGTCAAGGTGGCCACAGGCTGGAGGACAGAGGTCAGGCGGGCTGGTGGACATGGGCTCGTCCTGTGGGTGAATGGAAGACAGGCATCAATGGCCTGACAAGGGGGTGCCGGTGAAAGTAGGCGGCACTCGCCTGGACAATGGCGAGCAGGGGCAGCAGGAGGCCACTGGTGGCCCAGGGGGAAGAGGAGAAGGTAGACAGATAAATGAGCTTCACCGGGGGATCCCGAGGACGGAAGCTGCTCAAGGGGTGGACCCGTGGAACAGGGGAGAGTGGGTGGCCTTGGGTCAGACAGCGAGTATCATGCGAAGCAGGCAGCCACGTGCTGCAGCAGACGGTGCAGGAAAAGGGTGGTGGCCACAGGCTGGAAATGGGGTCCAGAGGAAGGCAGCCAGCCATGGGGTGGATGACAGGGAAGAGAGGGAGGCAGGAAACCTCTGCCGGCACAACGGGTACCAAGGGAAGTCAGGCAGGCATGGGTTGGACATGGGGGAACACGGGGAGGAATGTGGTCCTGGGCTAGAGAAAAGAAAGCAGTGGACAGCAGACAACCACAGGCTGGACAAGGGGCAGCAGAGGAAGGCAGGTGTTCACGTTTTGACATAGGGATAGCACGAGGAGGCAGGCAGCCTCCGGCGGCAGAACAATGCGCAGGGGAAGGCAGGTGACAAGGGATTAGACAAGTGGGTGCAGGGGAGAGCAGGTGGCCACCGTCTGCCGAAGAAAGGGGTAACAAGAAGAGACAGGGGGCCTCAGGCCGGACAACAGTGTGCATGGGAAGGCTTGGGGTCACGTGCTGGACAATGGTGAGCAGGGGAATTGAGGCTGACCTGAGTTGGACATTTGGGAACAGGGGTAGGCTGGTGGCTAAGGGCTGGTCAAGGAAAAGTCAAGGAAGTTTGGCGGGCATGGGCTTAGACAAGAAGGGACAGGGAAAACCAGGCAGTCACGGGGTGGACAAGGGGAACTGGAAAGGGCAGGCGGCCCTGGGCTGAAAGGGGGTGTATGGGAAGTTGGGCGGACAAAGGGGAGCAGGAAAGGCACGTGGCCACGCGCTGGACAGTGCGGAGCTTAGGACGGAAGGCGGCCGCAGTCTGGACAAGGGGAAGCAGGGAAAGGCAGGTGGCCCTGGGCTGGACAAGGAGAAAGAGGGGGATTCAAGTGACCACGGGGTGGACAAAGGGAAGCTGCAGTAGGCAGGTGCCCCTGGTTCTGGAACTGGAAGCAGGGGGAAAGCAGGTGTCCACGAAGGTAGGTGGGAGCAAGGGAAGGTCGGGATCCACGGCCTGACGAGGGGCAACAGGGGAAGGCAGGCAGCTCTTGGCTGGATAAGTGGAAGCAGGGGAAGGCGGGCAGCCACTGGGCAGACAAGGAGGAGAAGGGGAAGGCAGGTGGCCACTAGCTGGAAAAGGGTTGCTCGAGGAGGTAGGCAACCTCTGGCTGGACAGTGATGCACAGTGGAAGGCAGGCCGGTAGCCACGGGGTGAGCCAAGGGTGAGCTGGAGAATTGAGGCTGACCTGAGTTGGACGTGTGGGATCGTGGGTAGGCTGAGGGCCAAGGGCTGGTCCAGGAAGAGCCAAGGAACGGTGGTGGCCACAGGCTGGACAAGGGGCAGCAGGGAATGCTGGGTGTCACTGGCTGGAGATGCTGGGCCAGGTGAGGACAGGTGGCCACAAACTGTACAAGTGGGAGCAGGGAAAGAGAGGCATCCATGGGCTGGACAAAGAGAGGAAGGGAAGGCAGGCGGTCACAGGGCGGAGCGTGGTAACAAGGGAATGCAGGTGGACCATGGCTTGACAACCGGTAACAGGAGAAGTAGGCAGCCACAGGCTGGACAGGGCATTCCAGGGAAAGCAGGCGTCCATGGAATGGACAAGGGGGAGCAGGGAAAGGCAGTCATCCATGGACTTGGGCAACAGGCAGCACGCTACGGCAGGCTGCCACAAGCTTGACAAGGGGGAACAGGGGAAGACAGGTGGTCATGGTCTCTAGAAGTCGGAGCAGGGTAGGCAGGAAGCCCTGGGCTGGTTATGGGGGAGAAAGGGAAGGCAGGTGCCAAGGGCTGGACAGGGGGAACAGAGGAGTCCGAGTGGACACGGGCCGCACACGGGCGAAGAGGGGAAGGCAGGTGGCCCTGTGCTAGGAAACGGTGAGCCGGTGAAAGCAAGCGATCACTGGCTGGACCAATGGCCTAAGGGAAAGGCAAGTGGCCAAAGGGCAGGAAAAGTGCAAACAGGGGAAGGCAGTGGGCCACGGATAGGACAAAGTGCAGGAAGGGAAGACACTCAGCCACAGGATAGACAAGGGGGAGCTGGAGAAGGTAGGCGGACCTGGGATGGACAAGTGGGAGCAAGATGGCCCTGGGGTGGACGAGGGGGAGCACAGGAAGGCATGCTGCTCTGGTTTGGGCACTGGTGTGCAGAGCAACGCAGGCAGAGATGGGCAGGACAAGTGTGAGCAGGAGAAGGCATTAGGCCATGGTCTAGAAAAAGGGGAGCAGGGGAACTCAGCTGGACCTGGACTGAACAGGGAGGAATAAGGAATGTGTGGCGGCCACGGGGTGGACAAGGGTAACTGGAAAGGGCAGGCGACCCTGGGCTGGCACGGGGAGCAGGGGAAGGCGGGCGGCAACATTCTGGGCAAAGGCGAGCAGGGACGGCATTGTTGCTGTGGGCTGGACAAGTGGGTGCAGGGTAAGGCCGGCATCTATGGTCCAACCAGGGGGAACAGGGGCAAGCAGGCAGCCCTTAGATTGACAAGTGGAAGCAGGGGAAGGCAGGCAGCCCTGGGCTTGTCAAAGTGATGCAGGGGAAGGCAGGTGGCCAAAGGCTGGAAAAGTGGCAGCAGTGGAATGCACGTGGCCACAAAGGAACACGTGGGAGCAAGGAAGGCTGGCAATCCATGGCTTGACAATGGGGAACAGGGGAAGGCAGGCAGCTCTTGGATGGACATGTGGAAGCAGTGGAAGGCACGCAGCACTGGGCTGGACAAGGGGGTGCAGAGGAAGTCAGGCAGCCGCTGCATGGACCAGAGGCCACAGGGGAAGGCAAGTGGCCGTGGGCTAAACAAGGAGGTCCATGGGAAGGCAGCCAGCCCCTGGGTGAGCAAGGGGGAGCCGGGAAGGCAGGCAGCCACTAACTGAAAATGGGTAGCTGGAGGAGGCATGTGGCTTCTGGCTGGACAACGGGAGTGCACATTGGAAGGATGGCAGCCACAGTGTGGCTACGGCTGAGCAGGGCAAGGCAGGCCATTGCAGCCTCACATGTGGAAGCACGTGTAGGCAGGTTGCCACGGGCAGATGAACGAGAATCAGGGGAAAGCAGGAGGCACAGGTTGGACAAGGGGGCGGTACGGGGCAAGTCAGTCGGCCATGGGCTCAAAAAGGGTTGCGTAGAAACCTGGTGGATGCAGGTTGGACAAAGGGGAGCAAGGGAAGACAGATGGCCCTGAGCTGCACAAGGGGCCACAGGAGAGTCAAGGTGGCCACAGGCTGGAGGACAGAGGTCAGGCGGGCTGGTGGACATGGGCTCGTCCTGTGGGTGAATGGAAGACAGGCATCAATGGCCTGACAAGGGGTGCCGGTGAAAGTAGGCGGCACTCGCCTGGACAATGGCGAGCAGGGGCAGCAGGAGGCCACTGGTGGCCCAGGGGGAAGAGGAGAAGGTAGACAGATAAATGAGCTTCACCGGGGGATCCCGAGGACGGAAGCTGCTCAAGGGGTGGACCCGTGGAACAGGGGAGAGTGGGTGGCCTTGGGTCAGACAGCGAGTATCATGCGAAGCAGGCAGCCACGTGCTGCAGCAGACGGTGCAGGAAAAGGGTGGTGGCCACAGGCTGGAAATGGGGTCCAGAGGAAGGCAGCCAGCCATGGGGTGGATGACAGGGAAGAGAGGGAGGCAGGAAACCTCTGCCGGCACAACGGGTACCAAGGGAAGTCAGGCAGGCATGGGTTGGACAGGGGGGACCACGGGGAGGAATGTGGTCCTGGGCTAGAGAAAAGAAAGCAGTGGACAGCAGACAACCACAGGCTGGACAAGGGGCAGCAGAGGAAGGCAGGTGTTCACGTTTTGACATAGGGATAGCACGAGGAGGCAGGCAGCCTCCGGCGGCAGAACAATGCGCAGGGGAAGGCAGGTGACAAGGGATTAGACAAGTGGGTGCAGGGGAGAGCAGGTGGCCACCGTCTGCCGAAGAAAGGGGTAACAAGAAGAGACAGGGGGCCTCAGGCCGGACAACAGTGTGCATGGGAAGGCTTGGGGTCACGTGTTGGACAATGGTGAGCAGGGGAATTGAG